>OZ018319.1:19854382-20386882 GCA_963969495.1 Ceratothoa steindachneri
AGAAGATGAAGAAAAAGATGAAGAAGAAGAAGAAAAATGTAGAGATAAAAGAGGAAAGCGGCAAGTCGCTTCCGAAAGGGAAGACTAAGTCGTCTGCAGACAAATGTGCAAGGGTCACCCTTATTGGTGATTCTCAAGCAAAGGGTCTGCATCCCCTGCTAGCGGCCCACCTTCGCACTAGTGTGAAGGTAAGCTGCCTGCCAGTATGAGGTAACCACCACATCAGAGTAGAGGCTGAGAAATCACAGATTTCTGAGAGCTCAGTCGTTGCTCTGATAGGCAGTGGCGACGACCTCTACCTGAGAGGAGGTAGGGTAGGCCCTACGGATAAAATCCTCCACACGGTCATGGGGGCCGTGGACGACTCTTGGCTGAAAACCCGCAAGCGTGTGGTAGTCGGGATGCTCTCGAGGAGAGCTCCAACACGGACTGCTCACTCGATGAATGTCTCTTTAAACCGGCGCCTGGCAGATTTGTGTACGGCAGAGGAGGGTCATTTTTGTGGACCCGTACCGCACCTTTTATGGTAGAAATGATCTCTACCAAAGGGATGGGGTACATCTTTCCTTTAAAGGAAAGGCCTTTCTGTCGAACATCATCCAGGATGTCGTAGAGAGGACCCAAAGGAGTATCCGGCCCAGAGTGAGGGCGGACGTACGCCAGTACGCCCGTGTCACTCCTGGAACGACCTTCTCAGAGATCGTAAAGAGGGGCGCCTCCTCACCAAAAAATAAGCCGGAAAACGGAGGAGCGTAGGGAGTCCTACAGTCGGGGACTCCCTGAAAGTTCTTCTGTTTAATGCGAGGTCGATCAGGAACAAGTTTCTTGAACTTCGTGGCCTCGTGGAAACGGAAGAACGTGAAATGGTAGCCATAACAGAGTCGTGGGTAAAAACCTCAAGCCGAGATTTTGAAGGTGAATTCACGATTCCCGGATACCAGCTCTTCCTGAAAGATAGGCCATAGAGAGAGGGTGGCAGTGTGATGTTGTATGTCAAGGATACTCTCAACTCGACTGAATGCAACATCGTATCCGACCATGAACTACTAGGTGTTGACCTAGAAATAGGTCCTGTCAGATACAGGACCCTGGGGCTTTACAGACTTCCTGCCCAACTCTTAGAACAGGACAGGAGTCTGGACCAGCTGTTGGTCGAACTTGTAAAAGACAGACTGTGTATCACCATGGGTGATTCAATACCCATGTTGACTGGGGAACAAGAGAACCCTGTGGCGAGAACGCACTTCTCCTGAAGTTCGCGAACAACGAGTTCCTGACTCAATGGGTGAGAGAGACAACGAGAGGAGACAATATCCTCGACTTGGTTTTCACCTCTGAGGATGACATCGTTGAGGACTTCTCTGTTGGCGAAGAGCTCGGTGACAGTGACCACCGACTAATTAGATTTGTAGTCAAAGTCCCCAAGGCAGGGCCTGCAACAGGTAAATCGAGGAATCCTGATTTGAGAAGAGCAGACTTTGCAGGTTTGCGTGCTGGACTGACTGACGCGAGGCTAGAAGTGTGTGATGCTGTTGAAGACTCGTGGAACAGTTTCAAAACCACATTCATGAGTCTTCAATCGCGTTTCATCCCTCTGAATTGCCCCCGTCGGTGTTCTGTTCAACCAAAGTGGTTTAATCGAGAAATCGGCCAACTGCTTAGGGAGAGGAGAAATGTGTACCGGCAATCGAAGACCTCGGGTGACTTTGACGAATACCGGAGGCTAGCCATGAGAGTGAAGTCCAGCATAAGGGTGGCTAAGCGGTCTGAGGAACTCCGAGTGGCGAGACTTTGTAAAGAGAATCCCAAGGAGTTCTTTGGATATGTAAACAGCCCTAAACCAATTCGTCGAACGATTGGCTCTTTGAGGAATGAGGAGGAAAAATTAAAGAACTCGGATGCAGAAAATGCTAACCTCCTCAACGACTACTTCTCTTCAGTGTTTACTGAGAGTGTGGTCCCATCCCCCAGCCAACGGATTCCTACTCGGGGAAAAAGCTGGAGGATATGGACTTCACCGAAGGAGAAATAGAAAAGAAGATCACTGACCTAATGACGAATAAATCACCTGGCCCGGATGGGTTTCTACCTAAAGTGTTGAAGGAAGTGCGCGATCAAGTGTCACGACACTTGAGCGCAATCTTCAGCATGTCAATCCGGACCGAATGCGTTCCTAGAGACTGGCGTGAAGCGGAGGTGACTCCTATCAGTATGACTTCGATAGTCGGTAAACTCATGGAAAGCATGATGGTGGACAAAATGACGTCGCATTTAGAGTCAAACTTGCGATTGAGAAGTTCCCAATATATATATATATATATATATATATATATATATATATATATATATATATATATATATATATATATATATATATATATATATATATATATATATATATATATATATATATATATATATATATATATATATATATATATATATATATATATATATATATATATATATATATATATATATATATATATATATATATATATATATATTTCATCCCTCTGAATTGCTCCCGTCGGTCTTCTGTTCAACCAAAGTGATTTAATCGAGAAATCGGCCAACTGCTTAGGGAGAGGAGAAATGTGTACCGGCAATCGAAGATCTCGGGTGACTTTGACGAATACCGGAGGCTAGCCATGAGAGTGAAGTCCAGCATAAGGGTGGCTAAGCGGTCTGAGGAACTCCGAGTGGCGAGACTTTGTAAAGAGAATCCCAAGGAGTTCTTTGGATATGTAAACAGCCCTAAACCAATTCGTCGAACGATTGGCTCTTTGAGGAATGAGGAGGAAAAATTAAAGAACTCGGATGCAGAAAATGCTAACCTCCTCAACGACTACTTCTCTTCAGTGTTTACTGAGAGTGTGGTCCCATCCCCCAGCCAACGGATTCCTACTCGGGGAAAAAGCTGGAGGATATGGACTTCACCGAAGGAGAAATAGAAAAGAAGATCACTGACCTAATGACGAATAAATCACCTGGCCCGGATGGGTTTCTACCTAAAGTGTTGAAGGAAGTGCGCGATCAAGTGTCACGACACTTGAGCGCAATCTTCAGCATGTCAATCCGGACCGAATGCGTTCCTAGAGACTGGCGTGAAGCGGAGGTGACTCCTATCAGTATGACTTCGATAGTCGGTAAACTCATGGAAAGCATGATGGTGGACAAAATGACGTCGCATTTAGAGTCAAACTTGCGATTGAGAAGTTCCCAATATATATATGTATATATATATATATATATATATATATATATATATATATATATATATATATATATATATATATATATATATATATATATATATATATATATATATATATATATATATATATATATATATATATATATATATATATATATATATATATATATATATATATATTTCATCCCTCTGAATTGCTCCCGTCGGTCTTCTGTTCAACCAAAGTGGTTTAATCGAGAAATCGGCCAACTGCTTAGGGAGAGGAGAAATGTGTACCGGCAATCGAAGATCTCGGGTGACTTTGACGAATACCGGAGGCTAGCCATGAGAGTGAAGTCCAGCATAAGGGTGGCTAAGCGGTCTGAGGAACTCCGAGTGGCGAGACTTTGTAAAGAGAATCCCAAGGAGTTCTTTGGATATGTAAACAGCCCTAAACCAATTCGTCGAACGATTGGCTCTTTGAGGAATGAGGAGGAAAAATTAAAGAACTCGGATGCAGAAAATGCTAACCTCCTCAACGACTACTTCTCTTCAGTGTTTACTGAGAGTGTGGTCCCATCCCCCAGCCAACGGATTCCTACTCGGGGAAAAAGCTGGAGGATATGGACTTCACCGAAGGAGAAATAGAAAAGAAGATCACTGACCTAATGACGAATAAATCACCTGGCCCGGATGGGTTTCTACCTAAAGTGTTGAAGGAAGTGCGCGATCAAGTGTCACGACACTTGAGCGCAATCTTCAGCATGTCAATCCGGACCGAATGCGTTCCTAGAGACTGGCGTGAAGCGGAGGTGACTCCTATCAGTATGACTTCGATAGTCGGTAAACTCATGGAAAGCATGATGGTGGACAAAATGACGTCGCATTTAGAGTCAAACTTGCGATTGAGAAGTTCCCAATATATATATGTATATATATATATATATATATATATATATATATATATATATATATATATATATATATATATATATATATATATATATATATATATATATATATATATATATATATATATATATATATATATATATATATATATATATATATATATATATTTCATCCCTCTGAATTGCTCCCGTCGGTCTTCTGTTCAACCAAAGTGGTTTAATCGAGAAATCGGCCAACTGCTTAGGGAGAGGAGAAATGTGTACCGGCAATCGAAGATCTCGGGTGACTTTGACGAATACCGGAGGCTAGCCATGAGAGTGAAGTCCAGCATAAGGGTGGCTAAGCGGTCTGAGGAACTCCGAGTGGCGAGACTTTGTAAAGAGAATCCCAAGGAGTTCTTTGGATATGTAAACAGCCCTAAACCAATTCGTCGAACGATTGGCTCTTTGAGGAATGAGGAGGAAAAATTAAAGAACTCGGATGCAGAAAATGCTAACCTCCTCAACGACTACTTCTCTTCAGTGTTTACTGAGAGTGTGGTCCCATCCCCCAGCCAACGGATTCCTACTCGGGGAAAAAGCTGGAGGATATGGACTTCACCGAAGGAGAAATAGAAAAGAAGATCACTGACCTAATGACGAATAAATCACCTGGCCCGGATGGGTTTCTACCTAAAGTGTTGAAGGAAGTGCGCGATCAAGTGTCACGACACTTGAGCGCAATCTTCAGCATGTCAATCCGGACCGAATGCGTTCCTAGAGACTGGCGTGAAGCGGAGGTGACTCCTATCAGTATGACTTCGATAGTCGATAAACTCATGGAAATCATGATGGTAGACAAAATGACGTCGCATTTAGAGTCAAACTTGCGATTGAGGAGTTCCCAATATATATATATTATATATATATATATATATATATATATATATATATATATATATATATATATATATATATATATATATATATATATATATATATATAATTTTGTTGTTAGTAAAGTTATATTTTCATCATTGTCTTTCTTTTGCAACCCTATCGTGTACCAGCTAGCTGTTAATCTTTGGCCAACTTGCACTCTGAAATATTTGTTTAAAAGGACCCCGCAAAGTAATACTAAACCATCCCCACTGGACTTCTAACAATTTTCCCTTTCACTAACGGTCTTTAACCAACTTTGGGATCAAGCCCCAAAGTACCCACGTATATATAAATATAGACTCCAGCCATTCCACGACAAGAACTTGACAAGAATTCTTTAGGAAGTCTTAAATTTGAAAACGGAAGCGTTAATGGGTGCCGAGTCTCCACCCTCATCCACGATACCGGGTGCGCGTGTATCCTGGTATCGAATGAACTTCTTCCCCCGGTGGCTCCCGACCATAAAAAGTTTGCTGTAGTCCGTGACTACTTGGGACGCGCAAACCGCTTCCCCATTGTAAACTGTTACCTCGAGTGTCAGTACTTTTCCGGATGGGCCTTAGTCGTCTCAGCCCCTATCCAATTCTGTTCCGTTTTGGTAGGACAGCGGCCCCAAGTCTCGTCTAACCCTATGGCTTAGCACGTTATCACGAGAGTCCAGGCAGAGAAGGAATCCTAGACGCTCGCTGCCCGGGAAACTCCCTTAGGTCCGGATTTCAGCTGCGTTATGAGCGAAGAATTCGCTCAAAGACAGAAGGAGTGCCCAAATCTCCTTCCTCTGTGGGAAAAATATCGGAGCCTCCAGCAGGATTCGGTCCGCGATAAGAAGACAGCCTCTTATATCGTGAAAAAAGGAATGTTATATCGCGCTTGCTCAGATTGCATCAACCCTGAGACTCACGCCCTCTGTGTTTTCCCTTCGCATCTCCCCCTGGTCCTAAAAGTTGCCCACGATAGCGTGTTTTCTGGTCACTTCAGACACGATAAAATTAGTCAGAGGATTTTCTTGTATTTCTAAGGGCCTGGTGGTGCAATTGACATTTTGGAATACTGCCAATCCTGTGACATCAGCCAGAAAACCAAGGCGAAAGGACGTGTTAAACCGGCCCCCCTTCAGAAGAGACGAATCATATCAAAATCCGTTCGTTGAAGATCTTACCCCCTTCCAATTCATCTAAGAAACGCTTTAGAACGCTGGGGTTAACAATCCGCCCAACCCCAATATTCTTGAACCCTCCACGGCAAATTATTGTTTCCCAATAGTCCTGGTACGGAAACCAGATAACTCTTACCGCATGTATGTAGATTTTCGTAAATTAAATCCCGTCACCGTTTACGATGCTGAACCTATTCATTTAATGGACCAAAACCTTCACTTGTTCGAAAAAGCAAAGTTTATTAGCGAGCTCTAAACTAGCTAAATTGTAATTGCAACTTTTCCATATCGATTTGTCCACCTTGTAATTATTATAACTGCCAGCTAGAGATTAGCTTATATTGAATTATTTATGTAATGGCCACAACGTTGTTCGCTCATAACTAACGGTCAGTCACGCGTGATTGTAAATTGCAGAGCACGCGCCGTGAAATGTTTACTTATTATAAGTATATTATATGATAGGGAGAGAGTGCACCTCTCCTGAATCTGTCTATAACCTATAAATAATCATAATCAGCAAGTAGATATTTTTTTGCCACAATATAAAATTTCAAACAATTATCATTTGTATTTATTTGCTACAGGACTCTTCATCCCAGGCAACGCTCTGGATAAAATGTTTTATTTAATTTCCGAACTCATATTTTACCCGGGCAACGATGGGTAACGAGGGTTGCTTGTAGGCAGACCAACGCATATATATATATATATATATATATATATATATATATATATATATATATATATATATATATATATATATATATATTATAGCAATGCCCTCTGGGTATTCCTATAATAAAATCCTCCTGGTAAACTTAAATATATATATTATGTATAAAATTCAAATCATTTATTCAATTTAATTAACTTTTGTCAATTCAATCATTCATTTATTTTATGTAACCTTTAATAATTCAATTATCCCGTGACGAGAAACTGAATTCATTTAACGCAATGGTACAAACATCTCTTAGAAATGCACGCACATACAAATACACGCATTTCACCACTTGTGAAATAACGCGAAATGACTCTCTCATTTGTGTTCGCGTCACCATCCAATCGTGCTCCAATTTACTTCGAATCAAGATCCCAATTCACAGTCCAGCATAGTCACTTTACATCTTAGTCACTTTACATCATAGTTACTTTACCACATCATAATTACTTTACCACATCATACTTTACCACATCTTACTTTACCACACATAGTTACTACATCTTAGTTACTTTCATTACTTCCATACATTTCATTACGTTGTATTCTTAATTCAATTTTCTCATTGTGCATTCGTTGATTTTGTAAATATATTTATTTGGTTTATTTTCAGGTTTTTCTTACAAACCTAGTTCAGAAGTTTTCTAAATTCATTTCACGTCAGTCGTTAGGCCTAAATATTAGCAGACGACTATTCCATCCAAATTCAACAAATTTATGGTAATGATTTTCAATTGGCTATCTAGGCTGATTTATTAACTAAAATCAATTCCATTAATAACCAAAGACCATAAAGTGGTGCCCAGAATTTAATAATCTCCCGTCAATCAATAAATAACTTTAAACGTTAAAATAATTTCTCTAATTCCGCGTGTAATTTTCCTTCAATACTCGTTAGAACAGCATTTTGATTCACGTGTTCATTTTTAATATCGCGTGGTATCTTTCGCATCCTTCTTCCAATTGTCATAATTCATATCATTTTAATTTAATACTATCCCCTATATACAACGAGTGGACAATTTCCTTTATTTCTCATAATTATTTTTCATTTCTTCACATTCCTGTGCTCGTGAATAATTTCCACACACACACGTGCACACAGCCACAGCTACCTCACTCACATCAACACATTCATTCAAACAGCACAAGTACACATAAAACATAGTGACTATGATGGATCAAACACAACAAATAAGGACATTTGTTAGCGGCCAACCCGATCATCATAACCAACCATCTGCCTCGAATTCCCATTCCACACACAGGCAGCAACATGCATACCTCTCGCTTCCCGTATATGATCCTGCAAACCCAATTGCATGGTTGGAAGTCTCGTCCCTTCTCCTTAAACATCAGAGCATCACCAAAGAAGAGAAAATTGCAGCAATAATTCAACGGTTGCCCATAAGTATCTATATACATTCAGGAAAGTGCTAAATAACGGGGAACAGGCTGGCGTTCTTGACCGCCTGAGGGAGGCTTTCCTCAACAAATACGGTAAGTCCCAAATAGACGACCTGAGAGAGCTCCTGAACACTCGGGAAATGAGAGATAAGAGTCCTACTTCTTTCTTAACGCATCTGAAGGACCTTATCAGGGTAAAAGGTGCTCAAACCGAACTTTTTAGCCCTCTCCTCACTGAGATTTTCATAAGAGGAGTCCGAGAGGGAATCAGGTTACTGATCCTTGTGATAGAACGAGTTGAAGCTGCGTTAATTTCAACTTCTATCACATATTAATTAAAACCACGATTTTGCCCACGTGCATCTTCGATTCGAAGCTTGGCGGCTTATCGCAGCCACCGGATGTCAATGTTTAAACAAGGAGGTTACCGTCCCTCCGTTCGCCCCCATACGCCGACCTCGCCAGATTGAGTTAGGCTTATGGGCAGATAAGGCATTGTTCTCCGGCCCGGCTGGGCGTTCCCTCAAAGCTTCCACTCCATTGTCCCCCACGCCAAGGAGATGTCCTGGCTATTTATATGGAAACTTTACCACTAAGATCAGATTGGAGATCCAGATTTTCGTCGCGAAACATCACCACGACCCTCTCTCACTTTGTGCGCCAAGGGACCTCGACCTCGAGATTCACCATCACTTGTCCAGAAGGAGGACAATATCCCTTGAGTGCCAAAGTTCGAGCCTTTGCGACGCCGAGTCCAAAAGGCTTCCCCCTTGTTGTTCAGAGGAGAACAGCATTAGAACAGCCATTGTTCTTGAGCCCGTAGACAAGAGACGGTTCTCACCCCCCCTGTTGTTCAGAGGAGAACAGCATTAGAACAGCCATTGTTCTTAAGCCCGTAGACAAGAGACGGTTCTCACCCCCCCTTTGTTCAGAAGAGAACAACGTAGAACAGCCATTGTTCTTCAAGCCGTTCGTCGAGAAACGGTTCTCCTTCCCAAGACGCCACGTCAGGATCCTTTTATTCCCCCCTTCGGCTGGAACTCGCCAGCGGACCGAAATTCCTTCAAGCCACCTTCCACTGCACCACTAGTGTAAAAGTTACGTAAGCCAAACGTCACCTTTGAGTACTTAACCCTTTTGTCAATTCTATCCTGTGCTTTAAATGGTTTATCGAACCATCCCATCTCTTTAACTCTATATTTGTTTACCTTTTTAAATCCTTTAAATCCTCGGATTAGCCGAGCCCCCACGACCCTTTCCATTCTCTGGATATGTCAATATTTTCCGTCTTGTGTTTGTTGATAGTTATTATTAATAAAACTCTATTTTATTAATGATAGCAATATTATTATCCTTGAGCTCAGTTCCGCTTCTTAAGCATATCGAAGATACATAATATCGGCCGCCAGAAATTAACGCACTCTAAAGATATTTAAGGAAGTTCCCTCAACGAATAGTGATATATAGTATCGTCGGGAGTCATTCTACGACAATCCTAAGCTCGAGCCCCACGAGCATTGAGGAGATTGCTATAGCTGAAGACATATTATACAAGAGTCCCTATGTGAATTGGGGCAACGGCCAAACTCATGGCCCATTTAATAATGCCTTAATTTCGCAGGTTCGAGGCACGTCGAGATCCTCTGACTACCGGGCAGAGCGTTCAAGGGTTCCATCTTCTCTATCGAGGGACCTTGAAGTTTCAATACGGAGGATGGAAGCCGACATACAGCGGCTAAAGCTGCAGTAAGAATCACAGAGCGAGCACGGACATGGATTTGGCGATCGGAGGCGCAGGTCCCGCTCTGTTTCACGAAAGAGAAACCAACGAGGGCATCCCGATACAAGAGGCGAGAGACAGCAACAAATTTCAACCTCATTCTTCCAACTATTCTCACCGTCTTCCACACAATTAGGGCCTAGGCTGGTACCATCAAAGGTACGGGCACAACATTGTACACTGTACACAGCCTTGTAGCCACCGTTATGCTTCTTAACACACTTCGCCAAATAGTCTCCCGAAGCATAACGTTTCCCTTTCCTCTCATTCAACTCAGTGGTGCTGGTACCAAAACAAATATGGTGCACAAGCTCTAAAAATGCTTGCAACAGTGCACATATTTGGAACCAGTACCTTCTTCTAACCTCAACCCTCGTTTTATCACTTCACCCAACTCAACCACTTTCTCCAAATCCTCAAATTTCAATTTCCCAACCTTCACATTCTCACATTCCTCTCACTCCAGCCCTGAAATCACATCCTTTAAACTAACATCTCGAGGGATAAACGATAAACGGGCCAACATCTACCACCTACATCTCACTTCACTTATTCAGATAGGGCCTCACTTTTGCATTTTGACCCACACTCAATCCTCACTTCATATCGCCATAAATTCATTTAGCACTTATATAGTGGTCTGGCAACACGTCATCAATTCTCTCGCACTCACATTTTGATTTGGCAACACATAATCAAACCACTTATACCGAAAATGTTCATCTAGAACCATTATCACCTCATTCTCCTCCCTTTATGGTACAGTAATCCCCCAAAACAAATTCAACCCACCCTTTTAACCACCCATGCTACTCGAACTCTACCTTCCGTTTTGCTGCCTCCTTCTCTTTTGTTGAAGGAACCCTCGTCGGCAGAAGTGGTCAGTCAGGAGCAAATCTCTCCACCACTGGTCACTCCGTCAGTGGACAACGGGAATCAAGACTCCCACATCCCGCTTGACGCCATCTCGGAAGAAACCAACAAGCGGATCAGCTTCACTCCATCAAACTTCTCTCGTGTCGGTGCCTTGTCCAACGCTACTGGCACTGGCACAAAGAAACTGCGCCCCCGCAGCCTAACTATTGGTACTGTCACACGCTCCGGTCGCGTCGTTAGAAGGCATCGTCGTTACTCGGACTTGTAATGTCAAAATGGAAAGGGGGGGTAACCTTCTTAGGGGAGGAGTGTTATAGCAATGCCCTCTGGGCATTCCTATAATAAAATCCTCTTGAAAACTTAAATATATATATATATATATATATATATATATTTATATATATGATGAAAATTAATGCAATATCGCAAGAAAAGATGAGGAATTAAACCACATTCTCCGAAGACAATTTAATTCAGAACAGTTTCGGCGTATCTCACACCCTTTTTCAACTGACACTGGATAGAAAATATTAGAAAAGTGCTTACAAACATAACACGGGGTCAGGTCGTGAAAGATCCCCTCTTTTTCCCCCATCCCCTACTTGTGGCTAATCAATGGAGGGGGGGGGGTAGGCCTAAACGTATTGAAGGGCTGAAATTTTACTATTTTGTTTATTTGCTATCGTATTACAGGATTAAAAGAAAATTGACCCTCAGATAGATTTTAATTAGGAACTGACGATATCAAGCTCGATTCTACGATTCTTCTCTTAACATAGTTAGCCGATTTAAATACCATTTTACTTCCATTGAAATCGATCGAATGATTCTTGTCTCTAGCATAGCAAAATATTCCACTTCTTTGGCTGCCCACTCTAATATCTCTATTGTGTTCGTAGAATCTCTTGTCTAGATTTCTCCCCGTTTACTCTATATAAACTTTATAGCAATCGTTGCATTGTATTGCATATACTCCTATGTTAATATGTTCTTTGGGTTTCCTGGCAATCATCAATTGGTTTATGGAATTAATATATTTAAAGGCTAGATTAATACCCGCTTTTTCCAAATATGTCCTTTAAACTATTTAATTTATTATTAAATGGCAATGTTATACATTTGTTGAAGTCATTAGTGCGGGAAGGCTTATTACCATAGAATGTTTTCCTAGATGCAAAATGGGCAGACGATATGAACCAGTCAGGGTAATATAAATTAGAAAAAATGCTCCTGATAATTATAATTTCTTCATCTAAATAGGAAGGATGACATATTTTGTATGCTCTAATGAAAAGGTTGGAAATTACCGATTTTTTAAGGTACATTGACGATGTATTTTCTGTATGGCCTTATGGCCATGATTTTGATACTTTTTTTAATAATTTGAATAATTTGCATGTCTCCATCAAATTTAAATATGAATGGGAATATGATAATAGATTACCCTTTTTAGATGTCCTCATTAATAAAGATCACCATGAATTAAAACTTGACGTGTATAGGAAACCAACCCACTCGAATGCCTATATACATTATTTTTCGTTTCACGATAATACTGTTAAAAAATCGGTAATTTCTAACCTATTCCTTAGAGCATACAAAATATGTCATCCTTCCTATTTAGATGAAGAAATTGTCATTATCAGGACTATTTTTTCTAATTTGTATTACGCCGATTGGTTCATATCGTCTGCTCATTTTGCAGCTAGGAAAACATTCTATGGTAATAAGCCTTCCCGCACTAATGACTTCAACAAATGTATAGCATTGCCATTTAATAATAAATTAAATAGTTTAAAGGACATATTTGGAAAAGCGGGTATTAATCTAGCCTTTAAATATAATAATTCCTTAAACCAATTGATGATTGCCAGGAAACCCAAAGAACATATTAATATAGGAGTATATGCAGTACCATGCAACGATTGCCATAAAGTTTATATAAGGGAAACGGGCAGAAATCTATAAAAGAGATTGTACGAACACAAAAGAGATATTAGAGTGGGCAGCGAAAGCAGTGGAATATTTTGCCATGTTAGAGACAAGAATCATACGATCGATTTCAATGAAAGTAAAATGGTATTTAAATCGGCTAACTATATTAAGAGAAGAATCGTAGAATCGAGCTTGATATCGTCAGTTCCTAATTTAAATCTATCTGAGGGTCAATTTTCTTTTAATCCTGTAATAAGAAAGCAAATAAACAAAATAGTAAAATGTCAGCCCTTCCATATGTTTAGGCCTACCCCCCCTCCCCCAGATTAGCCACAAGTAGGGGATTGGGGGAAAAAGGAGGGGATCTTTCACGATCTGACCTTGTGTTATGCTTATATGCACTTCTCTTATATTTTCTATCCAGTGTCAGTTGAAAAAGGGAGTGAGATACACCGTAAGTGTTCTGAATTAAATTGGCTTCGGAGAATGTGGTTTAATTCCTCATATATATATATATATATATATATATATATATATATATATATATATATATATATATATATATATATATATATATATATATATATATACCCAAAGAACATCATAACATAGGAGTATATGCAATACCATGCAACGATTGCCATAAAGTTTATATAGGGAAAACGAGGAGAAATCTAGACAAGAGATTGTATGTACACAAAAGAGATATTAGAGTGGGCAGCGAAAGCAGTGGAATATTTTGCTATGTTAGAGACGAGAATCATACGATCGATTTCAATGGAAGTAAAATGGTATTTAAATCGGCTAACTATGTTAAGAGAAGAATCGTAGAATCGAGCTTGATATCGTCAGTTCCTAATTTAAATCTATCTGAGGGTCAATTTTCTTTTAATCCTGTAATAAGAAAGCAAATAATCAAAATAGTAAAATGTCAGCCCTTCAATATGTTTAGGCCTACCCCCCTCCCCCTCAGATTAGTCACAAGTATGGGATTGGGGGAAAAAAGAGGGGATCTTTCACGATCTGACCTTGTGTTATGCTTATATGCACTTTTCTTATATTTTCTATCCAGTGTCAGTTAAAAAAGGGTGTGAGATACACCGAAACTGTTCTGAATTAAATTGTCTTTGGAGAATGTGGTTTAATTCCTCATATATATATATATATATATATATATATATATATATATATATATATATATATATATATATATATATATATATATATATATATATATATATATGAATAACGTTACAGCCACGAGGAAAATGAAACAACGGAGAACTGCGAGGCCTTTCGACTACTGGTCCTTTACTGAGCAGTCTGCTCAGTAAAGGACCAGTAGTCGAAAGGCCTCGCAGTTCTCCGTTGTTTCATTTTCCTCGTGGCTGTAACGTTATTCATAAATACCTCACGTTCCTTATTTTCGTGATTCAGTTATATATATATATATATATATATATATATATATATATATATATATATATATATATATATATATATATATATATATATATATATATATATATATATATATCATGGACTGTTAAGCTTCTTCCTAACCAGAGTTTCAATATGAAGATGAAAACCAAGCGTTATTTTGTTAAAATCATTTTTTTCTTCTGGATTTTAACGTTTCGAGGACCTAACCTTATCATCGTACTAAAAACAAGAATGTAAGGGGTTAAAATTTCTAGTCTGATATAATACTAAAACTGAATAGTGCAATAAGTTACTTAATGCAAGAATCTTTTCGACATTTATGATACAATGTATAGATTGAATGCTGTTTGATTTATATTTAAATTAGGTTTTAGTTTTAGGATGAAAACTCATTCTCATATTCGTAGTTTGTTGGGATGGGAGTTATTACTCAGTATTTTAAAGTTATCAACACCAATCTCAGACTTACATGTTTTTATGTGATCTCGTATGGGCAAGGGGTGTGATTTGTTTAGAAGAGCTCCGTGTGGGTCGACTTTTCCTAATGATGCTCGATGCGACAATTGATATACGATGAATCGCAGGATTCACAACTATATTTCTAGATTACAGAGGAGCGGCAGGGCAAAGGAATTTGGACCTTATAGTTGAAATAGGGTCCAATATTGTGTCTATTTTTGAATACGAATATGGGGTAGAGATAGAGCTAGAATTTATTTAGTCTTCTTTACCTTTTTGTTATTAGAACATAATTAGTATAGTTAATTTAGGTATAACTTCATACATATGCATAAAGGGAATATTTTCAAGGAAAAAATCATAAACCGGCCGAGACTTTTGCTTGAAACTGGGACTGTCCGGCCAAATCGAGAGGTGTGGTAAGCCCCTATGGAAGATTCTGCCATTTTGGGCTGGGTCACATTTGGAATAATATCTAGTTCAGGGACGGGGAGGCTCAAGGAAGCTATTTCTTCCGAGGCATCATTGAACTTATTCAAGGTCCGTGACGTCTGTAGTGGTTTCACCCCTATTTGATTTGTGCTCCCACGTTAACAAGGTTGGTCAGAATTTATGTATAATTCTTAGTTTGGTTTTCCCCCTTTTTGTCAAACTTAAATTAATTCTGTGTATTTTGCCAATTACAGACATTTCGCTCACCCGAGAACTCATTATCATAGACATTTCGCTCACCCCAGAACTAATTATCATCGAACTTTCGCTTACCCTAGAACTAATTTACCTCACGCTATATATATATATATATATATATATATATATATATATATATATATATATATATATATATATATATATATATATATATATATATATATATATATATTATAAATTTCGCCTTATTTTCAATATATTGTAATCGGCATATCATCCCTAAATTATTTACATATCGTATAGTTTCAATTATCAATCGCCGATTCTTCCATTTAATAATTGTACTCACAAACATCATCACAATTTTTAAGTCCCCCATTAAGTGCATTTTCTATTCATTGATTAATGACGTTGCCTGTTTTCAAAACCCCATAATTGTCATACTGCAAGGATTCTTAATTTTGTAATTTCAAAGGACCTAAATAACTTAAGCTATCCCCATATTATATTACCTCAATTAAGATATTAAAATATTATATTTCTCAAATAAATATATTTTGTTAAAACTTAGAATTAATATCCCTTCTGAAGAACTGCCTTTATTTCATACATTCAATTTTCAATCTCAATTCATTGCCAAAGTAATTTCTTACCTTGGATGGTGCCCAAGATTCCCTAGGCTAATTACGATTAAAAACGTTCAACTTATTAACCACTTTATAAGCCACACACAAACCGCGTTAGGTCCATCGGGGAAGAGAGGGACGCCGACAAGCCGACACCCGGCATGTCAAAATACACTACATTTGTGCCCACAATTCATCGTCAGCATATTTGTGTTCGCAAGTCTTTGGCAACACATTTGTGCTCACAGTTTATTAGCAGCACATTTTTGTGCCTGCGATTCATTGAAATCACATTTGTGGTGCACACACTTATTTTGTAGCACAATTCATTGGCAGCACTTTTGTGCTCACAATTCATAAGTAGCACATTTGTGCCCACATTTAAAAGATTACATTTCTACTCACAATTCTTTGGCAGCAAATTTGTCTCTACAATTCTTTAACAGCACATATGTGCCTATAATTCATTGGTAGGACAATTGTGCCCACAATTTATTCATAGGACTGTTATGGTACTCACAATTTATTGGCAGCACATTTGTGCGCAGAATTCATTGGTAGTACATTTGTGCCCAGAATCCATTGGAAACACATTTGTGCCAACATTTCATTGGTAGCTAGCACATTTGTACCCACAATGCATGAGCAGCACATTTCTCCGACGAGTTGAAACATATCAGTTCACTTTTGGTCTTTTTCTCAAGAATACGAGTTCAGCGTTTATGGAGCTCTCGCCATCCTAGTGAATACGGATTTTTTTTACTGACATCTAGGCGGGGGTTCATTTCCAGCGAGCGCGGGCACGAGACTTTGGGGAGCTTCATGAATTGCCGCCCATTGGGTTAATACGCTGATACTGAACCCCGCTGCGGTAAGTAGCTCTCCATGTACATAACCAATTATAACACCTCTACCACTTCCAGCCCCGCCTTCACAGCACAACATATCCACTCATTTCTCTATTCCGGAACCTTTCCGATAGCGTAGTATTGTCCCCTATTGGGGCACATATATCCACATAAACTTTACCCTAAACGTGGCAGGGGGTGGAGTCACAAAGGATTACCGTTGGTTGTAAACAAGAATACGACCCTGGCCATCTTTCACCCCCAACGAGCTCTGACCCATGGTCCCTTTGGGCTCGCCATTTTTTTCCTGTCGGCGGATCCCTGTCCACGATGAGAGGGACGATTGGCGCCTTCCGAGGTTTGCAAAATTTCTGTTACACTCGGCCTTTTGGGTTTTTTTTTTTCTTTCGAGTGGTTTAAGTGTGTGATAGAAAAAGTTCCGTCGAACAAACTTAAAGTTCTCCTTTATAGCACTCGTCATTAAAACGTGTTTTCCATCCTTTGGAAGTGTGTATCGAGATGGAAGTGAAAGAATTGAGATCTATGCTCTCTCGCGCGCGGGCCACAACAAGTCCAACATCACCAAGCGGCTCCATGTCATCCAGATGACCGTACACATAGGAGAGGTACGCAAACGTGGAAGACCTCAAAGATCTAGCTCTTTCAGGTAGACCTCGAGTTGTTAACCTTTTGGCAGTGAGAAGCCTTTCAAAAGTGTTCCGAAGCTCAAAATGAGAGCTGTGGCGAAGAAGAACATCTCGGTAGCTACGGAGTCCAGAACCGTCAAGGGGGGAGGTGAGAGTGTGAGGTGCTTGGAACATCCTCTGTTCACCAACCCTATGCAAGAACAACGTCGGGAGTGCTGTCGTCGCCTTCTCAACGCATGGCAATCGGATTTTTTTTCTCTGATGAAAAAACTTTCACGTTCAATCCGGTCATCAACAACCAGAACGACCCAGTGGTAAGCTTCAGCCAGGACGTCTCCGAGGTCCGAGACGTGTCTACGACCAATCACCCGACCTCCACCGTGATGACCGGCGTCGTGGCTTCGAATGGTAAGAAGATGCTGCCGGTGTGATTCGCGGCCAGTTATAGGCTTACCGCAGCCGATTATAGGTACATCTTGGACACGAAAGTCCTGCCCTGGATGAGAAAGAATACGAAGAAGGCGGAGTACATCTTTCAGTAGGACGGTGATCCGGCTCACACGGCCAAGACCGTGCAAGAGTGGTTTTGGTCCTACATAAAGTTATGGTCGAAGGACGTTTGGCCACCGAAATCGCCCGACCTCAATCCTCTCGACTACAGCGTGAGGGTGCATGGCGAGGGCATAGGTGGGCGTTATCGTGATAACGATATCGGGTTATCCGATATTTTTTCCGCGTTATCGATTAATCGGTATCGCCGATACTTTTGGTTGGAAACTAGCGATAATCAATAATTTCAGTTCAGTTTTTGGTTCCAGTTTAGCACAGGGACGAGCCGCGCGTGCCTTGGAGGCAGAAACATGTAGGTCCAAGCTGTGAGGAGGATCCTCAAAACCTATGAGGAGATGAAGGACAGCCTCACCTTGTAAGAAACTAAGAAACAGTATTCAAATATTTTTAATATTGTATTATAAAATAACGCTATATATAGTCAATAATCAATATTGTATTATAATTTTGGATTTATCTATTATCTATTTATCGGTTATCGTGCCCACCTATGGGCGAGGGTATAGTATTGGTTATTAGTGGGATTTATATTAGTTAATAAATCAGCCTAGATAGCTATTTGAAAACCATTACCATAAATTTGTTGAATTGGATGGAATAGTCGTCTGCTAATATGTAGGCCTAACGACTGACGTGAACTGAATTTGGAAAACTTCGAACGCGAGGGTTATAAGAACACGGACGCTAAACAAAATATATATTTATAAGATCAACGAATGCCCAATGAGAGAATTAAATTAGGAAATAACAAGTGAGAGGTAATTACAATTATGCGAATGAATGAGATAATTAAATTGAGAATTGTTAAGGAATACAACATAAATATAATTCAAATATGGATTACAGGATGGTATTGAAGGATGGGATTATAGGATGGTATTGCAGGTATAATTGACTTGTATAAAGGATGGGACGTGTAAGGATAGTATATAGGGATTCTCTCTCTCTTTTAGTTTTGTAGGCTGGGTTATGCGAACTTCTTTAGGATAAAGGAATATATACGAGGGGCGGTCAATAAGTTTTGCGAATCGGTAGGGCAAAACAGAGGGAGGGGGATGGCTGTTTGTGGGGGTGTTATGACAAATTATGACAAGTCAAGACCTGCAGCCGCATGCTCCTGCCTCGTTTATTTAAGAAGCAGTAGCTGATCGCAGATCGTCAGTCACAAATTTTTCAACAATGGAGAAGGTTGAGCACCGCGCAGTAATCAAATTTTGACCAAGGAAGGCAAGAATGCAAAAGAGATCCACGAACGCATGGTTGCAGTGTATACCGACACCGCCCCTTCCTATGCAACCATTGCTCGCTGGAATAGAGAGTTTCGCCATGGTTGTGAGTCCCTTGAAGATGATCCCCGTCCAGGACGCCCGTCAGACGTGACCAACGAGGACAATGTGGCCCATGTGGAGAGGATGATCTTCGAAAATCGACGGGCGAAGGTCGAAGAAATCGAGCGAGAACTTGGAATATCACATGGAAGTGTTATTAACATCATCCACGACAATTTGGTCATGACCAAGGTCTCTGCCCGTTGGGTCCCTAGAAACCTCACGCCAAATGATTGACTTCAACGTCGTCAAAGTCCACAAGGCCAGAGTTGCACAAGCTGCCCTGTGCGAGTGTGGATTCGAGGAGCTCAAACATTCCTCCTACAGTCCAGATCTGGCCCCTAGCGACTACTTTGAATTCCGCCAGCTCAAGGCTGTACTGCGTGGACGCCGGCTTGCGGACGATGAAGATGTCCAGCTCGCTCTCCAGGAGTGAATTGAACAGCAGTCGGGAGATTTCTGGTTGTCGGGAATTCGAAGCCTCAGGGACAAGTGGCGCAAGTGCATTGAAGTCGAGAGTAGTTATATTGAAAAATAATAAAACACTTTTCCTCATATCTCGTTTCCTTATATCCGAATTGCAAAACTTATTGACCGCCCCTCGTATATATAGCTGGATTCTTTATTCCTAGGTATACAGCTGGAATAAGCCTTGAAATGGCGAACAGTAATGACAACTTTTCTTCTAAAATAATAATGATAACTCTTTCTGTACTGACTTTTTCCACAAAAGTACACATATATAAATAGTCATTTCATCTACTCATAATACTACAAAATTCAACCAATCAGGATTGAGATACATTTAATCGTCATACTTATGTTCATTTTTGGAATAACAGACCTTAGCGTTAACAAATTGACCAATCAGCTTTTAGACATAAGCACTGCATTAATTGTCCAATCAGCGCCACGATAGATTTAACAAGTTAATAAAGCTCAAACCGTTTGCACATAAACACGGCTGAAATCCATAAAAAACAAAAGAAAATTATACATGGCCCTAGTTCGTCCCAAGCTTCTTTACCCAATAGTACCGATGAATACGTTAAATAATTCACAATTTTAAAAGGTCCAACGTATTCAAAATCAAGCCACAAGATTCATCACAAACTCAAAAAGACAGGATCGCATACCATCAGAGGAATTCAATCGAAACACTGCATTAGAACCCGTAAATATAATCCTACAAAAACGAACAACGAAACTGTGGGAAAATATAAAAAACATAATTTCCCCAAATGAAAATTAACCGAATAGTAGTACTGGAAAACGAAATCCGGCAAATAGACTGCAAACAACGTTTTAACGGCAGCCTGAAGAAAACCTTAAACAACATCAACCCGGTCTATAGGTAAAATACAAGATTACTGAAGAAGACTAACGACATTACAATCAATATGAGAAACCAAATAAGAAAACCGATTAAACAAACAAAATCAATGAGAAACCTGATGAGTCAAAGAATCACCGATATTAACAAAGATGACCACTCTAAAATTTAATTAAAATTTAATAAATATATATATATATATATATATATATATATATATATATATATATATATATATATATATTAATAATAAAAAAGATGAAAGAAGCGCAAAAAACAACAAAAACTAATACATACTGTCGTGGTATAGGAAGGAGTTCGTACGTATTGGTTGTTTACGTACTGCACAAAAAGCTTCGTGATTAACGTTTTATCTCTCTAAGAGTGCTATATATCTAATTATCATATATTATTTATTGTTATCTGATTATAACTTCTTTAATCTTTGAGGGTTCCTTGTGTCTTACAAGGAAATTTTTTTTTAAACAAACTAAAACTTTAATTTAAAAAAAATATATACATGAATAAAAGAAATATTACACACTAACTACACCGAAATGACTTCAATAAGTTTAAGTAAAGCCTTCTAAATTGACCTACTTGAAATTATAGTGATGGCTGACCCACCGCTCACTTCAATATATAAAAATGCTAACGGCCTTTACCGGACGGATACCGGAGTTTAAATACCTTTGACTCTGACCTTGAACTCAATGAGCTACGTCACCTCCAGAATTTTTTTTTCTGGATGACGCGTGCCGCTCGTCCAGATGGTTGATGCGGACGAAATAGCTTTAAAGCCACAAAGGACTTTGGCGAGTTTGGTAGATAGGAGAGCCACACACCTTCGGCAGGAAATCATATCACCACGGGATAGTGAAAGAATGTTCCTTTCTTCTCTTCGGATTACTCTGGGGAATATTCGCACTGGCTAGCGATGAGCCAATGCTTGAATTCTTTGACTCAAGAGTGTTGGAGGGAGTGCACTCAGGATGGGGCTTCCTCAAGGGCGAGGACTATCTCTGTGCTTTGGGATGCACCAGGATAGGGGGGTGTTCCCTGACGAGAGTAAGTTGAACTTGATTTTTAAATCAATTTAACTTAAAGTTCGGTGTGACCACCGGGAACTAGCTCGAGGATGAGCTGGTATATATACGTCATCACCCCACTAGTGTAGGGGTAGTTCGTTATTTCCATCACTTTTAACGACCATCGGGTTTAACGAAAGCTCCCCTACCACATATAGTTCGTTATATCGAGGGTTTAATATATATATATATATATATATATATATATATATATATATATATATATATATATATATATATATATATATATATATATATATATATATATATATATATATATTGATTATATCATCCTGATTATTTGATTGGAGAACATTTTAATATAATAAAATTCCCTGGGAGTCTTGCCATTATAGGAATGCCCTAAAGGGTATTGCTATAAGGGCAAGGCCTTCGAAGTCCACCACAGCAATGTCAACGAACTGAAGTCCTCCGCAACCGTGTGTAGGCCAGCATGAGGAAGGAGTTAGTTCGCAACATGTGCGCGGCCTTCGGCTCTCGCCTGGAGCATGTGCTGTCCGCTGAGGGCGGCTACATTGATTAATATTACAGTTTAAGCAAATATTTATGTTGAAACAATAAAAACGTGTCTAACTGCATCACAACTACCATTGTCTCCTTTGTTGAGTGTTGTAACGAGCGTAACAGAACTTCTGCAAGACCCGGTACTTAACTACCGTCTGCGCTTACTAACAGGACAAACCTTTGTATAAAATCTTGTAGAAACTATTAGTCTCAAAACTTTTGTCCACTAAAGCGAGGAGTACATTTGCACTTCTCGAGTGGTGTGCCATGTTCAGCGAGTATAACTAACCATTTTTAGCGCCAGCACCTTTTATGCTTTTGCTTAGTTGTCAACTTAGACTACAATTGAATAAAACTCATTAAAATGAATACTTTTATTTTATTATCTTTAATTCTTCGTGGCACATGGTAACCTGTCAGAATACTCAAGGGGTACAGAGGAACAAAAAGGTTTAAGAGCCCTGGATCTAAGGTCACCTCCAAGAGGAAAACCCATTACCGTTAGGTTGAACTGTAAACAAGTTTTCTGAGAGAATTTGAAGTGGCTAAACGAGAACATCCTGTACAAATAGTCTGACGGAGAGAAAATAACTAAAATATCGGCCATGGCTATGGCTACACCCTCATACACCAGTGATTATCGATACTCCTCCCCCAACCATCCCACCCCTGGAGATATTTTTCTGTTTGCCCAAGGTGAGCTCGATCTCTAGCGTTCAAAGCAACCTTTGCTAGGTACATTTCAACTATTTTTAATTTCCAACTTCGCCACGTTTTAGATTCTTTGAATCCTGTTCTGTGGACAATTATTTATTTATTTCGTGTCCCGCTTTTAAAGAATTATGCAAAATATCCAAGGAGTTGAGCTCTGAAATTCAATTACCAATACTTTATATCTTCTTTTCATCATACAACGATCACCAACTTGAGCCGGTACGATTGTTTTTAATTCAGAGAGAAAATCAACGAGGGCATCGGCCTATGGCGCACACTTGGGGTTATTGGAGCTGTTGACACGCCTTCCAGATGCCAGCATCAGCATTGGTGCCCATGCTACTTCAAGAACCCCCTTGCGTGGGGAGGGGGTGGCCCACCCACGCAAGAAAGACCCTGATTGGTAACAGATAGTAACAAGTGCGGACCAGGTAAAAAAACGGGTACCAGGAGATACGGGTAAGTACCGAACGGGTACTGTGACCATGTCGGTACCAGATAAATATCTATCAGTACCATGGCTGCCTGGTAATTACTAACACGTTCCCCTGCCTGGAAACAGGTTGTTACCGAGCTGGATACAAGTGAACGGGTACCAGAGGGTACCGACTAATTATCGAATGGGTACTGGGTAACTCGCAGGTGGTATGGTGACTCATTTCAATATGATGGGGGCGGGGGTTCGAGAAACTAGCTCTCTCCCACTCGTCTGGTTTGCTCATCTCATACCCCCTCACAAGCGACGACTAATAGAGCCATCTTTTCATCACATACGAGCAACTATACCCCTTGTCTTCGTGTTGACCTACTGCCTCTGGTCCAGACGAAATACCCTCCTCGCTCGCTCAACATCTGTATCCACCTGAACATTTTTCCCTCAGCTTGGCGCAAGAGGGGAGTGGTGGTCTGTCTCCAGACGAACTCGGGTGTCTCGGTATAGCGTCATGATTTGGTGTCGCGCCTCTCCTTTTGTACTGAGGCCAACTTCATGTTCCCTGGCTGACAAAAGGGCATCCGCCAATTCCAGTGTCCTTCACACCTACGGTTTACCAGGAGATACCGGGTACCTTGCGGTGGCCCTGCGCGAGGCGTTAAGTCGTGATGTAGAGAGGGTCCTATTTTTCAAACCCTCAAGGCTATTCACATTTCTTGTCATTTGTATATTCTACCTTAGTTTTTGAGGGTTACTGACCCTATTCATCTCCCAGTTCCTATGGTCCACGCACAAAAGAAGTTAACCCACATCGGATAGATCCCCGATTCGGGTGACTTCCCGGCGGCTGCCATAGGCTATAGATAGATACCGTGGTTCGGAACCCGCGTTAATTAATAGGTCCACTGTGAGAAATAATGAGTTCAGATCGATGGTAAAAACCCTCACCAAGTTTTTTTTCCCCAGTTCCTATGTGACCGATCTTTTCAACTCTGGGTCATTTCTTTTTACTGTAGTCTCTTGTCGTAGAAGGGCGTTCTGCAGGGTTCGGTCCTAAATCCTCCACTTTCTGGCAGAAATTTCCTCTTTTGGGAGGTCTTGCCGTTAAATATTCTTTAACGTGGATGCCCTCGTTATTTTTTAAAAATTTAATATAATCATATTTACTTCCTCTAGAGATTTTGTGGCTATTTAACGCCACCTGTGTTCTATCCTACTTCGACCCTTCATGAATTCTTTAGGAATCACTTGTTGGTCATGATGAGATCTCGTATTTGTGCGAGGAAAAGCAGAAAAAGATGCTACTCAGCAATGGTGTATGGGGAAGACTACGAGAGATAATACGCACAAAACGTGGAACTCTCATAACACCTAGACCACAGCCACCCATGTAACTACATACAAGAGCCATACCATGCTGCACGAAGCATGAACAAAACCCCAATGGCGAACCGAGATATCGTATGGGATCCCCTCATCCTGTAACTAGCCGCAAAACAATCCGCACGCACCTAACCCAGCAAACCTTCCAATCTATGAGTGCAAGCCATCTCTTCAACGCCATTCAGCTGGAGCTTCCCCCAGAAGAACCATACAACCACCAACAGCTCACCCTGGCAACGCTCCGGTGCGTTCACTAAACAAAACTAAACACAAACACCGCAACGCTCTCACACAGACATCTGCAGCTACATAGAACCAAGAATAACAGAGGACGGACCTTAACCACAACGATATAGATATAAGAATAATCGAAAAACCTGGAGATACCCTCTAAGTTCACTACAGGGTGTCCCGCAAGTTACGCACCATAGGGGAAAAGTCACTGGCCCTTTTGGAATCAAGAATCACAGCTGCATGAATAGAAACAACCACCGACATCCTCGATGACGTGTCACCCGTCTGAATATTTGTATTAAGCACGACAATCAGTACTTGAAACACCCTAAATTTCAGTTTTCCTTATGGTGCGTGACTTATAGGACCCCCCCCCCCCAATGTATATATATATATATATATATATAAAACATCCTAAAATTGCCTAAAATTAGTTCATAAATTCCCACTTTTTGTTCCGCACCGAAATTTCTTTTTGAGATGAGTGTTCAGGTGACTTTTCTGCCTGAATTTCATGTAACACACTGGGCATTTGAAAGGCTTCTCTCCTGTGTGAATCCGCATATGCAACCCTAAGTTCCTTTTGAGTCGACAACGAAAGGAACAAAGACTGCATTTAAATGGGCCATCCTTGCTTGATGTATCCTTTCCTGCTCCGCAAAGAGGCGAGTTAAGATAAGGGTTGCTAGCGAGCTGCAAATGATGCGAAAACGCAGCTGTATCTTCAATTCTGCCTTCTCGATGCCGTGAATCTATATTGAAGTGATGTCTCTGGAGAAAAGAATTAAAATAGTCATTTAGAAAAAAATTCGGAATTATAAACGTTAACTCTAAATTCAAATGTATTGGCTTAAATTTATTTATTTCATTTTGGGAAAAAAAAGGTCTTGGGACGATGATGGAGATTACAGAAGGAAAAATAAAAATACGATTCCAATAATTATCACTTTATTTACAAACTTTTTATTGCATTTTATATCATAAAATGGAACTAGTATACAACCATACCTACTCAAATGAGAAAACCCAGTATAAAGGATGGATGCTACCTTAAAAATAAAAATCGGTTTAATAAAGTCGCCATTAAAGCACCCTTTGACCCGAATGTCTAGTCCTATAATTCCCATTGCTTTGATTTGGATTTTAATTTGGTCTCTTTCCTTTAACCATCATCCATCCAATTGAAAGATCAGTAGTGCATATTTTATTCTTAAACTGCTATATAAATAAGCAAATCTCAAACTTTACTTTGCCTTTCTGAAGCTCAACTCTCGCTTATATTAATTATTGAAACCGGGAGATAACTTTACCACAGCGACATTTTTGACCGAGAGCAAAAGAAAACTTGCATTGATCAACGAATTTTTTTAATAATTTTAATAAGCCCCTTTGGGCAGCCCCCGATGAGATACTCCCCACCCCCTAACAACTTATCAATGAGCTAATTTAAAATAATAATAAAAAAGTATAAAAAACAATAGGTACGCTCAGATGCCCCAAGGCAGACACAAGACCATTTGAGGGAGGAAAGAACAAAGAATGTATGTAAAGACATGAAGGTAAAATATGAATAAATAGAATAATGAATAGGTGAAATTAAAACTGACAAACACTGATACAAGAATCTTTGTTGAAATTAAATACTGAGTCTGTGGTGGCTCTATTGGCAAATGGTGGGTGAGAATGCGGGAGTGGGTCACCTTGCAGAACATCATTCATTGTTTTAAGGCGTCCACCACATCTCCCTCTCTCTTCGCATTTCCAGTATGTAGTATCATCCTTTCTTTTGTCAATTGTGTAAGCATACCCATTGTACAGCAGTTTCCTTCCTCCACGTTGAGTAAGAGTGAATTTTATGGTCTGCAAAATAAAATAGTTTCATTTAGTTTCTGTGTACCATATTCTTCTTAAAGAGATTCTAGGGTTTGAAAAAATCAACAAATGAAGTTATTTTCTACCTATCCTCCGGCTTGGTCTATACGCGTCTTCAGGTGGTCATTTTTAAGATTTTCGTGGTTTGCTTAGGAATTCTGTATTATTTTTTTTTTACATAAATCATGTCAGAAGTACATTTTGGGGATTTTGGGACGAGTTAGTTCAAATTTAGGCTTAGAGAACAAAAAGGAATTCAAAGGTTTCGATTAAACACTTTGAATTTCTTCTGGTTCCGTAAACCTAAATTCTATTTTAGAACTTCACTCTCTGGAATTGTATTGGTATGTCCATGATTCTCCGCCGGTCACACTTCGTTCTATCATGGTTCTTATAAAGAGCAGAAGTAGATCCTTGAAGCAGTTGTTCCTTCTACCAACTGAAACTTTGCTAACACAAAAAGGTTCATTTTTATCGAGTGAACTAAGCTATGACTAGTTCAAAAATGGTCTAGATATCATATGGGTACAGTTTCGACGATCCTGGTTCATCAATTTTGCGACAGACACTGCACTTCATCCTTTATTAACGTCGATCATCTCTCCCTTTTCGTTCATTTTTCAAGGTCTCTCGTTCTTCTTAAAAACGATAGACTCATTTAAATTGATGGTCCCCTTTGAGAAATATCCCCTACACTCCAAAATTAGAGGTCTGCTTAGCTTGGGGCTCGCAGGGGGCAGTCGCCATCGACGCGGTGCGTCGAGTTTTAGCATACGCGAAGACAGTTACTGCCATGTTCACCATTACAGCCAACCACACCACCGTCGCTTCTTCCACCATCATATCTTCCCACACATTCACTTTCACTTGACACTGAACGAAGGCAGGGGGGATCTTCCTTGCCCCACGAAGGGCTTCCTGTTCGCTGGGGGTGTCGAAACATAGTACTCCCCTTTGTCTGCACCGTTCCATCCAAAGAGAAGTGGCTCCTGGTGCCCAAGAGCTTGCTACCAAATTACCAATTGTCATTATGATTTTTATGTGAATTTCATTATCAAGTCGGAGGACCTCGTCTACGATTGAAAAGGGATGGATGGCGCCATTATTTACCTAACTTCAAAGTGTACGTGATTTCCGTCTGTTCCTGCCAGAGTTACAAACCAGTACTGGTCTGACTTCGACCTTGATGCGACAAAAATATCCCCTTTTCACGGTCCTCCCCTCGAAACTAAGCAGAGTCTCATATTGAGACTGCCTTGTATCTTAGTTTCCGAAACTTGAAATATGTCTAAACGCTCTTTTTGTATTTAAATAAACCCCAATATAACGCAAGGTTCAATTCCATGGGCACTGATGACATCACCTTACCGAATTCAACTATTAATAACTTACAAGATAAGTTCAGACAGTTCCTTTAACCAGCTGAAGATGCTGGTTGGTTGGTTAACTTTGCTGTTACACGTTGTGCCAAGTTCTTAGACTACCTTTATGCTTAGTTGAAATGGTATCAATTATGTGGTAAGTGCAAATAGATGGCCATTGGAAGATGATTGTCGTTGAAACGCCCAACAAAGGAAAGTCCGCATATGGGAAGAATATTCATTAAATATATACTGCTTTCTAGCCCGATATTTCATCCCTATTAGGACGGAAGAGATAAGGATTAAATCCTAACATCCAAACGTATTGATTTTAATATTCTTCCAACCACAAACATTTTAAATCCTATGAGAAAATAAAGAAAACTGTTTACTAGCACGGTAGTTGTCACAAGGGAAAGAAGTACCTCGAAAAATCATTCAAACCATACCGAGGAGGCACCGTAGATGAGGCTTTCCCCTGCCCAGGTCTACCCTACCAATATACAGGTATGAACGGTTCAATATTACCGATGTTTATTACCGCAGAAGAGTCATTGTCAGCCTTCCTTTATTTTGTTGGCAGAGAGGTTCCTAAGCGGACGAGTACCATAACGGGGCATTACCAACTTCTAACTGTGGTTTCGAGTCATATTTTGATACAAGGTGAACATCTCCCCGCGATCAATCTCCTCTAATTTTCGACGAATCTTGAACACCTTTATCAGG
Source organism: Ceratothoa steindachneri (assembly GCA_963969495.1). NCBI lineage: Eukaryota > Metazoa > Arthropoda > Malacostraca > Isopoda > Cymothoidae > Ceratothoa > Ceratothoa steindachneri. The sequence goes on from OZ018319.1 coordinate 19,883,530, forward strand.
TCAGCGCCAGGTCTATGGATCTCCTGTTCCTATAGAAGGAAGTTCGCAAACGCGCTCATGCAACCAGAGGGAGAGAAAGAGAGATCGACGGCGTTGATGCTTGGGAGAGAGTGCAATCCAGAGCGTTTGTGAGGAGGCATATTTTTAAAAATTATTTGATAACATTGAGGCAACCAACAAGAGCATAGCGACCGCGACATCTATTAATCCCTTAATCTACATCCAGTAAAGTATACATCTACTCATTATATAAATAAAATGTATACAAAAAGGTAGGGAAGAGAAAAACAAAACAACCCAAAATATAATAATACAATCATCACAGTACAGTCACATGAAGGTCTTTCTCCAGCGAAAGTTAGGACATGTAGGTCAAATTAGGTTTGATAGATTAGGTTATATATGTAAAATTAGGTAGGGCCGGGTTGCGTTAGGTAAAATTAGGATAAGCTATGCTAAGTCAGGTTAGGTAGGTGAAGTTAGATTATCAGGTTAGTTAAATTAAGTTAGGAAAAGTTTGTTTAGGTAGGTTACGTTGGATAAGAAAGTGATTATACCGCTCATAATGTTTTTTATATTTTTTTTTTTTTATTTTTTTTATTTTTTATTTTTTTTTTATTTTATTTTTTCTAATCCTACAACGTATTTTAATGTATTAACGAAAAAGAATGAAAAAGTGTGATAATAACAAATATATTTTATTAGCAAAAAGATAAAATAAGGGTAGAAATAAGTATTTAGGTTCCGGTTCCAATAATAATTTAGTTCAGTGTGCTTATGTATAACCTCGACTAGCATCTGACCGTCATACTGAAACATTGTGCCATCATGGTTAAAATTAAGGACCTCTTAAATGAGTTAATAAGAAAGATAATAGAGCACTACGTAAAAGGTGAAAGCTATAGAAGTGTTCCTTATATCACTGGAGATTCATTGCTAAAAAATGGAAGGCCTCCGGGAGCACTACAAACCTCCCTCGCAGTGGAGCTCCGACCCGGAGGAAAATATCTTAACAATCTCGTCGACGGATGCTGAGATCGATATCGAAGAACTCTATGATAACTAGGCAGAATTGCAAGGCGATCTAGGTACGGCTGGGACATCAGTTACCAAAAGAACAATTAGATATGAGTTCAAGAGACAAACTCAGTTGTTAGCACGACAAAAGTTTGTTCAGGAGCACATGAAAAAGGTAGAGCAATTTTGGATGAATGTGCTTTGGTCTGATGAGACCAAAAATTAAACTTTTTGGTCAGAATGAGGTTCGCCATGTTTGGCGCCGTGATGGAACCACCTCTGATCGGAAGAACACCTCCCCATAGTAAAGCATGGAGACGGCAGCATTATGGTGTGGGGTTGATTTTCTTTTAATGGGGCTGGTGTTCTTCATATAATCGATGGAAAAATGAATGGAGGCATGTAACGGAAAATATTGACCAATAACTTGACATCAACAGTGAAGCTGGGGATATAGGATGACTGTATGTTCCAGCAAGACGCAGGCAGCGAAAGCAACACGTGAGTAGTTCCTGCAGAACAATATTAATGTTCTGCCGCCGCTTATACAATCACATACTTGTGGCGAATATTGAAGGAACAAGTAATAAGATGAAATCTGCAAACCTCGACCAATTAAAAGCTATATGTTAAGAGGAATAGACTGTGGGTAAATCTTAAGAAAAGAAAATTGGCAGAATTGGTCAAGTCTTATAAGAAACGCTTAACAGCAGTTATAGCAAATAATGGTGGTGCAATTAAATATTTGGTTCTCTCTATCCAGTGTCCAATTACTTACATATTTCCAACTTTATATTTATTTTGTTTATATGATGTCAAACAGTTGACGAATGTCTTTATTGCATCTATTAATTATAATAAAAAATTTAAATAATAATATAGGTGTATGATACACAAACATTATATTTGGATATATATATATATATATATATATATATATATATATATATATATATATATATATATATATATATATATATATATATATATATATATATATATAATATATATGCAAAGATTACACAGATCAGTAAGAACAGAGATCTTACAGGAAATGAGAAATGACCCCGAAAAGGCCACGAGAAAAAAACAAATTCTGCCTCCTCTTCTCTGGATCTAAAGATTCTTGAATCACTTTACATTAAACAAACAAACCCGGAACTCAATGATTATTCATCATCCCTCAAACTATTCACTGTATAGACAAACGTACAACCAACCACATCCCCCTTAATAGTTTCCCTTCTGCCTAATTCTGTCCGTAATATCAGTTGATACTCCCAGCTACAACGAAATAAGGTTAGTGCTCGTGCAAAGAAATTTTTATTTTTATTTTAGTTTGTCCCGTTTATATCCAAATGATCTAGTTTACGAATGACTTTTCCTTAATTTAATGTTTTAGTTGTCCTCTTCGGCCCCTCCATTATTGCTTATTTAATATTTAAACTTTCGTGCGTTAGTTTACTCATATTTATTTAACGTTCACTCACTTAAAACTTTAACTTTATTGAATTACTTGCTGTGCTCCATCTATTAATATCCGTTTTGAATAGATAGCCCCTGATCTAAGTTATTTTGGATTGTTTCCCCTTCCCTTATAATTCTTTCTTGCTATAGTGTAGATTGAATTTCTTGTATTCCGATTAAAACTTAATTCATGTTTATTTTTCAAATTTGCTGCTCCTGGGATTATTTAATAATTTTTTTGTCACTCTTCATCCCTTGCTTTCAACTTTATTGCTATAGTTTATAATTTTTGTATTCCAATAAGAGTTTAATTCATGTTTATTATGCATATTTTATACTCATGGAATTATTATTAATTTAGTTATTTTTACGATATTAATCAAGTTCTTATTAATAGATTTTCACCCATTTGCTTTCAACGGTTTAGGATTATATATTTCATTTTAACTTCTTGCTTTCGGCTATCATTTTTGATTCCTGTCCTGTTTTTGTTTTGTTTTTTTGTTTTTTATTGCTGTTTAGTTATTCGTATAAAAAATAATTCTTTGTATTTAGAATTCGCTGATGATGGTCATCGTTAATGACCGAAAGATCCGGAAAATTAAATCTTCGTAACCATTGCATATCCATATGGAGCTCGGCCGTGAAGCCTGCATTTAATATTGAGGATAAATCCCAGAGCCACGAAAAATGGATGCAGCATCTTTTAATTTTTCACAACGTTTCGAAAACTACAAGTTTTCATCTTCAGGCTAGAATAAGTTTACAAAGTTAATACATATGAAGAAAACTTGAAAAGGCCAACAAGACATTATTTTAAAGAGTGACCAATTATAAAATATCAGTAAAATGTACTATAAGTTAAATTTTTTGTTATTAAATATGACTTGGCAACAGTTAAATTTGCTTTAAGACTGACTCAAAAATTAGTTAATAAATTTAAGGATTATTGCAGAAATTAATTAAAAACTATAAGAGAAATTGACCTGGAATTATTTAGAGATAGTAAATTCAAACTTTGTTTTTAATTTAGTAAAGACTGTAAGAGTTAAAAAACATTTAATATAAAAACGGTAAATTTGGGTACTTACTAAAGTGGATCCATCCTAGAGAGTGAATGGTGGGTTTAACAAGGGGCTAGTATTTATAGGTTACAGTGACGCTTGGTTTGTTAAAAAGCAAACTAACTAACAAACTGTAGTTAAAATTAGTTAATTAATAATGATATTGCACTTAAATCTTCATTCAGTGTAGGTTTGTAGTGTTTGATATATAGAGATTCGAGGGTTCTTAGGCAATGTTTGTTGTTGTTAAAGGCCAATACTTGAAAATTCTCAATAGAAATGACAGTTTTACAGCTTATGGTGTGTTCCCTAATACTTTTCATGGATTTTTACGAAGCCAATTAAAAAAGACGCTGGAATTAAGTCTTTCTGAATCTTGGTTCACGTTTAATAATAAAGTTTACTGCCAGATCGATGGTGTTGCAATGGGTTCTCCTATGGGACCACTTGCAGCTGACTTTTTTATGACACATCTCCAAGATGAAATGTTTTCTACTAATTTAGATTACAAACGCTCCTTCTACCGCCGTTTTGTTGATGATTCCTTGGCAATTTTTAATACTCCTGCACATAACCAACTTTTCTTTATTTTTTTTTTAACACTTTACACCCTAACATCAAATTCACCATGGAAGTAGAGTCAAATGATAAGATACCCTTTCTTGACCTTTTAATCAACCGAGATAATGACCAACGAAAAATTCAAACAACCATTTACAGAAAAAAAACATTCACACGACTAGGTTTTAACTACTTTAGTTTTTGTGATTTCAGATACAAAATATCCACAGTAAAAACTTTAATACATAGAAGTTTCTCGCTATCATCCACTTACCAATCAATCCATAATGAATTTATTTTTCTTAGGAAGTATTTTATAAAAAAATTATTTCCTTCTGACCTATATGATAGAGTTTTAAAAAAGCTATTTGATAATCTCATTGATCCCCCTCAACCGTGAATAGAAGTTCCTAAAATTCCCATATATTTATTAATTTCAGAGATGGGTTTTTTAAACGATACTTTTAAAAGAAAAATCCTATTTATTTTGAAAAGATATTTTCCCCAAATCAACCCACAAATAGTTTTTGTAAACAAACTATCGATAGGAAGACACCCAGTATTTATACAAAGCACGTTTCCCTATGAGGTCAACATTTTAATGCTATCAGATAAATCAGATTTTAGAAAAAGTGATAAAATTGGATCTAGCGAAAACAGCCCTGGGCTAATGTTGAGATTACTCTCCTTCGTGTAGGAGATTAAAAATGATTCTAGGATATTTCTCTTTATAAAATCATTACTATGGATTATAGTATCAGTTTTCCTCCATGTATCTTAGGGCTCTTCGAATATGTAGTCCCGACTATATAGATAAAGAATACACAAAAATTGAAGATATTGCTACCAATTTATGCTACCCACAGTACTTTCTAGAAAAATGTATGAATATAGCTAAAAAAAACATTTTATAATTGTAAATTAGAGACAATAGAACCTCGTAAAAACCTATTAATTTTACCCTATCATGATAATTTTATGTCTGTAGTGCCCATTCTAAAACAACTTAATATTAAGGTAGCCTTTAAATACAATCATACATTAAAAAATCTCTTAATAAAGCATAACCCCAATAATGATAATAATGTAATTTATCGAATTCCATGTTTAGATTGTAATTTATTCTATGTTGGCCAAACTTCCCAAAATGTTTCCATAAGGCCCCAACAACACAAAAATGCAGTAATTAAGGGATATCTGAATAATGCCTTAGCTGTCCACAATTCCAAGATGGGACACGGAATTAACTGGTCAAAAACTGATACTATAATCCATAGTAATGAGTACCTAAGGTTGGCCATCTGGCTGACCAGGTTTCCCTGACTGTGGTTCTTATTGCATTCTTGTAGTCTCGATACGGAATTTGGTGGTTGAGTGGACGTATGATTTGTTGGGTGGCGGTTTTAGCTGCTTTGTCAACTTTTTCATTCCCATGTACACCTGTGTGCGCAGGGGCCCATCAGAGTGAAATTTCCCTCCCAATGTTGTTGGCTTTAAATATCGTTTCTTTTATATCTTGTACTATTGGATGTAGGTCGTCCATGCGCTCATCCATTAACATAAGCGAAACTTCATGTGTATGAGATATTTTTGTTAGTTGTAGTCTCTTTGCCGCAGTAGACAATAAGCTACCAGGTGTATCCTTCAGGAATACAAAGCTTGTACATGGTGCGGCAGAAATACCCCCCACATTTTAAACTTTTACCTATGTGTTGCTAATGAACTTATGCAAGTGCCAATGATGTTTTCATTTAGCTAATGACTTACCATTTTTTTTTTCAGATACCCTCATCAAGCAATATGGTTTGGACTGGTGCACATCGTGCTTTTCCTGTAGAAACGTTTTTGAAGAATGGTGAATCTGTAATTGCAACACAGAGAGCTTTTCGACCTCATTACATGTTAGGTCGGAATGATGCTGTTCCGGATAGAAAATCAATACTGCTATGGGTTTAAATTTCAGAGCCACCAGTTCAGCTCTTAAAAGAAAGCCACCTGGAAGACCTCGAAGCGCTCGAACTCCAGACAGTGTTCAAGCTGTGAGACTTTCTGTTACTCAGTCTCCTACACGTTCAGCTCGCAAACATGCTTCTGCCTTGGGATTGTCTGATTGAATAGTCAGAAGAATTCTACACACTGATCTGAAGTTCCATCCATACAAATTAATGATTACTCAGAAACTGAACGAACGCGACTGCGAAACTCGCATTTCATGTTGTGACGATGTCCTTCGAAATGTTCCTGTAAATGCTGTTCTTCTCACAAGTGATGAAGCTCACTTTCATCTCTCAGGCTGCGTGAATAAGCAAAATTTTCGTTATCGGGCGGAAAGTAACCCTATAAAACTTCAAGAAAGACCTCTACACAGTGAAGGAGTGACTGTATGGTGCGCAGTTTCGAAGTTAGGTGTAAGGGGTCCTTAATTTTTTGAGGCGAGAAACCATTGTGTTACAGTAACATCTGGTCGATATGTAGAGATGCTGCAGACATTTCTGGAACCAAAAGTAAACGAACTTCGCAATCAGAATGTGTGGTTTCAGCAGGGTAGAGCCACCGCACACAGAGCAAGAAGATCAATGGAAGCTCTGAGAGAAATGTTTCCAGGACGTTTGGTTTCCTTACGAGGTGACATTCATTTGGCAGCACGCTCGCCCGATCTCAACCCCTGTGATTTTTTTTCTCTGGAGTTACTTGAAAGCTGAGGTCTACAAAGATCGACCGGGTACCATTGAAGAATTAGAGGATGCTATTCTTCAAAAGATTGCAGAAATACCGTCTGTAATGACCCTTCGAGTGATGGAAAACTTCAGAAACCGTCTCCAACAGTGTATAGTAAATAGAGGTCACCATTTAGAGGATGTAATTTTTAAAACCAAATGAACAAAAACTGCAACCCTTTGTTTAAACAACATTAAAATTAATTTATCATAAATGTTGTTTCTTCTTCCTTTTGTCAACCTTTAAAATGTGGGGGGTATTTCTGCCGCACCCTGTATAATTTCACGCCATATTTATGGGACTTGCCTGGAATGTGCAGTCATGGCCAAAGGTTTTAACACTAATATATAGGTATTTATATCTTTTCATTCCAGTTTAAAATGTACGTGATAGGAATAATTATTATAATATTTAAATTATTGAAGGTTTTTTAAAAAAGTCAGTATTTCAAAAATAATAAGAAGAAAACTGCATTCCTTCGCTGAATACAAAATCGTGTTCTGGTCCTGTTCCTGTTAGAGGTGAGTTTCAGTCCCTGGAGCTTTGCTATGTTAGTTTCCTTTTGATGACTAATTTTATTACAATGCTACTGTTTGCTTGTTTCATAATTACATTTTATTTAGTATTGTTCATAAAGAAATTGTATTTTATTAAGGTTAAATACAAAACTTAGTTATAAGTCGGGGGATTTTTTTTTAGAAAAGTAAGCTGGAGTTTAGCGGGCCGAAAAAAGTTATCAGGGCACGCGTGTTATAGGTTCCCGACCTCTGCCCTAGACCTTCAAATAAACGCCAAGATCGCATCCTGGTAGGGTCTCGGCTCAATGACCGGGTTGCATCCAATGGCAAGCTTGCTCACGATTAGAAAGAGGCAAGTGTGAACGCTTCAGCACACACAGTCAACCAGAGACTTTTCGACAAAGGTCTCAAGTGGAGAAGGGCTGGGAAGAACTTAATCACATCAAGAAAAACCTTAAGAATAGGCTCCACTTTTATAGGAAATATAAAGAATGGACTATGGAAGACTGGGGCAAAGTGATATTCTCTGATAAAGAAAGATCCTTTATGCTTGTTTGTAGTTTCTGGAAGACGCCTCGTTGCAAGAAAAAAAGGGGAGCGCTTTCACGAGTCCTGTGTTGTATCAGTTCACAATGAAGAAGCATCCGGACACTCTCCAAGTTTGCGACTGCTTCTCATCTAAAGGAAATGGAGCACTAAATATTCGCTCAAAAACACTGCCATGAACTCAAAATGGTACCGAAACGTGCTTCATCAGCGCCTTCTCCCAACACTTCAGAACCAATTTGGGGATGATAACTGTATTTTTCAGCATGGTACTGCACCTTGTCACAAAGCAAAAAAACTAATTAAATCTTGGCGGATGATAAACAAAAGCCATTCAATTGTGAGCAGTCGCGGGTTCTTATTGAACCAAAATGAAGCAGTAGCAGTCAAGATGAACTCACAAATTTGTTCTCCATCATGTCAAAACGAATTAAAGCAGTCATGAAGAACAAAGGGTCATCTTTGAGAATAATGACTGGGGGCATTAATTGACTATTTATTAATAAAATAGGTTTGTTCCCTAAATATTTGTACATTTCACCTTATAATTATGATTCAAACATACTAAAACAAAATACAACGTTTGATTACTTCGATTAATTATCTTATAAGAAATGTTATAGTAATCTCAAGACTTTTGGCCATGATTGAACTAAAGCTTAGTCTACCTCCCCATGGTTTCATTGTGCCTTCGACTACTACTATTTCTTCTACTACAAGATCTAGAATTTCATTTGGCAATTTTGAGGGTATACGAGTATATCATATGGTTCTGTGTCATTGAGGATGACTTGGGATCCAACACGGCTAGTAAAACCAAACTGTGATACAATATTTTGATAAAATCCCCGAACTGGATTAATAATATCAAGTTACACTTCATCTTCAACAATTTCGTCTTTATTTATTCCGCCTTGTGAACAATTGCCTCCATTGCTAGATTCTAAAGATGAAGACCCCGAAATTTTATTGCTATCATCAGAGTCCTCGCTCAAAATATCTGATTCTAATGATTCGCTATCTGATGAATTCATTCTCTCTCGAATTATAAAATAATGACCAATCCAATTTAAGCTTAAATTGACTTATAATTTAAATGTCTCTTTGTAGACATTATTTATGAATAGATAGACTATGATGTAGTTTTTTGGGGGGCGTATCCGCTGGTGGTACAATGGTGCAGGAAGTTTAAAGGTATGTGTTGCCGTCATGTGCCACCGGTGGTCACGCGAAAAAAAGACACCATCCTAGTCTATAATTTCATATCTAAACATTCCAAAAATATGATTATGATAATTCTAAAATTAGCATAGACGATTTTAAGGCAGTAATGCAAAACCCCGTTACGGGGCGAACATGAAAATCTAACCTAGGTGAGTTTCACTCGGGTAGGTTAGGTCAGGTTAAGAGAACTAGGTCAAATTTGATGAGTTAAGGTCAGGTTAGGTTAACTAGGGTCGGGTTACGTTAGGTAGGGTAGGTAGATTAAGGGAGGTGGTCAGATTAACTAGATTACGTCAAGTTAGGCTAAGTGAGGTTAGGAAGGTTAATTTAAGTAGGGATAGGCAGGTTAATTTAGGATGTTAGGTTAGGGAGGTTAAGTTATGATGTTAGATTAAGCTATAAAGCCTAAGGTAGGATAAATTAGGTTACGTCCAGTTATTTAGGTATCTTAAGGGTTAGGTTAGCTTACGTAGGTAATGTATGTAGAATTAGATCCCTCCACACGAGCCAAATATTGTTAGAGAAGCCCGAATGAGCGTAAAAGTCCGAGACCATCCTACAATTTGACCCAGGCCTCTAATGTTAGTTAATTGCCTCCCCAGGCGTTTTCAATCGTGGACGAAGTTCTCAGATGGGATAATGAAATTCACAGAAAGATCAGAACGACAATCGCTAGCAAGTTTCTGGACAACGGGGGCTAGTTGTTGGAGGGGAAGGACCAGACAGAGCGGTGGCACTATGTTTTGATACCCTCAGAGGGCAAGGAACCCTTCGTGTCACCTCGTTCCGCGTCAAAAGGAGTGTGGATATGACAACGGTATTGTAATTCGTTATGTGTGTGATGGCGTACGTGACAGTAGGTCTCTGCGGCTAAGTAAGTCTCAAACTCGATGCATCGCATCATTGGCGGTTGCCTCCTGCGAGCTCTCGCCGGGAATTGAACGCTGTACCTATACATGGAAATCCCGCGCCTAATCTACTAGGAATCGGTGGCTCTGGACTTCTAATCCCTTAACGCCCCACTTTTGTATTAATTTTTTGAATATAAATCCTGAGTTATATTAAAATATATTAAAGTTAAAATTAATAAATGAATTTAAGGTAAATAATATGAGAATTTTAGAAAATGCATAATAAAATATTACAAATGTGTCTAATAAATGGAACGCTGAGCAGTAATGGGCTCAATGTCAATTCCAAGATGGGGCGCGCATTCGATGTACCAAACACAAGTAATTTTTGCTACTTCCGGTGCCTATTTTGTACGCATTTTCACGTCCTCTAATTTCACCACTTCATTTAAAACCTTCCTTCAGAGTTCGGTTCAAATGCCCTCGTTGTTTTTTTGTTTTTTTAATTTAAAAAAAATGCCACGGTTTAGAGGAGCAGGAAGTAAGCATACCTAAATCGTGGTGCCAGTAGAGCGTCGTAAGGGACTATGCGACCGCAACCAATGTCTAAAATGGCCTAGAAGCTGGATTGGTGACACGCACACTAGTATAATAATCCCATGAATGCGGTAATGGTTGATCGAATCGACAGACTTGATTGTGGTATTAGAAATGTAGTAGTAGAAGAAGATGAAAAGGAAAAAGGTTAAGGAAGAAAAGGGGAAAAGTGAGGAAGAATAAGAAGAGTAAAGAAAAGGAAAAAATAAGAAAAAGTAAGGAACTTTAATAAAAGACTAAGAAAAACGAAATAAAAGAAAAAAAGGAGAAGAAAAGATAACAAAAAGAAGGAAAGATGGATCAAAAGTGATGAAAGATTGCCTTCCCCCTATTGTTAATAAAAAGCCTTCCCTTCATTCAAACTAAAAGGTTTTAACTAAGAAACATTTTTCCTCCACTTCTATTCAAGTAACTTGGAGTGTTCGAAAGAAGAGCGCCATTGCTTCGAAATCTGGCCATATCGACTGGCAATTCTTGGCAGTCGTCATTAAAACTATTTTTCAGGATTAAAAAGAGTTGACCACCCAAATGACGAAATGTTGACCAGAGTCGGTTGTGAAGAAAGGGTTCCGCTGACATTATAGCTATCCTTCTCAACTAAAAGAGTTGACCAACCAAATGACGAATTATTCAGTGAGTTTTTGTGGGAAGTAGTAGTCATCGTGTCATTAAAACTATCCTTCCCGCTAAAAGAAGGGTTGACTAACCATATTAACAAATGTTCGGTGGCGCCTCAGTTGGGAAGAAATGGTTCTGGCGACCTCTGATCTTCGTTGTAAGAAACGTCAGTCAGTTGGCCAGAACACAGAATCTTTTTAGCTAGATGCTGCTGCAAGTGGGCCGACTGTCTAAATCTGCTTCCACAGCGAGAACATATGAAAGGCTTCTCCCCAGTGTGTGTGCGCATGTGAACACCGAGAGCATTTTTCGTGGTAAAACGGAGGGCACACATGGAACATACGAAAGGGCGCTCCCCGGTGTGTTTGAACATAATATGGCGTTCAGCTGTAGTCTTGTAAACAGTCACGTAAGTACAATGAGGGCAGGTATAAGTGGTTTTTCTTGAATATTTTGTGTGGTCTTGTCCTTGTAAGGATAGTCTCATATCTGATTCCGTGTAAGAGGCGGAACCTATTTCTGATCTTCGTTTCTCTCCACAATTCTGAAGAAGAAAAAAAATCAGAGTAGAACTACATCCATTGTACTGCAGCGATGCTGATTATCATTAGATGGAAATAAGTCTAAGAGAATAGGACGTAGTTTTCCTCGCATTCCAAATGCATAAAAAGATAAAGCGGAGAAAGAACATTTAAGTGAGCTAATGCCAACAATCGCGATGTTTAGAAAACAATAATTAAAATTACAACTAGAAACTGACTACAACCTTAAGGCGGAATTTTTGTTGGGAGAGGAGTATGACGGCCAAATGACGCAGAGGTGCGCCACTCAGCAAAACTGATTATTTATCATCAAGAGGAATTGAGAAAATTGGTGGATGTGCTGGGAGAACACATCTGCAACTACGTCAGAAAGAAAATACGAGTGGCAGAGAGGAAGGAGAAAAAACTGTTAAAAGGAAGTCAGGATTAAACGCAACTCTTCTGAGTCAGTGTAGGGAAGAAAGAAATGGGAATAAGCAAGGACAAGGGATGGAACACAAGGGAAACTCAACGAGAACGTGGAACACGGTGAGGCTGGTACGGCAGGTGTTACAGGTGGGAAGAAGCTCGCGAAACAAAGGGTGTAACATGGGTTAGCTTGGTGTGACCCAGGCGGTGGTAAGCCAACATCACTTTTTATGGTGGGACCGGCGCAAGGATGAGATTCAGTAGATGAGGGGAGGTTGTATGCCATGCTATGAAGTTTGGTGGTAGGCTGAGATTAGAGATATTCTTCACTTGTAAAAGGAGATGATTGAATGGAAGGGAGATTGACGTGCTGGGGAGGAAATTGATCGAGCAGCCCGGTCAACCGTTTCATTGCGAGGCAACCCGACGTGGGAAGGCGCCGAGTAGAAAGTGCCAGGATGCCTTTTGATACATGATTAAACCTACATTGATTTTATAAAGGTGTTTAAATGTCAAAGGAGGGAGAGGGCAGGAACGTCGCCTCGTAGTCGCATTTTGTAACCGGCAGATTAAAATTAGTAACAAAAAATTAAATTATACTTTGGGGCTGCGCGTAATATGTAGAACCTATTCATATATAATGGGATCCCAAAGTCTCTCCGCAATAAGAAAATTTGTTGAAAAGTGACACAACAACTGTCAGCAGTGAAAACAAGGAGAATTGAAATCCTTATAACATCTTTACCAATAAACTGAGAAAGATCAGTGTGCTCGAGCACAACGAGGGTATTTTCAACACTTACTGTAACTAAATGCAGGAAATTGTATTAAAGTTTTATTGCAGAGAGAATTGGATCGACCTGTACAATAAGAATGAATGGTGGGATCAAATGAGAAAATATAGTCGTGATCCGACTTGATAATCTTTGAGCTTCGATTTCTGATTCGTGCCGGTGGAACTTCATAATTGGGTAAATCTAATAATATCTCGAAATCTTGATGTCTCGGTAGTTTGAGAAGTTCACAGCGAAAGTTCCATGGAGGAAAGTCCTGACTATCGTAGTGAAATGTGTCTACAATTGCTCGTTGGTTGATTCGTATCCATGAAGAAAGGAGACAGATTCACCGCTGATGGTTCGTTAAAACACCAATTAAAGAAAAACGGTTTTAATATTAAGAACCAATAACTTTTTGCAAACAAATAGGGGCTAAAGTTATAACTTCTTTATCGAATGCAGTCAGAAGAATACGAATTAATGAATGGAAATAGGATTTCGATAGAAATTCATCGACCTTAGCTGCTACCACACAGGCCTGTAAAGTACAGTCATGGCCAAAAGTTTTAACACTAATATATATTTTACATTTTTCATCGTTTTTAAAATTGACCTGATAGGAATAATTATTCTAATATTTAAATTATTGCAGGTTTATTTGAAGGTCAGAATTTCAAAACTAATAAGAAAAAACTGCATTCCTTCGCTAAATCCAAAATCACGCTCTTGTCCTGTTACTGTAGGAAGTGAGTTAAAGTCCCTCGAGCTATTCGATCAAAAGTGTAAAATCATCACCAAAAATAGGTTAAATGGGGGATGCTGTGTAATAATAATCTATTTTGTAATAGTTCTGTTAAAGAAAATAATCTTTTTCAATTCAGGAAATGGTTCTGAGTATTAATGACTAAAAAAGGAGTGATTAAACTCCTGCCTGTGAAGAAATCTTGAGTATGCCCAAGAGCTTCAAATGAACGCCAAGATCGCCCCAGCTCAAGGATCGGGTTGCCTCCAGTGCCAAGCTTGTTCAAGATTAGAAATAGGCAGGTATGAACGCTTCCGCGCATACGGTGAGGCAGAGACTTTTCGACAAATGTCCGAAGTAGAGAAGGGATGCAGGAAGCCTGACCTCGCCAAGAAGAACCTTAGGAAGAGGCTCCAGTTTTGTAGGAAATATAAATAATGGGCTGTTGAAAACTGGGGCAAAGTGTTATTCTTGGAGGAAGTTCCCATCCGCTTGTTTGGAGCTTCCTGAATATCCCTTATTAAGAGAAGGAAAGGGGAACGCTTTCACTCGTCCTGCGTCGCGCCCACTGTGAAGAATCCGGACACTCTCCATGTCTGGTGCTGCTTCTCATCTACGGGAACTGGAGCACAGACAATTTTGCCCAAGAACAGTGCCATGAGCTCAAAATGGTACCAAAACGTGCTTCATCAGCACATGTTTCCAACCGTTCAGGACTAATTTTAGGATGATAACTGAATTTTCGGCATGATGGTGCACCTTGTGACAAAGCAAAGGCAATTACAAAGTTCTTTGTTGAAAATAGCATCGAGCTTTCAGGAACACGGCCCGGGAATTGGCCCGATTTAAAATCAATAGAAAAATTGTGGGCGATAAAATAATCAAATTGGCAGTTGATAAGCGGAAATCAAACAATTGTGAGCATTTGCGGGTGATTATTGAACCAAAATGGAGAAATATCAGTCAAGATATCCTCACAAATTCGGTCTCCATCATGTCTAAACGAATTAAAACAGTCCTGAAGAACAGAGGAAATCATTGTTAATATTGACTGCGCGCATCAATTGACTGTATTTATTAATAAAATGTGTTTGCGCTCTAAATTTGTTCATATTTTACTTTCAAATTGTGATTGAAAGAAAATGCAGCGTTTGATTAGTTCTATTAATCTTATTATATGGAAAATATAGTCGTCCCCCAAATTTTGCCAATGACTAGAGAAAGAAAATAGAAAAAGAACCCCAAATAAGTTTCACAAATCTAGAATTGAATAAACATACAATAATTGAATGATACAAACTTTTATTGTCTTCTTTGGTCATAACTCTTATAATTCTATAAGCAAATTCAACAACTGGAGCTTTTGAGTCTCGGCACTGAACCGCTTACATAATTAAGCCCAAAGACGAGACAAACGTACACTTAATTTCCCCTAGACAGATGAGGCCTCCACACTCCCGAGTCGATGGACCTTTAGTTGCGTGGTCGCGACTCTATAAGTTACTATGTCGGGCCGTAGGTTGCCGGTCGGATGGTAACCATTTTACTTTTTGATGAGTTTTTTTCGCAATAACATCGTAACTATTCAGCCGATTCTAACGAAAATGGAAACCCTTTATGTTTTTTTAAAATTTTCTTTCGAATGATATAATTGCCAAGGTCCTCCAAAGGTTAGCAAACTAACCTTGGTTAGAAAACTAACCGTAGTTAGGAAACTAACTATGGGTCGGATTGCAGCACCTGTTGAAAGTTTTGAAGGTCGTAAATTCATATGGTCATAAGTCAAAATAATTGGGATCACGCGACTTAAGTCTGTTGACCTTGTTTTTATTACCATCACTAATTTCAAAGCAATCTGTGCTAGGTCCCAAATTTTATGTTGGCCACAAAGTCCTGACTCACTTAGGAAGCGAAAAGAAAACAACAACATTTTTAGGGAGCAACACCAACATTACGTTAGCTTAGTCATACTCATTCCACTCTCAGCCTCCGTGGGCTACAAGGGGCAATTCCAAAATTATGTAACACTTTTGGGGGTAACTTTTAACCCCCCTTCCCCCTTGTCACGCCTTATAATACATGACCAGGCCCCCCACCCTAGAAATTTATATAACATCAGCTAGTAGCACCCCCTCCCTATACTGAATTAGTAGGTTATGATATTAAAGAATCCCCAGATAAATTCGAAATGAAAATGTTCTCTCGCAATTAAATTAATTTCCTAAGTAATTCGGCAACCCTGAGCGGTCGCCTCTGTAGCCAGGGTAGACAGGTACTGTACAAGAACCTGCCCTGTATTAACCAGTCAGGGATGCAATGTGAGTTGATGACACTCGCTAGTGAGTCGTCACTCGTCCCAAACTCTTTCTGGTGCCCAGTTTCCCTCAGGTAAATATTTTCTCTCATTGTTCAGAGATAAAACGCAACATTTAAAGTGAATAATATATTTTGACAGATTGTGCTGTTGTATTAACTCTTTCATGATACGATTTATTTTCTGTTTTCTGGTAATTATTAAAGTTCAGAAAAGGAATGAGTTCGTGATATTATTCTAAGTTATGTCATACATACGACAGAAAATTTCGAAGTACAGACAAGAATTGGGAGCGGAACCATAAGTTGCTATAGCATAAAGACAGATGCTCAAAGTTGATCCAAATCGGTATCCAATCTAGCGGCTACGCATACCTATTGTGACTTAACTTTATAAACAGTAGGAATAGGTGTTTCCACTAGAGTAAACATTGTTAGAAAAAAAGTGAAAAAACACTAATAAGACGGTTCGGCTAGTTAAGTTAGTGCTAGTGCAGAATTTTGAAGTGCTTCACTCTCAAATATAACATGATTACCTTTTCAGTGCGAATCGCTGGTAAAAACAGTGTCAAAACAAACACCTTTCTGAGTTTTTGCCATCTTTAGTCTTGTTAAACCTGACAGACTTCGTATAGATTTCTTGTGCATTTCAAGAAGATCCGTTGTGCTTCTTATGTAGGCGGCTATATTCAGGCTGAAGATAAGGCACAGACTTTTTGACAGTGGTATGGGTGCAAAAAGCTACCACTGTAGAATTATAAGAGTTTAGTATATATATATATATATATATATATATATATATATATATATATATATATATATATATATATATATATATATATATATATATATATATCGAGGCCAAGGAAATAATAACAAAAGACATCTGGGTTTAGCTTTGCCCCTCCGATGGTCTCCGGTAACATAGGAGAACGGGCAAAATGGTAAATTTTACGAGACAGATTCCTGACCTCAGCTCAAAAGGCAGGCCCTTCGAGGGTGTACTTAAAAACAGTCCATTCAAAAGTGCAAACTGCCGATCTCGTATTACCCTCTCTCAGAGCTACAAGACGCCAAGCTCGAGAGACCAACCTGAGGTCTCACCTTGCGAGTCTTCCCCTCCACCTCCCCGTTACCCCGCGGGAGTAATTTGGGTATATAACAGGTTGACCTGAGGAAACGTGGCTTTTTGTTCGTTCCAACAGAAGAGACAAGAAAGTCACCGGTTGACTGAAGATTTTTCAAGTTCGAGAAGAAAACATAAAAATCACCGGTAGAAAGTTTTCTGCAAGTTAAAGAGAACTTGCAGTCCTTGTACAAACCCAGATTGTCCCAAGGAAGCTCGGCGCCGTTCGAGCCCCAAGATTATTGATTATCAATCTACCCAGTTTGAGGACTCCTAATCTTACTCTATCTGAGTTGGACAAACCCCAACTAGATAGAAAAAAAAGAAGACAACGTTTTCATCTCATCTGGAAGAAAACGAGTTCAAGGTCGCCCCAACCGCCTAAAAGTAGAAGGACTAAGCTTTCGCTTGAGCATCCACCCAACCCAGATCCCTTGTGACGTCACCCGTCAGATCGAAGGCAGGTCGACGAACGCCATCTATTGAGCAAACCACCAACTACTCGAGCTACGCCTCTCCGTAACAAAATCTCCGAAGATAGTCTAACTGGTCTCGGATGTTTAATCTCCATTACCTTATGTAAGTAAAGAATAATCCTGTTGTTTATGTTCCCGTGCATAATAATTAGTTTATTGGATGTCTGGCCATGGACAAAGATATTAACTTAAAATTGTTCCCCCCGTAAAATTTTATCTCGAATCGAGCCTCGAGCGCTCCCCCAGCAATCCAATTTTCTTTTGTTTTTAAGTGTATTAGATCTGTATTTTTTATGTTATTTAGCGATAGGGTTTATCTTCATTAAAGTCTATTTTTTTTAGTAAAAGCACTGTTTTAATCATCCTGGAACGAGTTTAAGTGGCAATATTTGATAAAGTCAAGAAAGAAACCAAGTTTATTTGGTTTATTAAAAAAATAACCAATAAATAATATATATATATATATATATATATATATATATATATATATATATATATATATATATATATATATATATATATATATATAATCTCGGCTAACCTACGACAACCACTATCCAAGAAAAACGTCAAAGACAGGCTGTTTTAGCAAGGGTTCTATCCCCGATTTGTTCTATTTTATGATGCATTTTTCAGTGAGAGCCTTGAGTTTAACGTGGGATTGGAACCCCAGGTCGTGATAGGACAACCTAAGAGGACGAGCCGGATTCTACAGAAAGTTGAAAAGGTTTTCTCGATGAAACAGTTTCGCGGTTTGACCTTAGGGAATATGTGTTATCTAGAGAAGAAAACATGAAATCTACCAAAGTGATTTTTTTTTTTTTTTTTTTTTTTAATTAAGCGGCTATCTGGCGACTGCCGACTTAGGCATTAGTCGCCGTAAACAAACAGCCCAGTTCTAGGCTACTTTAAAAATTAAACAGGAAACAATAAAACGAAATAACAATAAAAAAGCAATAACAAAAACAACAACAACAATTAAACTGTGTTAAATGAAAGGGAGAAGGCCAGCCTCCCCCCAAAAGTCAATAAGTCCACTAGTCATGGTGCACGCACTCGTCCCGAATACAAGGGACAGGCGGTAGCGACCCCGCCCATCCCGGTACTGGGACAGGTATCGTGCGCGAAGATCACCCAGACTGGGACATTCGACAAGAATGTGCCGAACAGTCTGGGGGACGACGCAGTCGTTGCAATAGGGCGCAGGCGAGCGCTCCATCAAGTAGCGATGCATCACACGAGTGTGTCCGATTCGAAGACGACAGAAAGCAACCTGGAGCCGCCGCGGCATTGGGGGATAGGTCCATGGGAACAGTCGCGGCGCAATAGCACGCAACTTTAAGTTCCCCTCGACCGTCTCCCATCTTCTTTGCCAAGCAGTCCGAAGAGCTGCCCGTATTCCTGCCATGTAGTCAGTGTGAGGAAGAGCGAAACGCTGGTCCGGTCGCAGAGTCCTCGCGGACTCTTTGGCGCCCTCATCGGCGCGCTCATTCCCCGCAATTCCTACATGTCCAGAAACCCAGCAGAAGATAATCTCGACATCTGCCCGACTCGCCAAAACCGTGGCGTCACGGATTTCGAGAACCAGGGGATGCGGAGATTCCAATGCCCCGAGAGCACTCAGGGCGCTTTGTGAGTCGCTATAGATCACAATCCGGTCTCCGAACCGGGCACGTCGCGTAATCTCCCGTACCGAGTGGTGTATTGCCACCAGCTCGGCCGTGAAGACAGACGCAGCGCCTGGTAGAGCCCCGCTGACTTCAAACAGAGGGGATACGGCGTGGAAGCCGACCCCCTCTTGGGACTTGGAGCCATCCGTATACACTGGCACGGTACCAGAGTGACACGATGTGTGCTCCAAAAAGGTCGAACGCAATACTCCCGGCGCAGTACAAGCTTTGGGAGCAGAGGCGTGGCGACAAATAGCCAAATGTGGTACCCTCCAGGGTGGCGTCCTGGGCAAAACCAGGGGCGCCACCGGCCCGAGAGCTATATTTACCTCTCGAAGGAGTTTCCTGGCCCTAAACCCAAAGGGCTTAGGGTATGACTGGCGTCTCTCGGCGGCATAGGCACCATCGAGATCAGCTGCGGATGCAGTGAGAGCTGTTGGCGACTGAAGAGGCGCCGGGCTCGCGCGTACAGGCGAGTGATGCACTGCACGCGGCGCAGAGCGAGTGGCATCTCCCCAGCATCGACCAACAGGCTCTCAATGGGGGGAAGTGCGGAAGGCACCGGTCGCAAGGCGAAGGCCGGTGTGGTGAATCGAATCCATCTTCCGCAATAAACGCTCGGCTGCGGATGCATAAAACTCGCATCCGTAGTCGAGCTTCGAGCGAACAAAGGATCGATAAAAAAGTAAGGCGGTAGCCCTATCAGCGCCCCAAGCGCTGAACGTCACGGAACGGAGAATGTCCATGGCGCGGGTACAAGAGACCCTAAGGCTGCGAATATGAGCCTCCCAGGTGAGGCGTCGGTCGAATACAAGACCAAGGAAACGGTGCGACTCAACCACATCCAGGCGCACCCCATTAAGAAACAAATCTGGGTCGGGGTGAAGCCGTGGATGGCGGCAGAAGTGCACCACCTTAGTCTTGGCCAAAGAAAACCGAAACCTGTGCGCTTCGGCATAGCGAGAGACGCGGTTCAATGCCTGTTGGAGTCGACGCTCAAGAGTTGGCATCTGGGCCGCGCCAAAAGAGATCGAAAGGTCGTCCACGTAGAGCGTAGCGAGAACATCTTCCGGCAGCACCGAGGTGATGCCGTTGATGCTCAGGGCAAAGAGTGTGACACTGAGGACACTTCCCTGCGGGACACCCTCTTGCTGCTCCTTTGGGCCGGAGAGGGCTCCCCCCACCCGTACGCGGAATCGACGATCTCGCAAAAATTCAGATATAAACATTGGGAGGCGTCCCCTCGCCCCCATCGTGTGGAGAGTCTCCATGATACCGTATCGCCATGCGGTATCATAGGCCTTCTCCAGATCAAAAAACACCGTGGCGTAGTGCTGTCTACGAAGGAAAGCCTCGCAGACGGCACTTTCCAGTCGGAGCAGAGCATCCGACGTGGAGTGGAACTTACGGAAGCCGCACTGTGCAGAAGACAGATGGCCTCCGCTGTCCAGGAAATAGGCTAATCTAACATTTACCAATTTCTCCATCAACTTGCATACGCAAGAGGTTAGAGAGATTGGGCGGAAACCGGTCGGAGTAGAGTGATCTCTCCCCGGCTTGCGAAAGGCGAGCACAGTAGCGATTCGCCAGGAGTCTGGGAGAAGACCTTCCACCCAGATCCTGTTGAACAAATCTAACAGAAAAGCCATGCCTCGCTCACCCAGGTGTCGAAGCATGGCGTACGGGACATCGTCCGGACCATGGGCGGTGTCCGCGCACGAAGCGAGAGCGGAACGCAACTCACTCACAGTAAACTTGTCGTTGAAGGGTTCTCCGCCTCTGGAGGTAAAGTCCAGCCGGCGGCCTTCCGCGACATCACGACGTGCATTGAATGCTGGCGGAGCAGCATCACGGCTAGAGAATGCGGAAAAAGCGGTCGCTAAGGATTCCGCCACGGACGCGGGGTCCGAGATTGCGGTCCCATTCTCCTGGAGAACGGGAGGGGGGTCCTGCGAGAACTTGCCCCGAATCCTTTTGACTCGCTTCCACACCTCAGCTAAAGGGGTCTTCCCGTTAAGTGAAGACACGTATGCCCGCCAAGAAGAGCGGCGGGCGTGCTTCCAAATATACCGGAACCTAGCCCTAGCCCGACGAAATTCAGCGACAGTGAAATCGTTCGGTCGGCGCTTATAGCGCATGTAGGCATAACGCTTCTGTTTGAGGGCCGTCTCACACTCGGCCGACCACCATGGGAGTGGTCGGCGTGCAAAACGGCCAGACGTCCTAGGAATAGTAGTCAGGCCCACGGCGATGAGGTTGCCGGAGAAGAACTCAACGGCCTCATCTACCGACCTAAACTCCTCGACTGAGATAGAGAATTCAGTCATTTCCTGAAATGCAGGCCACCGCGCCCGCGCCAAGCACCACCGAGGTGGTCTCTCAGGCGGCAGTTGCCCTGAAAAGGATATTTGGATGGGAAAGTGATCACTACCATGGAGGTCATCGACCACCCCCCAATCAAAATCAGGCTGTGCATCCGAAGAGCACAAAGATAGGTCAAGGCAAGAAAATGAAGCGGTTCTCGGACAGTGATGCGTAAACTCATCCACGTTTAGGACACCCATCTCAAGCTCTTCGATCAGATCGGCAAGGACTTGTCCCCTGGGATTTATGGAGTAATCTCCCCAGAGAGGATGCCTGCCGTTCAGATCTCCAAGCAAGAGATAGGGCCTCGGCAACCATGCCACGACGCGGCGGAAGTCCCCCGCGTCGAAGTCAGCTGACGGTGGAATGTACGCAGAAATGATAGTATACCTCCTATCCAGGTGCAGCTGCACAGCCACTGCCTGAAAGGAGGTATCTAAAGAGAAAGGAAGAACGGAGACATCATGCCGGGTGTAAACCGCGCATCCCCCAGCCCGGCCATCCCGCGGTGGTGGGGTCGCAAGACCCTTATACCCCGGGAGGGCAGGCAGCGGGCACGCGCCTAGCATGGTCTCCTGCAAAAAAATAGCTAACGGGGAACGGGACGAGACGAGCCTCCGCAGCTCCTCCCAGTTGGCTCTGAGTCCACGGCAATTCCATTGAAGGAATATGCCCTCCAGGCCTAGCTCGGAGGAGACGCGGGGGCCCTCCTCGAATTGAAGACCCTCACAGGAATGGCCGTACGCTTCCCGGGGGCAGAACCCCGGGCGCTGTTGGCCGGACAAAGCGCTGAAGGCGCTGTCGCCTTCGAGGACTTATTGGGGGAGGTTGGGCTCGCCATGCGAGTCTTTTCCTCCCTTGGGCGAAGGGGCCGAAGCTCCTTTGTTGCTGTCCTCCTTTCGGGGAACAGCTTTAGGAACCCCGGAAGATGGCCTAGCGACCATCTTCAAGGGGTGTTGCCTCCTGTGAGTCTAACGACTCTGTGGAGGCGCGTGGCCGTTTCGCCTTACGGGAAACGGTCACGCTGGGGGAAGAGGGGGAAGCCCTGGTTTTAGCCGGGGCTGGGTGTGAACCGTTTTTGCCGCCAGCTCTACCATGGGAGCGCCCGGGTGTAGTAGAGCCCGCAGAAGGGCTCCGAATGGGCGCGGAAACAACCGTGCTCGTTGGCCTGGATGGGCCAGGAGCAGAGGGTGCTTTTCTAACTATTGAGGCATATGACGTCCCAGGCAGAGCCGGGCGCACCAGGACCAAGTCCTTAGCCTCGCGGAATGAGAGTCGATCCTGGGCCTGAACGGCCAGGATTTCTTTCTCAAGGAGATATGCACCACATTGCTTCGAAGAAGCAGGATGCGGCTCTCCGCAATTGACACACTTGGCCACACACGATTTGGACTTATTGTGTGCGACCTTGGAGCAATTTACACAGACTTCGGGGGACCCCGATTTTGCACGTCTAAATGATCGATTCGTGTGGCCGAAGCGGTGACAGTAATAGCACCGCCGCGGCAGTGGCACGAATGCCTTCACGCGGTAGCGGTACCAACCGGCACGCACCGACTCAGGGAGCTTGTCACAGTCGAACGTGACGAAGAGTGTAGGGGTGGGTCTCGAGGCCCCTCCCTGTTTTCTCATCACACGTTCGACCTTGACCGCCCCATGGTCGGCCAGCTCTAGGGTGATGTCTTCTATGGAGTAGTCAACGAGTTCCCTCGCATAAACTACTCATTTTACAAAGTTCATGGTAGAGTGCGGCGTCACACTCACCGGAGTGCCATGAAGTGTCCGAAGAGCACTTATCTTGGCCGCCTCGGCGGGATTCGCCGCATTCGCCAGAAGGCTCCCGTCCGAGAAACGGGTTACCTTCGGCTCTCTACCAATTGCACTAGCTAATCCTCTCCTCTGATGGATCATGTTGCCCTTGGACAACATGCTGCCATCAGTGGAGCGAATAACGAGGAAGCGTTTGAAGCCAGCGGGCTCGAAAACGCCAGGTAACCTCTGAATGAGGGGCCCCGATGTCATCGAGGCTCCGCCCTGTGCACTCTTGGTCTTAGTCAGGGGCTCCGCACACGAGGGGGTAGAGGGGCCGGATGTGCCGATCTTGGCTTGGTCGCTTGCCAAAGTGGCAGCAGACCCATCCGTCCCCGTAGCCCCCGAGGATTGAGAGGAGCCCCGAGTCTTCTTCGTCTTTTTGGTCTTTTTCTTTTTTGGAGAGGAGTGCGGGGAATGAACCCGCTTCTCACCCCCGCCGGTAGAAGCCCCCAGGCCAGATGGACCGGCCTCAGCCAGGTCCTTCTCCGAAATGGAGAAGGTCCTGGTGGTCGCAGGGGCATCATCCAGAGGAGATCCCTCCCCTCCTTGTACTGCCTGAGAATCTACAGCCGTTTGATGAGGACCTTGCATAGGGGCGGATTCGGGTTCGGTGCTTGGCGCCGAGCCCGGATTCACCCCCATGGAAGGCCCTACCTTGTGAGGCTGGTTTTCCTCAAGGACCATGTCTATCACAGGAGGGGCCTCCAGTTGGCCATCCCCTCCTAGGACATCGCAGGTCCCCTTGGCAGCGTCATAAGTCTTTAGTGGGGAGGCACAGGCCTTGACCCCGGCAAGGTTTAATATTTTTGCCAGCAGGTCTTTTGAGGGAAGCGACCGAAGGGGCCTGGCTTCCCTCTCCCCCCTAAGGGGGTTTGCCCTACCGAGTCGCTTGTACGAGGGGCGGTCGGCAATGGGCTGCCTGCTGGCTTTCTTGGCAGTCCCCTTAGAAAGCAAAGGAGGGACTGCCGCTGGAGATAGGGAGGTGCCCGAAAGCACCTCCAGAGAAGGGGGTGAGGGGGAGTCCCCTACACCCGTAGGCGTAGGAGAGGAGTAAGCCTCCTCTCCGGTTAAAGAGGTATGGAGGGTCCCCTGCGCAAGCACAGGGGGGGGGGGACCTCCATCTTTTCTGTGGAGCTGCACGAGGGCGGCTCCGTTGTTTTAGGGGGAATTAAGGGGAGATGGTTTTTTTTTTCATCATTGGGCATGGTGACCCTCTTTGTTTTACGGGACGCAATCGCTCACCACCTCTTGCAGTAGCCCGCACTGCAAGAGGTGCTTACAGGCCCGGCAGAGCGAGGCGCCGCCATTTGGGACCACCCCTCCCGCCTGGTGGCCTGGCAGTCCTTCGGCATGGCGGCTCCACCTTAGACACGGCGTAAAACAGATAGAATGTGAAGAGGAGAGGAAAAGGGATGTGAGGAAGGTATGGGTGGGGATGAAGCAGGTTGTTAAAAAACCCCCATCCCGAACCGGAGTTGAGGGGTTAGGGAACAATGTCCCCTCTCCCCTCAGCCCCCATCCGGGGTGGTTGGCTTGAGAAGAAGGTCAGCATTCTACCCTGTGAAATTAGAGGCTGACCAGAGAAAGTTGTGGGAGAGGTTGTATGAAAAGCGACGAGGTAGGGGAGAAATCGGGCTATCTGAAGGAAGGAAGAGAGGCTAAGCTGGGGCCGGACTACCAAAGTGAAGCAGACTCAGAAGCCCTGGGCATCTACGTCAAGGGGGTTTCTCATCCATTTGAGTTTTACCTCTGATTTTTTTTTCCAAAAACATCCAAGTAAATGAATAGGAATCAAAATATCCACCGAAAGCAACTCTTACCCCACTGATCCAGTGAACAATTTGGAAATGATCTGGCTTTTTCCAGATAACGGATTGACCGTATCCTATGACACAAGATAAAGGGGTTCATAGATTACTGCATAAAATTATTCGGTCCTAACACTCGAAACTTGTCCAGATCTTGATCTGAGAACGAGTGGTCGACAATGAGGAATGAACAATCAGAAGCCACAAATTAGGACCAGCTAGCGTTATGAGGGAAGAGAACTGCACCAGTCAGAATTTCTCCCGAGGTCTGATGATATCCAACATGCAGCAAGGAATTTCAGAAGTCATAGAGGACGACGGAGACCGTAAATATCAATTTATACCAGGTGACCAGCAAAATTATGCCTTGTTTTAAACAAGCAACTATCATTCATTAATCCTTAAATTTAGATTATATTTTTAAATTTATGCTCTCTTCTGGAACCAGTCAGGGAGAGGAAGAGCCTGTATTAAGACCAGGTTAATCCAAAGCTAAACTATCAAAGAAAAAAAGAACCAAGAAACGAAATCGACGGCAACAATGAATTTTAAAGTTGGCTGAAAAAAAATTCCAAAGAGGAAATTCTGAAGATTTATTTAATTGACATTTTTAAAATAACATCCTTTGCTTTCTACACAATTTTTGATAAAAAGAATAAAATTTTAAAATATTTGTTTTAAAAAAAATATCGCTGATAGAATCGACGTTGTAAAATGTAGCATTTCGGAATACTTTTTCTTTGACTAAACACTAGAGAAAGAAGACAAGACGGAGGACAAGTCCGGTCATCTGGTTGGCCAACGAAACGCTGGTCGATGCGATATTAATTCTCCCCGAAACCAATCCTTCAGCCATATCATGGACAGAGAGAAGGATGAGAAGTTGAACCATCTTGTTGAAACTATTCATTCATTAGGTAACGTTTCATTCGCAAATACAACACGGAACATACTAACGTTTCTTTCAGCAGTAACTGAATTCGCTCGCCGTTTCTGAATTTTCAAAAAATTATGATTAATAAATGTTGTTCCCAATCAACCCACACTACCCAATCATCTTCGAAGAATGCAACGTTTTGGGAAAGTGTCCAATGGGTTGGGTAGCGGACCACTTTCGATCATTTTGTTTGTTCATCATACAGTGCACATAAATGCGGGTGGCATTAGTCACTGAATAGGATGTTTTCTAATTTTAGTTGATTTTTAGTGCACATTCCTTGATTTTTTTTTTTGGGGGGGGGACAGAATTCGAATCTTCAGTGACGATCATCTGTTGGGTTGGAGGTAGTTTTGTACGGCTTAAATTTGATTTCAAATTTAGAATTTTTTCTCAATTTCTCTCCTCAAATCTATCTCAGGAGCCACTTTTCTCACGCCTTTCCTGCTATGATCACTCTGTATATGAGTTGGCGCATAAAATAATAATAATAACTAAAAAAAAGTCCTTGGGTAAGCTTATTTTAAACTTGAATCCGGCCTAGATAGGCTCTTTTATAAAACTTCAAAATTTCCTCTTTCGAATAATTTTTATTTGTCCTTCTAACTTCAAGGAGTAATGATAATGGCGGCTCCAAAACAAAGTTTTACTGATCACCCTGTATAAGAATTTAAAGTTAAAGATAGTGGGCCAACTTGTGATTAGCTCAATTTATTAGATATTTAACCTTAGTTTCAAATTCTTCTTGGTGCCCGAATTCCTCAGTGATTAATTCCTCGGCAGGTTTCTTTTGGATCATCTCTTGCCAGTACCGATACTGAGTAGCGCATTTCAGGTCATTCCGCATTAGCCATAGTTCTTTTCAGGCTTATCTAAGCCTTCGACCTACTTTACTATAACATCACTGGACCCATCCAGTAGTTTTGTGTTTTTGGTTTGCAGATCTAAAACAAACGTAGATCAAGTGGTTGAAATTTGAAATCAGTGGTGGTCGATAGCGTTTTATGTACATATAGAGTTTTCATCAACACACGAATGGTGGCTAAAAGACAATAGCCCAGAAAGTAAAGAACGGGGGATTTATATCCTTTTGTAAGAGCACCGTCATTATTCCAGAATAGAGATGGCTGCAGAAAATTGGACAAATAAAAATAATAATTATTTGCAGCGAAAGGATGCTTTGATAGCGACATAATTCGTTAGACTTTATGATCTTTCATAAATTATTGCAGGAACCAAAGATAAGAAACCAATATTCTCATGAATTTATGCTGGAAAAACAGCTTTTGAGTGACGCCCAAAAGCAGGCAAATTCGGCCTGCTCAAGTCAGCAATTTTTAGGAAGGTTTGAGATATAGTACTTTATGACCAGGTTTATGTGGACGGTATAATCTCCAACGAATTGTAAATTACTCAATATTATGAAGAACTTATATGAAGAGACTTGTGACAAGAATAAGAGTTCTGACTCCATTAATAGCAATTCAAATTTGGTTTAAACACCCTAGCTACAGAATTTACGTATATCTATATATATAAATCTCTCTCTCTCTCTCTCTCTCTCTCTCTCTCTCTCTCTCTCTATATATATATATATATATATATATATATATATATATATATATATATATATATATATATATAAATAGAAGGCATTTGCGTTACTTCCTCGACGCAGTATCCCACTAGAATATACATATATAAATAATAGAGGCGAGAGCTATGTGGCTTTTTTGGTATGCTAGACGAGTGATCCATCGGACGACATTTCAGATCCTTTTCGCAGAGAAGTATAAAAATGAGAATGGAAAAAGAGAGATTAAAAGAAACAGAAAGTTTTCAGAGCAGTTTGTAAGAATGTAAAATTAAGCTTAATGTCTAGGGTAAAGGCCAGGAAGAGGGATAGATAAAGAAGAGATGGAGGAGTGAAAGAAGAAGGGATCACGAGAAAGTAGGGTTTGTATTGGTTTATAGAGCGGTGAGGTACGGGGAGAAGATGAATAATCCAACTGTCTCGAGTGGGTACAAAGGAGAGAGAATCGGGATGTCAAATGAGGCCTTTGTCTCCGTAAGGACGAATCGAGGGTTATTTCTATTAAATTAATTAATTGCAAAGAATTCTTAAAAATGATTAAGGAAGGTCACTCAATCGTGTAAATCTTTTTATAAGATGCCTTAGAATTTTTTATTAAACAGCTTTATAACTCAATTTAGATTTCAGTCTTTGGTTAGTTTTTACATAGACGAGAGAGTGCCATAGGAAACTATTCTCTCGTCAGTTTTTAAGGGGTTATTCAAGGGTATTTTGTTTTGTAGGGTCAGATAGTCCCCCCCTCCCTTTCTTTACTGATATGTGGAACTGATGTGGGTGTTGGTTGGGTAGAGCAAGTATGTTCATAGACGCACTTCTTTGAGTGTCCAGTGTCTGTATGAAATTGTTGTGGTAGGACGAGAAAGATTTTATTTACACATAAACGCCGTTTACGTTACGTAACACCTAAAATATAGCAGAAATCAAACAAGGTCAACAAACCTAAGTCGCGTGCTCTCAATTATTATGATTCATGACCTTATGACCTTACGACCTTCATAACTCAAGAATTCAAGGACTAATCTTGGGAGGACCTTGACAATTATATCATTCGGAAGAAAATGTAAAACAACATAAGGGTTTCAAATTTGGTTAGAATCGACCGAATAGCTACGATGTTATCGCCAAAAAACTCATTGAAAGGTAAAATAGTTACCATCTGACCGACCGACCTACGGACCGACATAGTAACTTATATAATCACGTGCACGCGACTAAAAAATGTTGTTAATTATCTCTTTCATTATTTCTAATCCTTTCAACTCTTAGAACGTTACTTGTATTAACATTACACAACACATTTTATTTGAGAAAAGGACAAAAACTGGTCTGATTGAATAGACATAAGTGGGTGTTTATAAACTCAATCTATAAAGGGTGTTTATAGTTTCCCTTTTAACAATTAAAAAAAATAATTTTAGATTTTTTTCATTTAGTTTTCAATAAATTCCACAGATTTATCTAATCATTTGCTTTTGAAATAAAGTTTTTAACTTGTAAAAAGACTATGAACACCTTGTATTTTGCTACATATCTTTGGCGTTTTCTTGGTTGCCAGATGTTACAATTTTACACGTATTTTTCACAAAGTTTTCGATATAGTCATTGTAGCAGATTTTAT
This sequence comes from Ceratothoa steindachneri, assembly GCA_963969495.1. Taxonomy (NCBI): domain Eukaryota; kingdom Metazoa; phylum Arthropoda; class Malacostraca; order Isopoda; family Cymothoidae; genus Ceratothoa; species Ceratothoa steindachneri. The sequence continues at coordinate 19,912,897 of OZ018319.1, forward strand.
TTATACAGTTTTTATCGGGTTGAGTCATAAGTAATTTCTGCTTTTGTGAAATATATTAATTCATAAATAGTTGAACAATTAAATAATATCAATTAATAGTATATTCGCCATATGTCAATCACCTCTTGCCATTTAGCAGGTAGCTTGTTGATTCCTCTAAGATAAATTCAGCCGGTTTTGAGTCCAAGAAGTTGTCTACGAACATTTTTACCTGGTCTTTTTCAGAATTTTCTACTATTCAGAGCATTTTATAGTGAACAAAAAACATGGGAGTCACTTGGTACAAGGTCTGGTGAATCAGGTGGATGGGGTAGAACAGACCAGCCTAAGTCCAATATTTTTTTAGGCGTGATTCTTGCTGCATGTTGCATTGCGTTATCATGAAGAAGCACAACGTGTCTCCTGTTGACGAGTGCAGGGCGTTTTCTTAAAAGATTTCCATGCACACGTTACAGCTGTTGGCAGTATGAGTTTGCATTCCACCAGTTTTCTAAAAGCATCTTCATCGAAGTCCGATGATCATCCTGGTCTTGGTTCATCTGTCAATGATTGATTCCCAGAACGAAACTTTGAAAACCAATATCGGACTTGGCGATCAGTAATAGCACCTTGGTCATAAACACTACGAATTTTCTTTGCTGTTTCTGAAGCGTTTTTGTTATTCTTAAACTCCCACAAAATCACATGTCGAATATCCACTTTTAGTCCCTCCATTTTAAGGTATAATATTTTAGTTTAAATTATGATAAACACGTGTTTACTGCTGATAGAAGAATTAGCTCTTTCTAAACGGGTTAATTTACGCTTAGTTTTAAAACACTGGACGTTCCAAATGCGCCGTTATATTTTGCCTCCAATAAACGGAAATTACTAATGACTCAACATGATAAATGCAGTCATGCAACGCATTCTAACCGAGTTTAAAATATAGTCCTGAAAAATATTTGAACAATTTTTAATATACAACGTATTTTTCGTTTACTTGTCTGCTTAAAGGAAGTGTTTTTGTTTGTGTTTTGACTGGAGTTGTGTTACCGGCAGCTTGATATTTTGTCTGAAGTATTTTGAGGAAAATCGCGTTTAGCATTTTTTTTATTTGCTTTATTATGATTCAAAAGACATCGTTGCAAGAGTGTTTTTTTCGTACAACAGGGGAAAGGGGGTGTCTTTCTACATTTTGCTTTTCTCTTGTCATATTTCGACATAAACTAAACTCGGCTATTTTATTATAGCACGTGTTAAAATTACTTATTAGCTAATTATGGGTGTATTTCCTTTAGTTCTTTCAAGTTGTTTAATGGCATATATTTTCTTTTTTACTCCTTTGCAATTTTCCCCCGTTTGAATTTGGTCGAGAACCCAGGTGTGTAAAAGTAGCCTCATTAAACAACCACCTTATTTTATTTCCGCTTAAATTTGACCGAAGTGCTGAAACACAGATCTCTACCTGCATTTCTGTGAAGGTATCTTAGCGACTCATTAACACGCCCTTGCTATTACTGAAAAGCTGTCACGTTTGCTCAAAAAACAAACCTTTTTATTTTCCCTAAATAAAGTTATACTTTGTTACAGATATTTGGCATATACTTTTTCTCTCCCCATAAGCTACAAACTTTTTATTTTTCCTCTTTCTCTCTCAAATTAGATGATGAATCCACAGAAGCGAACCTGTATAGCGTGAAGTGGACTATTCCTGCTAGCTCAGTTTGATGGATCGAATGACAGCTGGTGGTGGTGCGTAGGGATTTAGAGATTACATTCATTCTACCTTCAACAGTGAATTAAAAGTGTTGTTTTTGACGCATATGACTTGAGGAGGCAGTTTTATTTATAAGGTCTGAAGAACTCCCGCAAAAGTATCATCAACTAATGACAAAACTGAAGAAGGGTAGGAAATTTTACAGATATTCTTCCGAGAATAGGTACGGTGAATGTTTTCTACAGAAGAGCTCCATAGATTAGCAACTCTCTTAATGTTATCTGTCAAGAAGAAGAGGTATACTTCATCAATTTATGGGAGGGGTTGTAGGAACACAACAAACAATTCTGGAAAGAAGGACCTCTCATAAACAGGTTAGGTGCGGTACGACGACTAGAAAGACTTTTAAATATTGCTTTGATAGAGAAGAGAGCTGTTCGCAGCAATGCGACAATCATTCACCCAATCGAAATTCCGGGAATAAAACACGATATCTATCATATTTTACACAAACGCGCGAAGTATGAGGAACAAGATAGATGAATTGAAGGTTTTATGGCGTCAAAAGATTGTTATATTATCGCAGTTACGGATACATGGATCGAAAAGTTTTAACAAGGATTTTTTAGAATTTAACTTACCTAGCTATTTCTAATAGGAATAGGTGCAGAATATCATATTGAAACTTTATTTCATAGATAAAATTCGAACTAGTCACAATAATGAAAGACATCAATATAGATATTACGTCTGAGATTTTAGCTGAGGGGTTCGTGAAAAAGTAAAAGTAATAAAATAAATTTTGTCATGTTCAGCTCACCAAGGAAAACGGAAAAGTAGGATACTATTTGGTTTAAACGCTCTCGACCATATTATATATAGATTAACGGTCATACGTTGTGACTTCAATTTTACGAACGTAGATTTTTTTAAAAATATAACAGCGGACAATGCATAAAGTGACTTTGGAATTTATAAACGATGACTTCTTGCATCAAAAGTAGACAAACTGGGACGTGAACATAATATCCAGGCTTAATTATGACTAATGATGAAATATTAGTAGAAAGCATATATACAGGCAAAACAATTGGGAACAGAAACAGCGATCACAACATAATTCGATTCGATCTAAATATTCCTAAAATGTTCAACAGAGATCTCAACTCATATCTGATTTTTAAGTATGTAATTTTAATATTTTTCGTGCTTGTTTAAAAATTTATATTGGGATAAAATCTTAAACATTAAAGACTCCCTGGAAATGTATAATAGATTTAGGCGTTCATTTTTCACTATAAAGAAATACTGCAACATAAAACTAGAACTTCTAATAGGTCAAATCAGGTACAATGGATAAATAGTGACATTAAAAACTGCATAAGACAACGTAACCAATTACATAAAAGTTAGAAAACCAGCAATATTGTCGGGAATCGAAACCGATATCTTTATTATCGGTTTTGCCAAACGCGAAAAAGCCCATTAGAGAGTGCATCGGCTCTGTTAAAAATGAGTAGGTTGTCCTTTGTAACTATCAGGACGACGTGGTTAAGCCATTAAATGAATATTTTGCGAACCTTTTTATCATGGAAGATACAAATAACTTACCTACATTAAAAGACGTAAAAAAACGTTGGTGAAGACACTAAATTTTGATGACATAACCAAAAGTTAAATTAGCTTTTATATAAAAAAAAATTCCAAAGTCTTGGGTCCTAATAAAATCTACCCAATCCACTTTAAAGAGGCAGAAAGTGAACTGTTAAAACCCTTTTGTATATATTTTTTTTCAAAATTTATTACCGAGGAAATATTTACTAGTGTGTTCAAAGAGGCAATTGCAAACCGATTTTCAAAAAAATAAGAACAAAAAACACAAAGGCTGAGTTTTTAGTTTCGTCCCATTTCCCTTACCTCTGTCATTGTTAATCTCTTCAATAATTCTTGGGTTCTGATGTTATTATAACCCTTTGCGTTTTGCCCTTAATGTTGAATCCCTATCAGCAGCATCGAGGATTTTCTAACTTAAGCAACGAAGGATCAGGAACCTTTCATAAACGCGATTATGTTTTACCTTCGTAGTTTATTTCATTCTGTAATCCATTGAAAGCCTCGAACTCTAAAAAGAAAATCCTAAGATGATCTTTGATAGGCCCTTGTGGCTTTTGTCATCCGTGAAGTTATAATTATAAGCGAAAAATCTCTGTATCATTATTCTGAGCTTTTATGGCAACGATTTCAGCATGCCTTTTCATTTGCGTAGTCACTTTAATTAATGTCATCGATAATTATTATTCCGATTTTTTATGTGTGTTAGAAAAAAGTAGAGCTATTCAAAGTGATGCCCTCAAAATACTGACGCACCATATATATATATATATATATATATATATATATATATATATATATATATATATATATATATATATATATATATATATATATACGAGTATATATGGAAAAATATCCAAGACAAATTGGTGCGGTTAAGGTAATGGCACTAACCGCACCAATTTGTCTTGGATATTTTTCCATCTTTCGAGTGTTTTGGCTAGTCAACGCTGTTAATATATTAATAATAACAGTTTTCTGTGACGGTAAGCAAGGGGACATAGAGGGGTGACTTTGAAACTAGCTTTGGGGGGCTGATGGATAGGCCATCCTTAAGTGTTGTCTTCCAGTTCGAGGAGGATAGGATCACCCGCTGGACCTGAAGCAGAGCAGTTGTCTGATTATGCCATTACCTTAAACGCATATATATATATATATATATATATATATATATATATATATATATATATATATATATATATATATATATATATATATATATATATATATATATATATATATATATATATATATATATATATATATATATATATATATATATATATATATATATATATATATATATATATATATATATATATATATATATATATATATATATATATATATATATATATATATATATATATATATATTAGTGATCAAAGTATTATGGATTTCTTGAAACTTTGTAATTTTTCAGGTAAAAGGTAACTTAAAACTATTTAATGAGTCAATAATGAGGTTATTTTATCATATTAGTGTGAAATAACTATTGAACATTTTTGAAGACTAAATATTAGTGTTTTGCTTCATTTTCTGGCAAACTAGTTGAAATAAAAGAAGGCAACACCGATTCGGCTTGGTCCGCTGCCTCAGTTTTAATTGAGACTTCGCAGGGTGGGGGTGTGCGAGCTATTCTCTTTTGCTGTTACTGACTCAGTAATTCAACTAGTATGTATTTTGCTTACCTGTGGATAAGAGTAACCTGTTTTTTTTTTGCAGTATAATAGTTAACAATTGAACAGCTATGGGTAAAGTCAGTGACTTGAGCCCTTGGAAAATTGGCCAGATCAAGGTTCTATTAAGTGATAGTGCACTAAAACAGAAAGATATTACAAAAAAAAAAGGTTGGGAGTCTCCTCTCAAACAGTAAGCAATATAAAGGAAAAAAATTGAAAACTGTCTTAATTTGGATTCAGCAAGGGCTGTAAAATTTAGTCGCAAGAGGAAAACAACAGCAAGAACAGACAGGAAAATAAAACAAATATCTATTAAAGATAAAAGCAAATCTTGTAGGAAGTTTGCAAGCGAACTGTTAGCAGATGTCATTAGTCTCTCTCGAGTAACAGTAAATAGGAGGTTACTGGACAGTGAATTACGAGCCTACTGTCCAAGAAAGAAGCCTAGGATTACCAAAGGTACGATACAGGCACGTCAAGTCTGGGCTAATGCTCATGCTGATTGGACTTCTGCGCAATGGGAACAGCTAAGAGTGGTACATTTAACAATTATTTTCTTTACTAAGCATATGAGAACATACTGTACCTACTGTAGTAGGTACATTATGACTTACCTACTAGCTACGCGTTCATGCTGAATGAAATAATTTAGTCTTAATTTGTCTGGTGTTTAACTGCTGCCACTAGGATCACAGGTCATTTCAGTAGGGGAGACCGGGGCTATTTGTTATAATTTGACTATTTTTATCTCTAATTCAATAACTAATGAAGGAAACTTAAACAAATTTATGCTGTGAAAAGTTTATTATGTGTGTTATCATAATAATGTAACAAAAGGGTTATATACCTTTTAATTCCTGTGTATAATTGAAAATATCAGAAAAACTATTTGTATACAACTTGCCCCATATGGGGGGCAAGTTGTTACAGACCATGGGGTATATTGTTACAAAATATGAAAATAATCACATCCTTTAAAAACCCAAAGAAATCAGTTATCCCTTCATTTCACATAGGTCACATACATAATGAGCATTTTCATTTGTGCAACTTTCATGGGCCCAATCGCATTTGATGCATTGCATCCATTGCTGCCCTGAGGCTGAATTTGACCATTCACCACCACATGCAAGACACCAATAACCTTCAATGTTCTTTCTGTTCTTATCTCCACCAGACTTCAGAAACCCCATTTTCTTTGTGAATCCTCCTTTTGTTCCTGTAGTTTCATCTTCACAGGTGTATCTGTTAGGATTGCTGTGTGGCGTTTTCTTTTGTTGCATCTTTGAGTCTTTCTTGGCTCGCTTTTTAAATGGTCGCAGCTCCTCTGGAGTTTTGATTTCTCCTGATGGTCTTTGGTCTGTCTTTATAGAAGAAGGTGATTGGTATATCTAAGGCCTATCTAAACCATCCTTGCTTGTATTTGAAACAGGGTCTGGAATCATATTCTCAAGGGTGGTTATGTACTAAAGAGTTGGATGGTCTTGAGGAGGTTCACATGTAGGTATCTTGTAGCCTATGCAAACTTCAGTAGGCTGTAATGGGCTTTCACCAATAAGGGGGGGCTAGTTGTTACTAATTGTAACAACTAGCCCCGAAGGAATTATTTTCCTCCTCTTCATAAATATTGCTACTCACTTAAAATATGGGAAAATGAAGTCTAATCACATATGAAGCATAAAGACAGTTATTTCATAAATCACATTATTTTTCATGAACATGTGTGTCATTAAGGTCTAGGAAAATAATACGAAAAGTCAGAATACTTACTCAGGGTATCCAAAAACAGCTTTTATGCTTGAGGTTTCGCTAACGGGTGATCAACTTGATTAGCACTCAACGAGGACAAGGCTAGTACTGACGTCTAAACGTTTCAAGAACCTTGGCGCCAACTGTTACCATATGATGAAGATATTAAAAATGTATCAACCAACCCCTGTATGCAACTAGCCCCGGTCTCCCCTACTGTTATAGTGTTTTATATTTTTGTAGGTTGTGTTCTCGGACGAGTCAACTATTGGAGTACTTGATGAACGTGTGCAGAGGCGGTCAGGTGAGGAGTTTATGTCAGAGTGTCTTAAATTAAAAAGACTGTAAAACATTCATAGAAAATCAGGGTGTGGGGAGCAATTTCTGGGATAAGTCTCTTGAAGATTGTTGAAGACATGGTGTCCACAAATTGACAATGAACTGTTATCATGGTCTGGAAATTCCACAGATATGAACCCTATTGAGAGTTTATGGTATATTCTAAAGAGTGAAATACACGAACTTCCCATAACAACCAAAGCAAAACTCATAGAACGTCTCATCTACGTTTGGTTTCACTCTGACTAAATCAAGCAATTATGCAGAACATTAATGACTGGCATGCCAGAGCGTGTTAAAGCACTTAAAACGGCTAAAGGAGGTCAAACCAAGTATTAATCAATGTAAAAAAAAGACATTTTTGTCATATATATGAAAATAAATTGATTACTTGTCAATAGAATAACATTTGATCACTACTATATATATATATATATATATATATATATATATATATATAAATAACACGACTTTTACAATTCAAATCTATGGAAAAATATACGATATTTTTAATTCCTCCGAAATTTTCTTAGTTTTTAAATTTTAAGGAAAAATGTCCCTTTCTCAGCTTTCAGATGAAGTTCCGCCTTTTAATTCAAAACTTTTAATTTTTTTATTTGGGGAAAAAATTCAGAATTTTTAAAGTAAAAAATCTTGATTTTTAATTTGATATATATATATATATATATATATATATATATATATATATATATATATATATATATATATATATATATATATATATATATATATGAGGAATAACACCACATATTCTCCGAAGACAATTTAATTCAGAACAGTTTCGGTGTATCTCACACCCTTTTTCAACTGACACTGGGCAGAAAATATGAGAAAAGCATAACACAAGATCCCCTCTTTTTCCCCCCATCCCCTACTTGTGGCTAATCTGGGGGGGGGAGGTAGGCCTAAACATATTGAAGGGATGACATTTTACTATTTTATTTATTTGCGATCTTATTACTTTTTTTTTTTTTTTTTTTTTTCTTTTTTTTTAAGAGCTCATCTGGCGACTGCCTACTTGGGCATTAGTCGCCGTATTAAAACTGGCCTAGTTCTAGGCTACTTTAAAATGAAATTAAAGAAAAAAACAAACAAACAACACCCCAGAAGGGGGAAAGGAAGCAAGCTGGAGCGTCGGGGAGAGGTCCCCCCGGCGCAGGAGCGTGCAACTAAAGAAAAAAAAAACAACAAACAAAAAACAAAACAAATGCAAAAAAACAACAAAAAAAAACAAACAAACCTTGCTTAAATAATAGGGAGAAGGCCGGCCTCCCCCAAGAAGTCAACAAGTCCACAAGTCAGTGTGCACGAATCTGTCCCAAGCACAAGGGACAGGCGGTAGCGACCCCGCCCATCCCGGTACTGGGACAGGTATCGTGCGCGAAGATCACCCAGACTGGGACATTCGACAAGAATGTGCCGAACAGTCTGGGGGACGACGCAGTCGTTGCAATAGGGCGCAGGCGAGCGCTCCATCAGATAGCGATGCGTCACACGAGTGTGTCCGATTCGGAGACGACAGAAAGCAACCTGAAGCCGCCGCGGCAATGGGGGATAGGTCCATGGGAACAGTCGCGGCGCAGTGGCACGCAACTTTAAGTTCCCTTCGACCGTCTCCCATCTTCTTTGCCAAGCAGTCCGAAGAGCTGCCCGTATTCCTGCCATGTAGTCGGTGTGAGGAAGAGCGGAACGCTGGTCCGGTCGCAGAGTCCTCGCGGACTCTTTGGCGCCCTCATCGGCGCGCTCATTCCCCGCAATTCCTACATGTCCAGGAACCCAGCAGAAGATAATCTCGACATCTGCCCGGCTCGCCAAAACCGTGGCGTCACGGATATCGCGAACCAGGGGATGCGGAGATTCCAATGCCCCGAGAGCACTCAGGGCGCTTTGTGAGTCGCTATAGATCACAATCCGGTCTCCGAACCGGGCACGTCGCGTAATCTCACGTACCGAGTGGTGTATTGCCACCAGCTCGGCCGTGAAGACAGACGCAGCGCCTGGTAGAGCCCCGCTGACTTCAAACAGAGGGGATACGGCGTGGAAGCCGACCCCCTCTTGGGACTTGGAGCCATCCGTATACACTGGCACGGTACCAGCGTGACACGATGTGTGCTCCAAAAAGGTCGAACGCAATACTCCCGGCGCTGTACAAGCTTTGGGAGCAGAGGCGTGGCGACAAATAGCCAAATGTGGTACCCTCCAGGGTGGCGTCCTGGGCAGAACCAGGGGTGCCACCGGCCCGAGAGCTATATCTACCTCTCGAAGGAGTTTCCTGGCCCTAAACCCAAAGGGCTTAGGGTATGACTGGCGTCTCTCGGCGGCATAGGCACCATCGAGATCAGCTGCGGATGCAGTGAGAGCTGTTGGCGACTGAGGGAGGCGCCGGGCTCGCGCGTACAGGCGAGTGATGCACTGCACGCGGCGCAGAGCGAGTGGCATCTCCCCAGCATCGACCAACAGGCTCTCAATGGGGGAAGTGCGGAAGGCACCGGTCGCAAGGCGAAGGCTGGTGTGGTGGATCGAATCCACCTTCCGCAATAAACGCTCGGCTGCGGATGCATAAAACTCGCATCCGTAGTCGAGCTTCGAGCGAACAAAGGATCGATAAAAAAGTAAGGCGGTAGCCCTATCAGCGCCCCAAGCGCTGAACGTCACGGAACGGAGAATGTCCAATGCGCGGGTACAAGAGACCCTAAGGCTGCGAATATGAGCCTCCCAGGTGAGGCGTCGGTCGAATACAAGACCAAGGAAACGGTGCGACTCAACCACATCCAGGCGCACCCCATTAACAAACAAATCTGGGTCGGGGTGAAGCCGTGGATGGCGGCAGAAGTGCACCACCTTAGTCTTGGCCAAAGAAAACCGAAACCTGTGCGCTTCGGCATAGCGAGAGACGCGGTTCAATGCCTGTTGGAGTCGACGCTCCAGAGTTGGCATCTGGGCCGCGCCAAAAGAGATCGAAAGGTCGTCCACGTAGAGCGTAGCGAGAACATCTTCCGGCAGCACCCAGGTGATGCCGTTGATGCTCAGGGCAAAGAGTGTGACACTGAGGACACTTCCCTGCGGGACACCCTCTTCCTGCTCCTTTGGGCCGGAGAGGGCTCCCCCCACCCGTACGCGGAATCGACGATCTCGCAAAAATTCAGATATAAAAATTGGGAGGCGTCCCCTCGCCCCCAGATCAAAAAACACCGTGGCGTAGTGCTGTCTACGAAGGAAAGCCTCGCAGACGGCACTTTCCAGTCGGAGCAGAGCATCCGACGTGGAGTGGAACTTACGGAAGCCGCACTGTGCAGAAGACAGATGGCCTCCGCTGTCCAGGAAATAGGCTAATCTAACATTTACCAATTTCTCCATCAACTTGCACACGCAAGAGGTTAGAGAGATTGGGCGGAAACCGGTCGGAGTAGAGTGATCTCTCCCCGGCTTGCGAAAGGCGAGCACAGTAGCGATTCGCCAGGAGTCTGGGAGAAGACCTTCCACCCAGATCCTGTTGAACAAATCTAACAGAAAGGCCATGCCTCGCTCACCCAGGTGTCGAAGCATGGCGTACGGGACATCGTCCGGACCATGGGCGGTGTCCGCGCACGAAGCGAGAGCGGAACGCAACTCACTCACAGTAAACTTGTCGTTGAAGGGTTCTCCGCCTCTGGAGGTAAAGTCCAGCCGGCGGCCTTCCGCGACATCACGACGTGCATTGAATGCTGGCGGAGCAGCATCACGGCTAGAGAATGCGGAAAAAGCGGTCGCTAAGGATTCCGCCACGGACGCGGGGTCCGAGATTGCGGTCCCATTCTCCTGGAGAACGGGAGGGGGGTCCTGCGAGAACTTGCCCCGAATCCTTTTGACTCGCTTCCACACCTCAGCTAAAGGGGTCTTCCCGTTAAGTGAAGACACGTATGCCCGCCAAGAAGAGCGGCGGGCGTGCTTCCAAATATACCGGAACCTAGCCCTAGCCCGACGAAATTCAGCGACAGTGAAATCGTTCGGGCGGCGCTTATAGCGCATGTAGGCATAACGCTTCTGTTTGAGGGTCGTCTCACACTCGGCCGACCACCATGGGAGTGGTCGGCGTGCAAAACGGCCAGACGTCCTAGGAATAGTAGTCAGGCCTACGGCGATGAGGTTGCCGGAGAAGAACTCAACGGCCTCATCTACCGACCTAAACTCCTCGACTGAGATAGAGAATTCAGTCATTTCCTGAAATGCAGGCCACCGCGCCCGCGCCAAGCACCACCGAGGTGGTCTCTCAGGCGGCAGTTGCCCTGAAAATGATATTTGAATGGGAAAGTGATCACTACCATGGAGGTCATCGACCACCCCCCAATCAAAATCAGGCTGTGCATCCGAAGAGCACAAAGATAGGTCAAGGCAAGAAAATGAAGCGGTTCTCGGACAGTGATGCGTAAACTCATCCACGTTTAGGACACCCATCTCAAGCTCTTCGATCAGATCGGCAAGGACTTGTCCCCTGGGATTTATGGAGTAATCTCCCCAGAGAGGATGCCTGCCGTTCAGATCTCCAAGCAAGAGATAGGGCCTCGGCAACCGTGCCACGACGCGGCGGAAGTCCCCCGCGTCGAAGTCAGCTGACGGTGGAATGTACGCAGAAATGATAGTATACCTCCTATCCAGGTGCAGCTGCACAGCCACTGCCTGAAAGGAGGTATCTAAAGAGAAAGGAAGAACGGAGACATCATGCCGGGTGTAAACCGCGCATCCCCCAGCCCGGCCATCCCGCGGTGGTGGGGTCGCAAGACCCTTATACCCCGGGAGGGCAGGCAGCGGGCACGCGCCTAGCATGGTCTCCTGCAAAAAAATAGCTAACGGGGAACGGGACGAGACGAGCCTCCGCAGCTCCTCCCAGTTGGCCCGGAGTCCACGGCAATTCCATTGAAGGAATATGCCCTCCAGGCCTAGCTCGGAGGAGACGCGGGGGCCCTCCTCGAATTGAAGACCCTCACGGGAATGGCCGTACGCTTCCCGGGGGCAGAACCCCGGGCGCTGTTGGCCGGACAAAGCGCTGAAGGCGCTGTCGCCTTCGAGGACTTATTGGGGGAGGTTGGGCTCGCCATGCGAGTCTTTTCCTCCCTCCGCCTCGAAACCTTAGGCGGGCGTTGCGGCTTGGGAGGCGGGGGGCCCTCTTTTCGAGGAACCACCGTCTCCGAGCCACTCGCTCCACCTCGGGGCGTGGGCGAAGGGGCCGAAGCTCCTTTGTTGCTGTCCTCCTTTCGGGGAACAGCTTTAGGAACCCCGGAAGATGGCCTAGCGACCATCTTCAGGGGTGTTGCCTCCTGTGATTCTAACGACTCTGTGGAGGCGCGTGGCCGTTTCGCCTTACGGGAAACGGTCACGCTGGGGGAAGAGGGGGGAGCCCTGGTATTAGCCGGGGCTGGGTGTGAACCCTTTTTGCCGCCAGCTCTACCAGGGGAGCACCCGGGTGTAGTAGAGCCCGCAGAAGGGCTCCGAATGGGCGCGGAAACAACCGTGCTCGTTGGCCTGGATGGGCCAGGAGCAGAGGGTGCTTTTCTAACTATTGAGGCATATGACGTCCCAGGCAGAGCCGGGCGCGCCAGGACCAAGTCCTTAGCCTCGCGGAATGAGAGTCGATCCTGGGCCTGAACGGCCAGGATTTCTTTCTCAAGGAGATATGCACCACATTGCTTCGAAGAAGCAGGGTGCGGCTCTCCGCAATTGACACACTTGGCCACACACGATTTGGACTTATCGTGTGCGACCTTGGAGCAATTTACACAGACTTCGGGGGACCCCGATTTTGCACGTCTACATGATCGATTCGTGTGGCCGAAGCGGTGACAGTAATAGCACCGCCGCGGCAGTGGCACGAATGCCTTCACGCGGTAGCGGTACCAACCGGCACGCACCGACTCAGGGAGCTTGTCACAGTCGAACGTGACGAAGAGTGTAGGGGTGGGTCTCGAGGCCCCTCCCTGTTTTCTCATCACACGTTCGACCTTGACCGCCTCATGGTCGGCCAGCTCTAGGGTGATGTCTTCTATGGAGTAGTCAACGAGTTCCCTCGTATAAACTACTCCTTTTACAAAGTTCATGGTAGAGTGCGGCGTCACACTCACCGGGGTGCCATGAAGTGTCCGAAGAGCACTTATCTTGGCCGCCTCGGCGGGATTCGCCGCATTCGCCAGAAGGCTCCCGTCCGAGAAACGGGTTACCTTCGGCTCTCCACCAATTGCACTAGCTAATCCTCTCCTCTGATGGATCATGTTGCCCTTGGACAACATGGTGCCATCAGTGGAGCGAATAACGAGGAAGCGTTTGAAGCCAGCGGGCTCGAAAACGCCAGGTAACCTCTGAATGAGGGGCCCCGATGTCATCGAGGCTCCGCCCTGTGCACTCTTGGTCTTAGTCAGGGGCTCCGCACACGAGGGGGTAGAGGGGCCGGATGTGCCGATCTTGGCTTGGTCGCCTACCAAAGTGGCAGCAGACCCATCCGTCCCCGCAGCCCCCGCGGATGGAGAGGAGCCCCGAGTCTTTTTCGTCCTTTTAGTCTTTTTCTTTTTTGGAGAGGAGGGCGGGGAATGAATCCGCTTTTCACCTCCGCCGGCAGAAGCCCCTAGGCCAGATGGACCGGCCTCAGCCAGGTCCCTCTCCGAAATGGAGAAGGTCCTGGTTGTCGTAGGGGCACCTGTCGGAGGAGATCCCTCCCCTCCTTCTACTGCCTCGGAGCCCTCAGCCATTTGAGGAGGACCTTGCATAGGGGCGGACTCGGGTTCGGTGCTTGGCGCCGAGCCCGAATTCCCCCCCATGGAAGGCCCTACCGTCTGAGGCTGGGTCTCCTCAAGGACCATGTCTATCACGGAAGGGGCCTCCAGTTGGCCATCCCCTCCCAGGACATTGCAGGTCCCCTTGGCAGTGTCGCCAGTCTTGTTTGGGGAGGCACAGGCCTTGACCCCGGCAAGGTTTAATATTTTTGCCAGCAGGTCTTTTGAGGGAAGCGACCGAAGGGGCCTGGCTTGCCTCTCCCCCCTAAGGGGGTTTGCCCTACCGAGCCGCTTTGATGGGGAGCGGCTGGCTAAGAGCTGCCTGCTGGCTTTCTTGGCAGTCCACTTGGAAAGAAAAGAGGGGACTGCCGCTGGGAAAAGGGAGGTGCCCGAAAGCACCTCCAGAGAAGGGGGTGAGGGGGAGTCCCCTGCACCCGTAGGCGAAGGAGAGGAGTAAGCCTCCTCTCCGGTTAGAGAAATATGGAGGGTCCCCTGTGCAAGCACAGGGGGGGGGACCTCCATTTTTTTGCTGGAGCTGCCCGAGGGCGGCTCCGTTGTTCTTGGGGAAGTTGGGGGTTGGGTTTTTTTGGTGTGATTTTCATCATTGGGCATGGTGACCCTTCTTTTAATACGGGATGCAATAGCGCACACCTCTCGTAGTAGCCCGCACTGCGAGAGGTGCTTACAGGCCCAGCAGAGCCAGGCGCCGCCATTTGGGACCACTCCTCCCGCCTGGTGGCCTGGCAGTCCATCGGCATGGCGGCTCCACCTTGGACACGGCGTATAAATGATAGATTTTGAAGACGAGAGGAAAAGGGATGTGAGGAAGGTATGGGTGGGGATGAAGCAGGTAGTTAAAAACCAGCCACCCCAGACCGGAGCTCAGGGGTTAGGGAACATTGTCCCCCACCCCCTCAGCCCCGATGCGGGACGGTTGGCTGAAAGGAAGGTCAGCATCTACCCTGTGAAATTAGAGGCTGACCAGAGAAAGTTGTGGGAGAGGTTCTGTGAAAAGAGAGGAAACAAGTGTTTTGAAGGAAGGAAGAGAGGCTAGGCTGGGGCCGGACGGGGTGCTGAGTCCCGTCAGCACGGCGGCCAGAATGGCAAATCGTCGCGCCCCTTACGGGGCGATCTTATTACAGGATTAAAAGAAAATTGGCCCTCAGATAGATTTAAATTAGGAACGGACGATATCAAGCTCGATTCCACGATTCTTCTCTTAACATAGTTAGCCGATTTAAATAACATTTTACTTCCATTGAAATCGATCGCATGATTCTTGTCTCTAACATGGCAAAAAATTCCACTACTTTCGCAGCCCACTCTAATATCTCTTTTGTGTTCGTACAATCTCTTGTCTAGATTTCTCCCCGTTTTCCCTATATAAACTTTATATGGTTAAGGTACATTGACGATGTATTTTCTGTATGGCCTAATGGCCATGATTTTGATATATATATATGAAAAAAACTCACAACTTGCACGTGAGTCAAAATTATGATAAATAACACCCACAAGGAAAATGGAAAAACGATTCCGAGCGCTTTCGTCTTTATTCTAAAAGACCTCTTCATGGAATAACGTAGGTCAGGACAGACAATGTCTTAAATAGTAAGGAGTGGGGGGTTAAAACGGCTACCTGCATCAGAACCCTAACTAGGGGGTACAAATTCTTTAAACACTTTAATTTGTGATTTAATATAATTAGATATGATAGGATCTAGGCTAAACAATCCAGGGCTAATAATAAAATTTGGGAAAGTATTAATAAAGATACATTCCAAAATATTTCTTGAAATGTAGTTTGTACAATTAATAATAGGTTTTGCACTATCCGAATTAATAGTATGATCCTGACTATAGATATGTAAAAATAATGCAGATTGTTGACAAAAATTACGAACATTTGTTTGGTGCTGTTAAACTCTAACATTCAATTCTTTACCTGTCTGTCCATAGTAGCATTTTTCACAATTATTACAACCAATAGAATATACAATGCCTGGTTTAGGTGGTGATCTTTTTACGAGAAGGCGATGGATAGGGGTTTTCATATTTAAAAATAACATTAATGTTCAAAGGTTTTAGTAAATGAGGTAATTTAATGAAACTTTGGTTTAAAGTTAAAACTAATACATTTTTGGCATGAAATTTAGGGATGTTACGATTAGGTTGATAAAATGAACGCTTAGCAGAATTATAACAATTTTTAAGTACGTAGACAGGGTATCATAAATTTAAACCTATATTGTATATCCTATCAACTTCTTTTTCCAAATATTCGGGTGAAACAATTCTCAGGGCACGGAGAAACATGGAAGAGAAAACACTTTTTTTAATACTCATATGGTGATCGGAATAGAAATGGAGGTACGGGGGGCGGTCAATAAGTTTTGCAATTCGGATATAAGGGAACGAGATATGAGGAAAAGTGTTTTATTAATTTTCAATATAACTACCCTCGACTTCAATGCACTTGCGCCACTTGTCCCTGAGGCTTCGAATTCCCGACAACCAGAAATCTCCCGACTGCTGTTCAATCCACTCCTGGATGGCGAGCTGGACATCTTCATCGTCCCCAAACCTGCGTCCACGCAGTGCAGCCTTGAGCTGGCGGAATAAAAAGTAGTCGCTAGGGACCAGATCTGGACTGTAGGGGAAATGGTTGAGCTCCTCGAATCCGCACTCGCGCAGGGAAGCTTGAGCAACTATGGCCTTGTGGACTTTGACAACGTTGAAGTCGATCATGGGGCGTGAGGTTTCTAGGGAGTAAACGGGCAGAGACCTTGGTCATGGCCAAATTGTCGTGGATGATGTTGATAACACTTCCATGTGATATTCCAAGTTCTCGCTCGATTTTTTCGACCTTCACCCGTCGATTTTCGAGGATCATCCTCTCCACACGGGCCTCAGAATCCCAGAAGATGGTGGCCATGATCTTCCGGGATGAGGGTTGGGTCCGGAACTTGATGGGGGTCGAAGAGCCCCTGTGCTTCCAGGCCATGCTTTCGAGCTTGGTCTCGGGATCCCAGTAATGGACCCACATTTCATCACCTGTCACTATGCGCGACTCGAATCCCGCCGGGTCTTGGTTGTACAGGAGCAGCAGCTCCTCCGAACTTTGACGTAGTTGAAGTGGATCATGGGGCGCGGGGTTTCTAGGGACCCAACGGGCAGAGACCTTGGTCATGGCCAAATTGTCGTGGATGATGTTCATAACACTTCCATGTGATATTCCAAGTTCTCGCTCGATTTCGTCGATTTTCGAGGATCATCCTCTCCACACGGGCCATATTGTCCTCGTTGGTTACGTCTGACGGGCGTCCTGGACGGGGGGTCATCTTAATGGGACTCACGACCATGGCGGAACTCCCTATTCCAGCGAGCAATGGTTGCATAGGAAGGGGCCGTGTCATGTACACTGCATTCATGGATCTCTTTTGCATTCTTGCCTTCCTTGGTCAAAAATTTGATCACTGCGCGGTGCTCAACCTTCTCCATTGTTGAAAAATTTGTGACTGACGATCTGCGATCAGCTACTGCTTCTTAAATAGACGAGGAAGGGGCGTGCGGCTGCAGGTCCTGACTTGTCATCTCTTGTCCTAACACCCCCACTGTCCAGGAAAAATGAATAGCCGGTTATTCGAGTGAGTAACCTGTGACATTTTTAAAGATCCAGATAGAGTCACTTAGAGCCAAAGCGAAAATGAGGAATAAAAAAGAATGTGGAACCGCTCCTTCTCTGATCGAATCCTATATGTGCGAATTTTTATGGAGGCAACGAAATAAAGAAAAATGCTTAGTTGCTCAAATTTACAAAGACATTGCAAAGTTTTATCTATTAAATAACGTTTAGCCTTTACTTTTTTACTAATGTTTAGCGTTTTCTTTTTTTACTTTCCTTAACTTTTATTTTTATTTTTTTTACTTTCTTCCTTTTCGTCCCTTCAAAACAACGAAATAAGTATAACATAAAAATAATCCCATCCTTCGATTTCCACGCATGAGAAAGGCAGTTAAGACATCTATCTGAGGATCTACTCACTCCCAATCACTCGAGTAACCGGCCATTCAGCCATCTAGCTCGAGACGAAATTGCGCCATAATAAGAGAAAAAGATCCAATAGGTCTAAAAATATAGTTCGATTGACAGTGCCTTTAAATTTGAATTATGGTTCGAGGCTAGTTTTAATATCCATACGAGGCGGAGCGCAATGGCAAAGAAATATATTAGGGGAAACGGGGACTCTATCAACCACTGACGAATCGAGTGTGGAAAGGGATTCGAACCGGGTACTCGCGAAGCAGATCGCAAATGAGAGGTATTAATGTATCGAGGACATTCTTGTAAAGATAACATGGATTAAATTAACAGAATATTAACAACACTAAGCGATGAGAAAAGGAATGGGGAAGGAGGGTTTTATTGGCCCTTGGTATAGTCAGCTGGCCATGTAGGTCTTAACTTCTCGGCTTAAGGCAGACCCAACAGAAACTGTCTCCCAATAATTATATATATTTTTAATTTCCCAAAACTACGAATTAACCATATCCAAAATCGTAATCCCAAATGCATACAGAGCAAATCGAGTTAATAAATACTAATTAACACATCGATGCATTATTTTTTTAAACGGAATCCATAATCCTTTAAGAAAACAGAAACTGATCAGGTAAACGCAAGCACCCCTAGTAAAAGTGCTTATCTTGCTCAAATTTACGAGTGGTCATCTTTACTAGTGGTCGTTGGTAAGGTTTATCTCTAGTTAATCCAACGAAAGTAAAGGAATCTTTGTCCAGGACATTTCGACGTCTCCTCCTTTGAATTCATTTTCGCATATAGACAAAATAATTCGAAACCAAAGTGAATCCGAATGCAAAAAGAAAAATTGGTCCGATACAAATCTATTGTAAAAAAAATCTCTATATATATTTATCGAAAAAATCTATATAAAATATTTATTGAAAATCTATATAAGTAAATATTTATTGGACATTTCAAATAAGGTAAAATTCTATTGAAAAATGATTTAAAAGTTTAAAATTTAAATGTATAAAAGGCAATAAATGTGTCATCGGCATCTATGCTTAACATCTTCCGACAGTGATCCAGATGCGAGTGCAATAAGAGTGCTGCAACATCTTTTATTATTGCTATTTTGGCGTCCAAAAGCACTCAATAGCCTGGGCATGAGCACCTAAAGCATTATCAACATAGTACTGTTGGTGGTTTAGTGGTGTGTGAATATCTAATGTTAAGCCTGATACTCCATCATTCGTCTGAGAGAAGTGCTGAAAATCGAGGAAATCTTTAACACTTCACTTAAACTTTTAGCGTCTTTACTTCTAATCTCTGAAGCTATTCACAGTTACTCCCCGGTTTAATTTTCAACGTTATTTCCTTTTCAGACTATTTATGTCTTTACACTAAAAATAAACCTGTAGACTGTACTATGAAAATGTAGATCGTATACTAAATCTCATGGCTGCTAAAAAAATTATAGATGAAAAGACAAAAGAAACTAAACAACCCTCTGAAGCTAGCTGTTAAAATACTCATGATAATGATCGTTAAGAAAATAAACACGGTGCTCCCTAATCAGAAATCTCAACCTAAATGTCAGGAGAAAACTGAATCCAAACTATGAATTCATTAACAAGGAGCTTCGATATGGACCAGGAAGAACTGGTGGCCATTATTCGCTCCTTTCCTTTTATGATCCTCCACTTGGGTCAATCGAACTCTCTCAAGAATGGACAAACGCAAAGCGAAGTCCTTGACTGTAAAGAGCGCGATATAAATGTATTATTATTTCATTAAGAGCTCCTTCCTTCGTTGCAAAATTCGGGACAATTGCCCCATCACGCTCTATTAATAGTTTCCTCCTTTAGCTTCTCGAGCTAGGTTTAGGTTACCAAAACTCGTAACTCTGTTGACCCCCCGATCCCCCGCGTAGATTTAGGACGCGAATCGACGTTATTTCGAGAAAACCCTGAAACGGGCGGGGATATTGGTATTTTCGATTGTACAAATTTGTTCTTGGAAGCTTAAAATGCCCCCTCCCAAACCTGTGGGGTGCGGTCGCAGGGTGGTCTTGGTTATAGAAACACACTGCGAGCCATACGCTTTATTTAAAAAAAAAAATTAAAAAAATCATATTTTATCTCCGTTCTCGTGCTGTGCAGACAATGGAAGGAGACTCGTGGTCCAGTTAGTGTGCGAAGCGAGAGGGACTCAAGGTCACTCACTGCCTGCAGCGAGTTGATCCTGAATGGGCATTCCAGACTGAAGTAAAAATGGGTGGGTAGTTTCCTTGCTTCTTTGTTCATTATGTTTGCCCATCGTCCTATTACTCTATTCTCCGTTCTTGCAGTGGATTCGGGCAGGAGAGTTGCGCTTTCTAGTCCCTAGTCGCTCAAATAACTCGATGATTCTCCCGTTTTTCATTTGTTAGAAGTTTGTCTAGAACATTCGAAAGTACGAAAGGTTCATGGTCCAAATCCTTGGCGCGCAACTCTCCTGGACCCTTTTGTGAGGTGAGCACTATGGGTAAGTTGGTAGAAATGCACACAAACCCAGGAGTGTGGTCCAAGAACCACATCGACAAGTACCGGGTCCCAAATCAGGAAGAAACTAGGCCGAGATCAACTTCTTACCGAATCACAAGCAGGATCAGGTGTAGCATGGCAAACCATGATGCAGCTGACATCTGGATGATTTCATGCCCTACAGTCCCCAACGCACGTAGATGGATTTGCAACCATTTATCTTCCACAAGTTTTGCGTCCATTTTCTTTACGGATGCCTTCGTTGGTTTTCGCTTCTTAGTTTTAACAATATAATAATCAATATCAAACAAGTCTTAAACAAGAACAGATCCAGAACAACTCGTAATAAACATTATATGTAAATGGTCTCGTGCATAAAATAAAATTCTACATCAATAGTTTTAGCCCACAGGAAGGCCAACTTGTCAACATAGAGACTAAGTATATCAACGACAACATAAAACCTCGAAAGAGTATAATGGAGAATTATATCTAATAATACTAGTATCCGACGCATATATATATAGATATCCCTACTTTTCAAAAAAAATGGGAGACGATCCTTAGTATGGAATTTGGCGAACGGACCCCAAGAAATAAATACTTAGAATGTCATTTCATCTACATTTGATTCATTAAAGGAGCTATTCTAAGGGACTGGCGAGGAAGCCTATTATGTCTTCCTGACACAGATTTAATACTCGAATGCTACTAATTTCAAACCAACTCTCAATAGTACAGTACTAGAACAAGTATTATGGATTTTTGTAAAACTATATATTTTGTATAAAAGGCTATTTGAATTGGGACAAATGAGTTTAAATCCTATTAAATCTCACAGAATTAAAATATTAGAGTCTCACACTTTGATTCTAACTGTCCGATACAGTTTTCTAGTGTTATATGGCAACACTAAGTCATCGTTGTGTGGCCAAAACTCATTTGCAGCGTGGTCAGCCACGTTTCGTATATGTGTAGTCCAGTCATAGTCGGTTGGAGTGTGTGTTTGTATTCTAATGACTTTTTGCAACCACACTGGTGTATTATTACAAATTCATAAATTTCATTCCATTGAAAGCGAAACAACATGATATTTCAATTGTAAGTTGAGCTAGGTAAACGTAGTGATTTTAGTCCCCATAAAATTGGATAAATAAGTGCATTTGAGTGAAACCACATTCAAAGCTAAATAAATGGCAAAGAAACTACAGGTTTTACCTCAAACGATTACTGATATCAAGAAAAAAATGAAAACGAGGATGTGTTGGCAAAGCGAGTTGGTAAATGTGGTCGGTAATAATTAACAATATAAAAAAAATTCTTACACGCTCTTAATTTCTGTTTGCATAGTGTAAAACACTCACTTAATGGTAGTATTTTCTGACGAATAAACAATTGCAGTGCTTAATGATAGTGTGACAAGCGTGAGGAGGAGGACTGATGAATAAATTAAACCCGAATGTGTCCAAAAGACTGTGAAATTTCCGCGAGAGATTATAATTTGGGCGCCAATATCTGCAGACGAAACTACTCACCGGCACATTTTAGAGGGAACAATGAACGACCAAAAATACATAGAGGTACTACGAACCCGTCAATCGCCTCAAAAAGGGGAATGGCATCGCGACTGTCCATGGATTATCCAACAGGAATCGGCCCCATATCATACTGCAAAATCTGTACAGAAACTGCTGTCGAACTCAACCCCATGACGCACTGCAAAATATGTACAGAAAATACTGTCTAACTGCTACTATAGTCAATAAATTCACCAGATATGAACCCCATTGAGAGTTTATGGAGCACATTTAAGGACGAGCTACGCCAAAGGCCAATTACGACCAAACAATCGCTTATCCGCCCCCCCCCCCCTTATTGAAGTTTGGTTCCAATCCGACAAAATCGAGTTGTTGTATAAGAGACTAGTCCGTAGAATGCCACGACGTGTTCAAGCCCTTGTTTCTGCTCAAGGAGGTTAAACTAGCTATTAGAACAAAAGTTCTGCGCTAATAATCGAAAATATATCATCTGTTAATATGTAAATTTTGTTTATTTAACCTTTATATATAAAAAAATTAAGAAATCCGTAATAATTTTTCCAGTACTGCATGTACAAAGGTCTTCCACTCAACATAGAATTTCTTGTGTGAGCAAAAATGACGAAGTTCAAAGGAAAAAGTTTATTCTGGAGTTTAATTTCGAAAGTGACTGGCTTCCATCTTTAGTCCAAGCTAGTCTCCAGAATAAACCCTTTCCGTTGAATTGAGTCTTATTTTGCTCCCTCGATAGATGTCATCTGAAACACGACCGCACGCTATTAAGAGCATTTCCTTCTAGCGGCAGATTTTCTACAAGATTTAATGACATGATTCTTTGTGGCCGCACGAGAACTAAACTTCTTTAGGCACATTCCGCAAGTGAATGGCTTCTCCCCGGTGTGTGTCCGAATGTGTCTATCAAGGGCGATCTTCTCTGCGAATCGTTTAGGGCACATGGAGCACGGAAATGGCCGTTCGCCGGTGTGTTTAAAGCGGATATGCCTAAGAACCATCAAGCCACCGTGCTTGCTCTTATAATTGCAGTAAGGACAGTCTTGCTGATAGCTCTTAATTAGACTAGGAATGGTTCTTCGCTGATGTAAACGGCCTTCCGTCCTCTCGGTTGTGAGACGCACGCTTTCGTATCCATGATTCAAAGAGTCTTCCACAATACCAAGCACCTGTAGAGTAAAATGGCAAGTCATAGAAGGTCGCTTAGCTTCGCATTAAGTAATAACAAGGGGATGGCCACTCGGAACAATTTTTCCTAATACGGCTGCCAATTAAGACCAATTCCGAAGGTCCCGATTCATACATATTTTATTGCCTAAAATTTACTTCGCTCAATATGACCAGCCGTCAACTAAGACCATACAAAAATCATAATTCATGCTGATTTACCCTATGCCGTATTCCGGCAATTATGATCAGTCACATTCAGGGCTGCCACTGAGAATTTAATTTTATTCTAAGATTTACCATAAAAAAATTGCAAGATTAAACAAAAACTCTTAAGATTTCAATAAATAACAAAAGGCAAAGCAAATAGAGTACATATTAGCAAGGGAGCACTTTCCCATATCTACGAAGTTTTACAATTTACATAAATGCTAAATTTCTAAGGAATAAATACCATCTGGCAACATTTGAAGACGCCGATACTACGTTTGTTGACTTGAATGTTGCGTCGATGTTCAGAGGTGTGTTTACCCCTTGCTCATTATTTGGTTTTACGCCTTTGTCAATTCACCTATCTAGAATGCCCTAGGTGTAAAGAAACATCTGATTTCTCAATAAAATAAAAAAATTCAAGTTATTAACAAAATAACAAGCTTAAGAGTAGCTCAGCCGTCCATTACACATCGTGCATTAACAGAAAAACTAAACATCTCTAAAACGTCAGCAGTTAACTTACTGAAAAATGAAAGTATGCTACGAGTGCAATCTAAAAGTTTGACAAGAAATCCAGGGATGAAGAGGAAGAGAAATGGAAAGAAACCTGACGTTGAGAAAGCACTAGCAACATGGTTTTTAATAATGATAGCACGATCTGTACGTGTGAATGGTCCTATGCTCATAAAAAAACTCAAGAAACCGCTACCAAGCTCGGCTATAATGATTTTAAAGCAAGTGGTGGGTGGCTTTCTCGATGGAAGAAACGTAACGATATAAAGTACAAGAGAACATATGGGAGGAGGCGAGGGCAGATCACCAGATTGCCGATCAATGGAAAACTACAAAACTGAAGGAAGTACTTAAAGATTTTGCTGAAGATGATATATACAATGCAGACGAAACTGGTTTGTATTACCGTGCTATGCCGGATGGATCCTTAACTTACAAATACGAACATCTAGCTGGATAAAAAAAAAGAGATCGAATCACTTTACTATGCTGCATTAACATGACTGGAACTGATAAGAAAAAATAACTGATGATGGGAAATGTCATCCAAATCACGTTGTTTTAAGGAGATCTCTGTGAATGCATTACCTGTTCACTATTAGGCTAATAAAAACGCTTGGATGACAACAGCCATATTCACCGACTGGCTTAGAGTTGGAATGATGATCTTCTCACTTCGGAAGGGGAACATAATGTATTCAAACTTTACGCAGATACGTGCAAGAGGACGTGAACGCACCACCATCACTATATATATATATAAAATCACTAACTCTATAATTTAAGAAGGGTATTTTTTGAGTATTTGTTTGTTCTTAATTTGGTTATAACGGGTTTTTTATCAGTTATTTTTAATAATTCTTTTATAATATCAAAAACAAAATGGTGAAGTTCAGAAATAAATATAAGTATCGAAATTTTGTGAATTTTTAAAACCTAAATGAAGTTCAGAAAATGCATTTTTATATATCTTCTTCTATAACTATATTTTAGCAACGTGATATTTTGAAAGGATCCTTCCTTTAGTTTAGAGTTAATTTGTAAAATTATTATAATTGGCGAAGTTCAGAAAATTTTAAAAAATTTAACCATAGCTGCTTTTTTTTTAGATTTTAATCTTAGTAGCGAAGCTGAAATTTAAAGAATTTCAGCTCTATAAATACAAAATATTTGTAGATATTTTACACGATTTTGAGGAGTAACATAACAAAAATAAACTTGAGATCAAAATGAAAAAATTTTTAATTTAAAATGAAACTATTTAGAACGAACATATGTTAGAAAAAATAACGGGAAAAAACAGTAAAACTAACACATCTCTTTCTGAAATAATACTTGATTTCACGCCAATTTACCTAAAGTTTATTAAGATTAATATAAATATTGGGTCTCAAATGGTCATTTTTGAAATTATATTCACAATGTACTGTCGAAACTTTTAATTTGAGACCCAATATTTATATTAATCTTAATAAACAATTTAATTTTATTTTGTGTGCATCTATGTAGACTTATTTTTTTGTCTGTATTTATTTCCATTTGAGTCAAGTCCTTAGAACATTTGTGCTTATTTTACCTCGGTTTTTAGATCCTGACCTCTGGGGTTAATCTCTCGATAATATTCTCTCCCTCCTTAATTGCTTAGGCGGTATTTTACTCCTCTTGTCAACCTTTAGTTTTTTGAATTTCCCTGTTTTAATGATCATATTTTGTATTTATCTTCGCTCCTCCTAAGGTTTCCATTTCCTATCAATTCATTTTGTTGATTGTTTTTTTGCTTTTTTGTGGGCGTTCCCTCCCCTCTCTATCATCCTTATATTACAATTTTCAATACTTCTGTTGTTCCTTGGTAAAGAACTCAAAATAAAGTTCGAAAGTACTTGGAATTCTCGTATTATTTTTCCATGTGGGCTTTGTTGCATTTATTGTTTACTCACACGATACTTTGTGAGTTTTCCACACACACACACACATACACACACACACACACATATATATATATATATATATATATATATATATATATATATATATATATATATATATAGGTAAGAGGCCATGTTTTCTGCATGCGTTATTAAAGTCAACAGCTGCGCAGCGTTATTGATTTTGACTTGCAATTTGTTGATTTGCCTTAAAAGTCTCTTAACAGGATCTTCAAGGAGAGAGAAAATAGCCACAAAGGACATATTTTATTCCTAGAGTTCTTTCGACTGCAGTGGGTCATCTTCAGGGAAATATGGTAGTAACTCTTATAATTTGAATTCTGAATTAAGTTAAAGTGTGGGTGCGTGTAGGGAAGGACGATGGGGTGTGTGAATAAATAGAGAAAATAGACAAGCGTTGAAAAGAGAAAGAAGTGTGGTAGGGTGGAAAGAGATGATAGAGCCTGGTGATCAGGCCTATCACTTTTATTATTTCTTTGTAGTGTGTATTCTATGTTGTTTTTGTTGATTTTTTATTTTTTATGGCGTTCAAACCATTTGTCTTGCTAACTTTAGTTTAGCTTTGTTGTGTGATATACATTGCTTTTATGCTTATGTTTTTTAAACTTTTAAGTGCGTGCTTAATGTTTTCTATTCTTTGTATGTGTGTGCGTTTTAGTTTTTTTGTTTTTCTTAGTCGGTTGAGTTCTCGTCGTATTCGGTAGTTTTCTTCTTTCTTGGTTTAACGTGTGTCTTCTTCGGTGAGTTTTAGTAATAATTGTGAGTTTTATTCTCGATTCGGTTGTTTTTTTAGATTAGATTATACATCTCATCATGCGTAGAACGGCACTTCGTCCCCGCCAGCCACTCGGTTGGAGGAGCTTGGAAAACTGGCGCGACATTTTGCTCTTCTGTTCTGGTTAATCATCTGAGTAATTTCTTCACTCAGTTCTCGATTAACCAGATCCTGCATCTTCAGGGTCCGTTCTTCGATGACTTTGTTAATAGGAATTATCCCCGCCTCTCTGTGCGGGTCTTCTTGGCGTCTTCTATCTCACCTGCGTGTACCTGTGACTAGGTACATGCATTTATTTTGCACTACTTGAAGTCGCCTCTTTTGTGATTTTGAGACACAAGAGAGGGTGGAAGCGGGGTAAAGCAACGTAGATCTAACAAGGGCATTGTAGATCTTCTTCTTGTTGCTTTCACGTAGATTTTTAAACGTATATAGAGTTCTGACAGCGGCCGAGGCTCGAGAAATTCTTTCTTCGACGTGCTTCTTGTACCCGGTAGAGGTGATTTTCATACCGAGTACATTGCATTCATTGGTGTAGGGATACCGAGTATCCCCCACTCGCACGTCTGCTCTTCGGGTGCGTCCAATGGGGACCACCTTGAACTTCTCTTGGTTAGTTCTAATTTTCCATTGAGCCTCGTAGTTGTTCAAATTTTCGATTTCTATTGCTGTCATGCGAGCTTGCCACGGTGCATTCCTCCATGGAGATATGATTATCTGGCTGAAATCATCGGCGTATTGAATATTGAGGGAAGAGGGCTACACAGAGGCTGGGACATCCGCGGTGTATATCGAGTAAAGGGGGTGGAGGACAGACACCACCCCTGCGGGAGGCCCGCAATGAGCGGAAACTTTGGTCTGTCCGTGCACCCTAGACTGACATACGCTGCCCTCTCCATGACGTAGTCATAGAGAGTTCTTTCCAAGTTTTCACTTAGACCCAGCCGTAAGATCTTATACTGCATGCCCCGCTGCCACACCTTATCAAACGTCTTTGATACATTCCGACAAACAATATCCACGTAACTCTTGTCCCGTTTGGCTTGGGCAAGCTTTTCCGTAATAACATTGATTGCCATTTCCGTACTTCGCTTCTTTCTAAACCCGTATTGGCAAGGGTTGTAGAGGGAGTTCTTTTCCAGGTGAGACACCAGTCTTTGGTTGAGGATCTTCTCAGAGAGTTTCCCGCCAAATTCCAGAAGTGAAATTGCACGGTAGCTCTCCTCTCTGAACGTTGGGTCCTTTCCATGCTTGGGCAAGATCATCTTTGCCGTCTTGTAAGCATCTGGAAAGTACCCAGTATTCAGACATGCGTTAAAAATACGCCTCGTCCCTTCGATGATGTTGGCTAGTGCCTTTTCGAAGTTTAGCTTCGTAAGCCCAGATTGGCCTGGGACTTTTTGGCGGAATGAGCGGAGTGCGCCAAGAATCTCTTCTTCGGTGATCTCAGCGTCTCCATCACGCAGTCTGTCCACCTGGTGATGAGGATGCGTTCTATGTATTTCCGTGTTAAGCTCGTCTACGATGTTATTTTCAACCTCTATGTCAAAATCTTCGTTTTCTTCTTCGGGTATACTAAAGATTTTTTTCTCAATAACGCCGGAATATTATTTCGATCTTTCTGTCTTCTGTTTCAATGGATCCATCTTCTTTTTGGATTTCCATTTTCTTCTTTTTTTCCAGATGATCCTCTGAGACTTCTGACTTTCTTCCAAAAGTCTTTGGGGGATGTATCTCGATCGAGGCTCTCGAACGCATCGTCCTATCGTCTCTGTTGTTGTTCGAGGATCAACTGGTTGAGCTCTTCTTTGATCTCTTTACTTCGTTGTAATGAGTCAACTGATGCGTTTCTGATATTAATTTCATACATTACTCTCAATTCTCTATAGAGTTCTTTCATGTACCCAGTCC
Organism: Ceratothoa steindachneri; assembly: GCA_963969495.1. Classification (NCBI taxonomy): domain Eukaryota; kingdom Metazoa; phylum Arthropoda; class Malacostraca; order Isopoda; family Cymothoidae; genus Ceratothoa; species Ceratothoa steindachneri. The sequence goes on from OZ018319.1 coordinate 19,941,365, forward strand.
ATCTGTATGTTTGATATGGTTTTATACTGAGTTCTGGGGATGCAAGCACTATCTGCATTTATAAGGTGTTCGTTGAGGTCGTCGAGTGCCTCGTCTATCTCCTCGAGAATTGCCACGTCCAGATTTGGTGGACGGTAGGCCTCGAGAAGACCCGCGTACCGTGCCCAGTCTGCTCTTCTGTAGTCTTTTCGGACTGGAACTGGGACTTGTATATGGTTCCTGTTGATGGTAAGTAGGATCCCTATATGATCACTGCATGGTACCTGGACTGGTTCCATGTAGTAATTGAATGGGAGCTGACGATTAGCCAGACAAATGTCTGGTTTTGTGGCACTTTTTCCTCGAATATAGGTAGGGAAGTCCGGGCCTATTCTATGGACCATATTTCGGTCCATCATAGTCTCCAGGCACCTTCCAGTTCCATTGAAGGACCTGTACCCGGATTCCCGACACCTGACATTAAGATCCCCCATTAATATGGTGGGGGCTCTTCTGACAAATAGGCCGGAGAGAGAATGAATAGGTAAATATCCTCGTCTCTGGGGCTGGTACCCGGTGGCGATGACCAGCTTACCTATATCGAGTTCGACCTCTATTGCAAGATAAGATTCTTCCAGGTTTCTTACTGGCTTGTATTTGATCCCTCTTTTGATGGCGATGGCGGCACCGTCGTACCGCTCTTGAGAGTAATTTGTAATTAACACGCCGTAGTTCCAGATCTTCATTTCGGAGCTACGAGTGTCAATTCCATGCTCAGAAATTAGGATGACATCTGCATCAATTTCCCTGAACAAATTTCCGTAAAGAGTTCATTTCGCTGTCCAGCCGTTGGTGTTGACTTCCATAATTCTTAGTGCGTTCCGTTCCATTGTGAGATGTATTTATCTGTGTTTTTTCTTGATCTTTTTGTTCTTTTTGACCTGTGGGGCAGGTTTGGCGTGCCCAGGCTTTGCACTCTTCGGGGGAGGACTAGTTTTTGATTCACGATGATGGATGGTAGGTTGTTGGCTTTTAGAAGTGCGTTTAGAACCTGGTTGTAGCATCCAGGGTTTACCGCATTTGCCAGGTTTGCATGTGTGATGCAAATTAAGATCTTGGCACTTAGGTCATTTGTGAAGACCATCTGTGAGGGGGTTGCCATTGCTGAGGCCATCCCTTCACTTTTCTTCACAGTGCTCGCGTGGGTAGTCGATTTTTTGTTTCTCTCTTCTTCTTCCATTTTCTTGATGATTTCTGTCCTTTTTGGACAGTTGAGAGCCATCGTTCGATGGGGCCCCTTACAATTCATGCACTTTTTATCTGTGCTCTTACACGAGTCATATATATGACCCTCGGTGGCGCATTCACTGCACCATGTCGTTCCTTTTTTTTTCTCTTTTTTTTAAGGGGCTATCTGGCGACTGCCCACTTAGGCATAAGTCGCCGCAAACAAACAGCCTAGTTCTAGGCTACTTTAAAATAAAAATTTGAAAACAAAACAATGATAAAAAGGGAAGATAAAAATTAGGAAGCAAATTCCGGCGTAGGAGCGTGCGACCTACAAATAAAACAACAATCTCAAAAAAACAACAAAACCTAGTTAAATAAAAGGGAGAAGACCGGCCTTCGCCCCAAAGTCTATTAGTCCACCAGTCTAGGTGCACGCACTCGTCCCGAGTACAAGGGACAGGCGGTAGCGACCCCGCCCATCCCGATACCGGGACAGGTAACGTGCGCGAAGATCACCCAGACTGGGACATTCGACAAGAATGTGCCGAACAGTCTGGGGAACGACGCAGTCGTTGCAATAGGGCGCATGCGAGCGCTCCATCAAATAGCGATGCGTCACACGAGTGTGTCCGATTAGGAGACGACAGAAAGCCACCTGAAGCCGTGGCGGCATTGGGGGATAGGTCCAAGGGAACAGTCAAGGCGCAATGGCACGCAACTTTAAGTTCCCTTCGACCGTCTCCCATCTTCTTTGCCAAGCAATCCGAAGAGCTGCCCGTATTCCTGCCATGTAGTCGGTGTGAGGAAGAGCGAAACGCTGGTCGGGTCGAAGAGTCCTCGCGGACTCTTTGGCGCCCTCATCGGCGCGCTCATTCCCCGCAATTCCTACATGTCCAGGAACCCAACAGAAGATAATCTCGACATCCGCCAGGCTCGCCAAAATTGTGGCGTTATGGATATCGCAAAACAGAAGGTGCGGAGATTCCAATGCCCCGAGAGCACTCAGGGCGCTTTGTGAGTTGCTATAGATCACATTTCCGTCTCCGAACCGGGCACGTCACGTAATCTCCCGTAGCAAGTCGTGTATTGCCCCAAGCTCGGCTGTGATGACAGACGCAGCGCCTGGTAGAGCCCCGCTGACTTCAAACAAAGGGGATACTGCGTGGAAGCCGACCCCCTCTTGGGACTTGGAGCCATCCGTATACACTGGCACGGTTCCAGCGTGATACGAGGTGCACTCCAAAAAGGTCGAACGCAATACTCCCGGCGCTGTACAAGCTTTGGGAGCAGAGGCGTGGCGACAAATAGCCAAATGTGGTACCCTCCAGGGTGGCGTCCTAGGCAGAACAACGGGCGCCACAGGCCCGAGAGCTATACCTAGCTCTCGAAGGAGTTTCCCGGGCTAAACCCAAAGTGCTTAGGGTATGACTGGTGTCTCTCAGCGGCATAGGCACCGCCGAGATCAGCTACGGATGCAGTGAGAGCTGATGGGAAATAAGGGAGGCGCCGGGCTCGCGCGTACAGGCGAGTGATGCACTGCACGCGGCGCAGAGCGAGTGGCATCTCCCCAGCATCGACCAACAGGCTCTCAATGGGGGAAGTGCGGAAGGCACCGGTCGCAAGGCGAAGGCCGGTGTGGTGGATCGAATCCACCTTCCGCAATACACGATCGGCTGCGGATGCATAAAACTCGCATCCGTATTGGAGCTTCGAACGAACAAAGGATCGATAAAAAAGTAAGGCAGTAGCCCTATCAGCGCCCCAAGCGCTGAACGTCACGGAACGGAGAATATCCATGGCGTACGTACAAGAGACCCTAAGGCTGCAAATATGAGCCTCCCAGGTGAGGCGTCGGTCAAATGCAAGACCAAGGAAACGGTGCGATTGAATCACTTCCAGGCGCACCCCATTAAGAAACAAATCTGGGTCGGGGTGGAGCCGTGGATAGCGGCAGAAGTGCAACACCTTAGTCTTGGCCAAAGAAAACCGAAACCTGTGCGCTTCGGCATAGCGAGAGACGCGGTTCAATGCCTGTTCGAGTCGACGCTCCAGAGATCGAAAGGTCGTCCACGTAGAGCGTAGCGAGAACATCTTCCGGCAGCACCTAGGTGATGCCGTTGATGCTCAGGGCAAAGAGTGTGACACTGACACCCTCTTCCTGCTCCATTGGACCAGAGAGGGCTCCCCGCACCCGTACGCGGAATCGACGATCTCGCAAAAATTCAGATATAAACATTGGGAGGCGTCCCCTCGCGCCCATCGTGTGGAGAGTCTCCATGATACCATATCACCATGCGGTATTATAGGCCTTCTCCAAATCGAAAAACACCGTGGCGTAGTGCTGTCTACGAAAGGAGGCCTGGCAGACGGTATTTTCCAATCGAAGCAGAGCATCCGACGTGGAGTGGAACTTGCGGAAGCCGCACTGTGCAGAAGACAGATGGCCTCCGCTGTCCAGGAAAAGAACTAATCTAACATTTACCAATCTCTCCATTAACTTGCACACGCCAGAGGTTAGAAAGATTGGGCGGAAACCGGTCGGAGTAGAGTGATCTCTCCCCGGTTTGCGAAAGGCGAGCACAGTAGCGATTCGCCAGGAGTCTGGGAGAAGACCTTCCACCAAGATCCTGTTGAACAAATCTAACAGAAAGGCCATGCCTCGCTCACCCAGGTGTCGAAGCATGGCGTGCGGGACATCCGCCCGGACCATGGGCGGTGTCCGCGCACGAAGCAAGAGCGGAACGCAAATCACTCACAGTAAACCTGTTGTTGAAAGGTCATCCGCCTCTGGAGGTAAAGTCCATTCGGCGGCCATACGCCACATCACGACGTGCATTGAATGCTGGCGGAGAAGCATCCCGGCTAGAGAACGCGGAGTCCGAGATTTCGGTCCCATTCTCCTGGAGAACGGGAGGGATGTCCGGCGAGAACTTGCCCCGAATCCTTTTGACTCGCTTCCACACCTCAGCTAAAGGGGTCTTCCCGCTAAGTGAAGACATGTATGCCTACCAAGAAGAGCGGCGGGCGTGCATCGAAATATACCGGAACCTAGCCCTAGCCCGACGAAATTCAGCGACAGTGAAATCGTTCGTGCGGCGCTTATAGCGCATGTAGGCATAACGCTTCTGTTTGAGGGCCGTCTCACACTCGACCGACTAACATGGGAGTGGTCGGCGTGCAAAACGGCCAGATGTTCTGGGAATAGTATTCAGGCCCACGGCGATGAGGTTGCCGGAGAAGAACTCAACGGCCTCATCTACCGACCTAAACTCCTCGACTGAGATAGAGAATTCAGTCATTTCCTGAAATGCAAGCCACCGCGCCCGCGCCAAGCACCATCGAGGTGGGCTCTCAGGCGACAGTTGCCCTGAAAATATTTGAATGGGAAAGTGATCACTACCATGGAGGTCATCGACCACCCCCAAATCAAAATCAGGCTGTGCATCCGAAGAGCAGAAAGATAGGTCAAAGCAAGGAAATGAAGCGGTTCTCGGGCAGTGATGCGTAAACTCATCCACATTTAGGACACCCATCTTAAGTTCTTCGATCAGATCGGTAAGGACTTGTCCCCTGGGATTTAGTGAGTAATCTCCCCAGAGAGGATACCTGCCGTTCAGATCTCCAAGCAGGAAAAAGGGCCTCGGGAACCATGCCACGACGCGGTGGAAGGCTCCCGCGTCGAAGTCAGCTGACGATGGAATGTACGCAGAAATGATAGTATACCTCCTATCCAGGTGAAGCTGCACAGCCACTGCCTGAAAAGAAGCATCTAAAGTGAAAAGAAGAACGGAGACATCATGCCGGGTGTAAACCGCGCATCCCCCAGCCCGGCCATCTCGTGGTGGTGGGGTAGCGAGACCCTTATACCCCGGGAGGGCGGTCAGGCGGCACGCGCCTAGCATGGTCTCGTGCAGAAAAATAGCTAACGGGGAACGGGACGAGACGAGCCTCCGCAGCTCCTCCCAGTTGGCTCTGAGTCCACGGCAATTCCATTGAAGGAATATGCCCTCCAGGCCTAGCTCGGAGGAGACGCGGGGGCCCTCTTCGAAAAGAAGATCCTCACGGAAATGGCCGTATGCTTCCCGGAGGCAGAACCCCGGGCGCTGTTGGCCGGACAAAGCGCTGAAGGGAGTTATTGGGGGAGGTTGGGCTCCCCATGCGAGTCTTTTCCTCCCTCCGCCTCGAAACCTTAGGCGGCCGTTGCGGCTTCGGATTGGGGGCCCTCTTTTTGAGGAACCACCCTCTCCGAGCCACTCAGCCCACCACTAGGCGTGAGCGAAGGATCCGAAGCTCCTTTGTTGATGTCCTCCTTTCGGGGGACAGCTTTAGGAACACCGGAAAATGGCCCGGCGACCAACTTCAGGGGTGTTGCCTCTTTTGAATCTAACGACTTGGTGGAGGCTCGTGGACGTTTCGCCTTACGGGAAAAGGTCACGCTGGTGGAAGAGGGGGGGAGCCCTGGTTTTAGCCGGGGCTGGTTGTGAACCCTTTTTTGCCGCCAGCTTTAACAGGGGAGCGCCCGGGTTGAGTAGAACACGCAGAAGGGCTCCGAATGGGCACGGAAACAACCGTGCTTGTTGGCCTGGATGAGCCAGGAGAAGAGGGTACCTTTCTAACCATTGAGGCATAACACATCCCGGGCAGAGCCGAGCGCGCCAGCACTAAGTCCTTAGCCTCGCGGAATGAGAGTCGATCCTGGGCCTGAACGGCCAGGATTTCTTTTTCAGAGAGATATGCACCACATTGCTTTGAAGAAGCGGGGTGCGGATCTCCGCAATTGACACACTTGGCCACACACGATTTAGACTTATCGTGTGCGGCCTTGGAGCAATTTACACAGACTTCGGGTGACCCCGACTTTGCACGGCTACGAGAACGACTCGTATGGCCGAAGCGATGACAGTAATAGCACCGCCGTGGCAGTGACACAAATGCCTTTACGCGGTAGCGGTACCAACCGGCACGCACCGACTCAAGGAGCTTGTCACAGTCGAACGTGACGAAGAGTGTAGGGGTGGGTCTCGAGACCCCTCCTTGTTTTCTCATCACACGTTCGACCTTGACCACCCCATAGTCGGCCAGCTCTAAGGTGATGTCCTCTATGGAGTAGTCAACGAGTTCCCTCGCATAAACTACTCCTTTCACAAAGTTCATGGTAGAGTGCAGCGTCACACTTACCGGGGTGCCATGAAGTGTCCGAAGAGCATTTATCTTGGCCGCCTCGGAGCTATCCGACGCATTCGCTAGAAGGCTCCCGTCCGAGAAACGGGTCACCTTTGGCTCTCTACCAATTACACTAGCTAATGCTCTCCTCTGAACGATCATGTTGCCCTTGGCCAACATGCTGACATCAGTGGAGCGAATGAGGAAGCGTTTGAAACCAACGGGCTTGAAAACGCCAGGTAACCTCTGAATGAGGGGCCCCGATGTTATCGAGGCTCCGCCCTGCGCACTTTTAGTCTTAGTCGGGAGCTCCGCACCCGGGGGGTGTAGAGCGGCCGGATGTGCCGATCTTGGCTTGGTCGCTTACCGTAGCAGCAGACCCATCCGTCTCCGCAGCCCCCGCGGATGGAGAGCAGCCCCGAGTCTTCTTAGTTTTTTCTTTTTTTTTTTTTTTTAGAAGAGGAGGGCGGGGAATGAATCCGCTTCTCCCCTCTGCCGGCAGGAGCTCCCAGGCCAGATGGACCGGCCTCAGCCAGGTCCTTCTCCGAAATAGAGAAGGTCCTGGCAGTCGTAGGGACACCGGTCGAAGGAGATCCCTCCCCTCCTTGTACTGCCTCGGAAACCCTAGCCGTTTGAGGAGGGCCTTGCATAGGGGCGGATTCGGGTTCGGTGTTTGTCGCCGAGCCCAGATTCCCCCCCATGGAAAGCCCTACCGTCTGAGGCTGGGTTGCCTCAAGGATCATGTCTATCTCACGAGGGGGGGGGGGCTCTAGTTGGCCATCCCCCCCCCCTAAGACATCGCAGTTCCCGTTGGCATCATTGTCACTAGTCAGGTGTGGGGAGGCACAAGCTTTGACCCCAGCAAGGTTAAAATATTCTTGCCAGCAGGTCTTCTGAGGGAAGCGACCAAAGGGGCCTGGCTTCCCTCTCCCCCCTAAGGGGGTTTGCCCTACCCAGCCGCTGTATTGGGCAGCGGTCGGCTATGGGCTGCCTGCTGGCTTTCTTGGCAGTCCTCTCGCAAAGAAAAGGAGGGGCTGCCGCTGGAAACAGAGAGGTGCCCGAAAGCACCTCCAGAGAAGGTGAGGGGGAGTCCCCTACACCCGTAGTCGTAGGAGAGGAGTAAGCCTCCTCTCCGGATAGAGAAGTTTGGAGGGTCCCTTGCGCAAGCACAGGAGGGGGGGACCTCCATTTTTTCTTTGGAGCTGCCCGAGGGCGTCTCCGTCGATGTACAAGGGGAAATTAAGGGGAGATTTTTATTTTTCTCATCATTGGACATGGTGACCCTAAATTATTTACGGGATGCAATAGCTCATCACCCTTCGCAGTAGCCCGCACTGCAAGGGGTGCGTACAGGCCTGGCAGAGCCAGGTGCCGCCATTCAGGACCACCCCTCCCGCCTGGTGGCCTGGTAGTCCATCGGCATGGCGGCTCCACCTTGAACACGGCGTAAAATATATAGATTGTGAAGAGCAAAGGAAAAGGGATGTGAGGAAGGTATGGGTGGGGATGAAGCAGGTTGTTAAAAAAAACCCATCCCGAACCGGAACTCGGGGGTTAGGGAACATTGTCCACTCCCCCCTCAGCCCCGATCCGGGACGGTTGGCTGAGAAGAAGGTCAGCATCTACCCTGTGAAATTAGAGGCTGACCAGAGAAAGTTGTTGGAGAGTTTATATGAAAAGCGACGAAGTAGGGAAGAAATACAGGCTGTCTGAAAGAAGGAGAAGAGGCTAAGCTGGGGTCGAACGCGGTGCTGAGTCCTGTCAGCACGGCAGCCAGGATGGCAAGTCGCCTTGCCCCTTACAGGGCCATGTCGTTCCTTTTTGTGGAGTTGGCGGTGGTATGTGCTTCAAGCTTGTCGCCTCCGAAGCATATCTGGATGTTCAATATTACAGCCTGGGATCCTCATGTTAAAAACGAGGAGTCCCTCCGTTGCCGCCTTGTGGGCCATTTCGGTGTTTTGAAACGTCACCTTGAAGACATGGGTGTGGTCACGGAATTTGATCACTTCCCTGACCTTCGCCCATGTGTGATTCGTTTCAATTTCGGTCTTGATATCGGCGGGGGAGTTTTCCCCTACCCAGCTTTCTATCTTTCGACAGATGATGCTTCGGTCGGCCGAGATTGCTGGTGGAGTCTTAGCTTCCATGTCGAGTGTCTTTAGGACTTCGGCTCATTCTTCGGATAGGAACCGGTCTACATCTTTATTTTCTCCATTCGGCGGCCATACGCCACATCACGACGTGCATTGAATGCTGGCGGAGAATCAATTTTATGAGTGCGATCCTCAGGTTTGCGAAAAGGGATTGGCATACCGTCTTCGTCTCCGGTGCCTTTTTGCCTGCTATGGTCCGTAGGGGGACCCTCTTAGGGAGGGCCTCCATCGTCGCGGGCGTCTTCTCTCTTTCTTGTTTTTTCTTTCTCTCTGTAAGAAATGTGTAGTTAATATGTTATGGGTGAGAAAAGAGATGTCAGAAGTGGTAAAGGAGGCAGAGCCGAGAGTGTGTTTGGAACGTCAAATGAGAAAAGCGCTCCCGTCTAATTTTGTGTGTATCCCCGCTCGGGTGGTGCCGGGATTATGGGTGATGATGGATGGGGGTGAGTCTCGAGTGGGGACCTCAGAGGGTTGAGCTTGGTAGAGTTGATACATAGCGGCCGAATCAACGACTGCTAAGTTTTTCCCACCCCCTCACGGGTACGTACGCCAAAACTGCATCCAACCACATAGAGACGGGTGTACTTCCTTCTATGATTCTGGCCGGGTCCCCCGAGCGATGAGGATCTCTCCTCCGCCCGGGACTCACAGTTTTGCCCCAGATTCGAGAAAATTTATGACTTGTGCTTCGGCTGTGGGCTAGTCCTCAAACCAGTTTCCACGCAAGCCCTTAATTATGCCATTCCAAGTGGCCGACATAGTTAAGACGAAATTAATGAAGGGTAGTCATCCGAGCAGGTTCCCACGCAGTGAAAATATATATTAAATCTTTGCAGATCAACTAGGATCCTGATGACTCCCAGGACAGTCATGTTCTTAGTTGACGAGGCTCAAAAGTCCGTAAATTAAGCACGAGTAAAAATCGCTCTTCTGAAGGTAGTAAGGCAATGCTACTCAGTCGAATATTCGCCCAGCCTTATAATTTTGACAATGTGGTACAGTATATATTCATTTTTCTCTACCGTATATAACGGGGAGGGTGAGATTTTATAAATTTTAGGTAAAGGGGGGCAAGGATAAATGGAAGACGGGGAACGGGGAAACTATGCGTTACAAACCGAATTAAATGTCGGTGCGTGCTTCTTCTAATGGCGCTTAAATCGGGGACGTCGTATAACTTATTGATTAGCTTTTTGCAGACTCCTTACTTTCTGGCGTTCTTAAGTGGGTAACCATAGAGAACGGAGTCTTGATGTTATTTCCTTTTAATCTTTTTTTTTTACTCGTCCTCAAGATGCCCGGGACCCTGTGCAGTTGCCTAAATTAACTATGTTCACATTTTCCAGGATGTTTCGGAGAATTGAAAGTAGCTATGGTATCATTATTTATATGTTCAATAAATCCTCGAATACTTTTGGACGACTGCTATTAGCCAAATGTAATGGGAATATGTTCTGGTAGTTAATTAAAAATTAAAGAAATAAAGTTAATTAAGTTGAAAAAAATGACAAAAATGGGAATTTTGGCAACAGTTTTTTGAAACAAATTGAATTTATTTTATTGGCAAAAGTTCGATCCAGTTTATTTATAACTAAAGAGATCCGAAGCACTTTTACCCTCTCATAAAATAAAAATAAATTAAATTGTAACTGAATGAAATTTAGCGTAAACTGTGACATGACTAATTGTGGCAACTGCACGGAAAAATATGGAGCAATAAAGCTTAGAAAGAACAAGAATCTAGCAAAATTTCTAGCCACCTTTTAAACCATGTTTTGAAGGAGAAAACATTTACGATAAATCACCAAGCCATTTGTTAAATCATGATAATGCGCGGCCGCATCCAGCCAAACTCACGCGCGAAAAGAAGATTGAAGACCTCGACAGAATTTTTTTTTAAGAGCTCATTTGGCGACTGCCTACTTGGGCATAAGTCGCCGTATTCACCAGGGCCTAGTACTAGGCTACTTTAAAATAACATGCAAAAAACAACAACAATAAAATAAAAAAATTGAAGGGAAGAGGCAGGAACGTGCGGCTGCAAGAATAACAAAAAACACAAAAAACAACAAGGGAGAATGCCGGCCTCTCCCCAAAAGTCGGTAAGTCCACCAGTCAATGTGCACAAACCCATCCCGAGTAGACCTCGACAGGAAGAAACTCGTACCCCTCCCTCCCCAGATCTTCCCCCATAAGTTTATCCCCTATTCCGCCGGAGTTGGTGAAAACAACCCTCTCTCTAAGTGTAGGAATGGTTGCAAGGTCAATAATAATGAGAAAAATGGAAATGAATAAATTCGAATAAAACACAAATTCAGGGGCTTATGTTACACGAAATTCACGCATCACTTGTATGGCCTAATATTTACCGAGCCTGGTGTTGCCCTCAGCCACTATGGCAACTTTGGTTATACCTACTCTCTAAAAATAAACCCCTTGACGAAAATATCAAAACAAGACATATTAATCCAACTCTATATATTTTTTTACTTAATAACCACCCTGTACATCGAGGGTACATCAGTCAGCGTTTAATTTAAAATAACAAACGTTAATAAATAAATTGGCATACCAACATAACTCAGAACAAGTTAGTAACAACTTCAACTAATCTACCACAACATCTAACGAGATTGTATGGTTTGAATATCTCAGGGTGAGTACCCAAAGAAAGCTTGTTTGCCAGCGTCAATAATTAAACCATGTACATGTGCAGGCGTACACAAAGTATCTGCCTGCTCCTACACACTCAAGCCTGCTTCTGTGCACGAGTACATTTATATATGGTTGAATTCTTGGCGCCGGCAAACCTACTTTCTTTGTGTACACGTCCTAAGCCTGGTCCCACATAAATTACGTTACCACTCTAATAACAGAACGGTATTTCAAATTGGGGAACGCTTCGATTTTCCACTTACGACAGGGCAACGCACACAATAGCCAAGGATCATGTCCACGCGGGTACTAAATTAATTCACGGAAACAGCTAATCTGAGAAAGTTTTCCGATAAAAACATCAATGGATTTAGCCCTAAATTTTACGCGTTTGTATCACACAAACGTCTGAAAGCACCTTAAAACATATTATTGTAGGCATAGCCGTAGCAAAATTCCACCCTCCCCCCGACCCCCCCGGTTCTTGAAGGGGCCCCACTGTGGCCCCACTTTTTTATTTTATTAATGAAAATATAAAATTTTCGAATAGACATTTTCTGTAAGTATTCCACAGCATTGGCACTACTGAGAATAGTATTCGTCGTGCCTGGCACTCAGGGTTGGTAAATCAAAAAACCCAGCCCTAAAACCCTCGGGGGTGTTTGCGGCATTTTCAAGTGAAATTCGAAAAAACCCGGGTTTTTTTTTTTTTTTTCAAGAAACGAATGCTAGTTATCATTATTTTATTAAAAATGCATATTTATGTTTATAATTTCCACAAATATGTATCAAATTAAGATTATTTCTATGATACTGACATATAATTCATCTCTTCTTCTACAGGTTATGGCTATCATGGGTACCCACAATTCTCGATCAGTGATCTGTTACTGCGATCTGTTCTTACCTTAATATAATTATTAAACTAATTAATTATTAATATTATAAAAATAGAGATAGCTATTTTTTTTCTATGTTATTTTAATGCTTGTAGTGTTTGTTTTTTGAAAAAACCCAGAATAAAAGCCGGGTTTTATTGGGCCCCACAATCTTGATTTTAGGGGGGGTGGAACTAGACATTGCTACGGCTCTGATTGTAGGGTAGACTCAAAACTATACAAGAATAAATATCGCACTCATCAAGTCAAACCAGGCTCAGTTGACTTTTAAGGGTCTCCTAACCTACTGTGATTTTTAGGTATTTGTATTTTACATGCTAATTAATTTAGGGTTAGTTAGGTAAGGTTAAATTTATTTACTTAATAAACAATAGTCATCTAAACTAATTAACACAATATAAAAACTTAAAATTCGAAATAAGCGAGGAGACACTAAAAGTCAACCGATTCAAATGAGAATCAAAAGGTCCTTGTTTTGCTTCCAAATTATTGGTGACGTCACATTTGCGTTTTCCACTTCTTGCCTCTCGTCAAGGTGACACTAACTTAGGATTTGGCGGACACATGAATTCTGCGGAAAGAGAAAAGTGGAGGAAAAGATCAAAGAAATGGAGAAAAAAACAAATAGTAGGAAATGTGAGGGAGCAATCGATAGGATATGGAGGCCGGACAATGTCGACCAAACATTCCAAAAAGAGCAAATAATTACGACGAGGTTCTTAGCTGTCGAAGGTTGGTCACAAGCATCTCAAAAGACAAAGCGAGCCATTTTTAAGGGCAGACTTGCAGCACATCCAGTGATATTTCAGATATTCCATAGCTCTAAACTCGCTCTTCAGCGACCTTCTCAACGCTGGGATGGGGCCTCGACCTACCTCGAAGCCTGGTGCATCGTCTCCAAATGCCTGGACAGGTGGCTCTTTTGGCGAAACCTCCTAGAGCAGGTGGCACACTCAAACGGCATCTCTCCGGTGTGGGTGAGCATATGACGATCAAGGGCAATCTTGGCTGTGAAACGGCTGGGGCAAAGCCAGCAGGCGTGCGGTCGCTCTCCCGTGTGCTTGAACATAATGTGTCTTTTAATGTTTCCCTTCTGATCGCTCATGTAATCGCAGTATGGGCATTGACGAAGCGATACAGTTGGTTTCTTGCCCGTCTTCTCTATGAGCTTCGAAAGGCTCTTCTCCATTTGAAAGATTTCCGGTTGAAGGCGAGAAACAACAACGGGTCCATTTCCCCCCGCACTTCCAATTAGTGGCGACATCTGGGAAATAAAATGGCCATGATAATCTCACATCAAACAATCCGATGTTCGCCAAACAAACAAAAACGACGGAAGGTTTTCAGTTGATTTTCCTCTCGTCTCTGCCATTCCTACACTGCCAAAACAACCAACTCCATAACATGTACACTCGGATCCCTGTTTCACCCTTGGCACGCGGCGCATTTATGAACGTATCTACGTAGTGCATGTGCGTGCAAATGGAGTTAGAATGTGAGTGAAGAACACACATGAGTGGTAGAATAGAACCTACCAAGAGGCATCACACTTCCTTTTAAAATAGACTTAATAGGAACATAAACCATAAAAGTAAGGCTGTCGGAGAATATGAATTTGAATTGTGTTGTGGCTGAGAAATGAAAGATAGATCGGCGATTACTCGGAACTCCAAGCGTCTTGCATCTCTATGCCAACATACTACCATGGAAAGTTCATTAACCCACTTCTTATATTTAGGAAAATATTTGAATAAAGAAAAAACGTTCTCTTATTTTGATCGGTAGTGTATGTATAGATCAGGGATGGGCGATAATTTTAAGCAGCGGGCTACATTGAAGCCTATGTAAAGCTTTGCAGGCAACATTGAAGTTTATGTAAAGCTTTGCGGGCCACATTGAAGCTTATGTAAAGCTTTGCGGGCCACATTGAAGCTTATGTAAAGCTTTGCGGGCCACATTGAAGCTTATGTAAAGCTTTGCAGGCCACATTGAAGTTTATGTAAAGATTGCGGGCCACATTGAAGATTATGTAAAGTTTTGCGGGCCACATTGAAGCTTATGTAAAGCTTTGCGGGCCACATTGAAGCTTATGTAAAGCTTTGCGGGCCACATTGAAGCTTATGTAAAGCTTTGCAGGCCACATTGAAGTTTATGTAAAGATTGCGGGCCACATTGAAGATTATGTAAAGTTTTGCGGGCCACATTGAAGCTTATGTAAAGCTTTGCGGGCCATATTGAAGCTTATGTAAAGCTTTGCGGACCGCACTTAAACAGTTAGATGCAAATTTCGAATACATATAAGTTAATTGCAATTACCTTTGTACATTTTTGTGCATCTACTGCATAGTCATAGACTAAGGGTAATTCTTTTGGCATAGTTTTACCACCACTTTAAACTGTTTCCTTACTTATATCAGAGTGGGGACCTACAGCTTAACGTGGAATCCGAACCACGATTTACAATCCTTTATCATGTGATCATTGCCCAGGACCCAGGTGTCTCCCATCCAATTACTAACCACAGTCAACGTAGCTTAACTTCCGCGGCGAGCGAAAGAGAGCGTCTGATAAGGGTTAATGAGAATAAGTATTTACAAAGTATCGTTTTTTTTTACGCAGAACATTTTATGTACGAATGAAATATATTTGAAAATAACTGATTTAAGAATCTAACACTTACATAAAAAAATTAATGAGATGGATAGGTACGTTTAAGGTGAAATTTTGGCAAAATATCCAATAATTAATTTTCTTTTTTTGTCGAATTCTGAAATGAAACGCGGGCCACATGAAAAGCCTTCGCGGGCTGCAGTTTGCCCGTCTGATAAGATCCATGAAATGTTATATTTTCATTTTTAGGTAAAATGTAAAATGAATGTGATGAAAACGAAGTATTTTTTAATGCCGAAAAACATTTAATTCCGCAGACCTGTGTTACAATCGTATTTGCATTAGGACTCACTCCTACTCTTGAAAAATAGTAGATTCAAAATTTTACGTACCAGAAAACCATTATTTGCTTGGTCCTTCAGATGAAAACTAGAGACTTCACTAAGCAAATGCTTATAAAAGTTACAAATCATTATAATAATCGCAAGAGTATTTCCATATATATTAATATATGGAATTATTCCTCATTTTTATAATGTCACCACTTTTTAGAGAGAATCTATTAATTATAAATTAGGGCAGAATGCATACATAACTCATTGAACGAACAGGGGTAGACAATTATAGGGGCGGGGCTAATGGTAATCGCTGACACTGGAACTTTTTGGCAAAGTGGAGGGTAAGGCTGCTCCTTCTATTGAACCTCTTGGCGCAACGAGGGCACTGGAAGGATTTCTCGCCAGTGTGGGTGACCATGTGACGATCCAAAGCCACTTTCTCCGCGAACCTTTTCGGGCAGAAGCGGCATGGAAAAGGTCGCTCGCCCGTGTGTTTAAATCGAACGTGCCGTGAAAGGTTGGAAGTGATGAACCCGCAAAAGCAACACCGACGCTTACTCTCCGCTAGGCCTCGCGATGCCTCTTGGCCGGGCAACACATCAGCCATCTGAGGAGGACAGAATGAAAAAAAGGCCGTAATAATGCCGATTCGGGGTCTGTTGAGCCTGTCAACGACTCGTCATGGCGATTGGGATTAAACCCCCGCACTATAATTAAACGAGGAGGTAAAATGTAGTTTTATATCTCATCTTCACAATCTAATGTACAAAAAAACTACAAAATCTATTAAGAAATTGAAATTTTAGACCCACACTGAGCGGGAATTGGGAATCGCCTAAGTGGAATCAGGAAATCCCCATTCGTTTAGTGGATACCGAAAAAAATAATTCCTATTAACCGAGACTACAGAATTATGGACCTGCAAACGACTAAGATTCACTCGAGGCCAGTCCATGGAAGATAAAGGAGGAGAGAAGATCGTGGAAGGGTGATCTAAATGATTGTTATCAATTTCTGCCTTTTTAGTGACGGTGAAGGGCCACGGATTAAAGTGGAAATCAAAGGTTATATGTAATATTACTTTATTAATTTTGTTAACTAAATGATTATTAATTCTATTCCTAAACATGTTGATTGAGGTGCTTTCGACGACTTGCGATGATATAAAGTATTCCAAATCTGAGTAATTTTGTACGCGAAAAAGGTGTACTATCTCTAATAAGCTTAAAGTTATTTATAGTGGCTGCTCGGTTATCTAACTCAAATAATACTTCATATTTATATCAATGAAACAGTTTAGTACTTTAACGACCTCAATGAACCGAGCCGCGCAAACGAGGATCTTAGAATGAAAACAAATGACTCTCTCTCAATCTGGCGTCAGATATTAATTATTTCATTAGTTTACATTGAACGAATTCTACGCTTATTTTGCTTTCCCAAAAGTTAAGACGAAAACCAACGAGGTCTCGCCAGCAGAGTACAGGGTAACGAAAGTGGCGAAGTAAAGGAAATGCGCTGTAGATAAACATACAACCGCAGATTCTCTTGTATACATTGGAGTTACGAGGGAAGGAATCTGCGGGCAGGGTCCGGGAAGATACAAAATCTTCCAGATATTAGCTACAGCATGGTTTACGTGCTAAACCTCCCGCCCCCTTGAGGGATAGTAATAAAAAAAATGATGATGGGGGCAGCAGAATGGAAAAGGGGTGGGAAGAAAGCAGGATGGTTAACCCCCCCCCCCCCTCCCCCCGACCTCAAAATGCTTTACATGGTGGAAGAAAAATACCTGGCCAAAAGAAAGGTCGCATCCCCTACTATTTTGTAGGATACCCGATAGCTTTGATGGTTCCTTTCAATAGCCTTGGCATTGTTCCAATGTCTCAACATTTATTCCCGTCCACAATGGCAATTTATAGCCGAGTTCTTCTAATGAAGATGGAAGATGAGATGAAGTTCCTAAAGTCTTTTCCAATTCATTTTAAGTTGCTAAAGTTCATGTCAGGATTCTGCGGTGGCCAATCCATGTGGAGAAAAAAGAAGCCACGCGGTCTTTGAACAAATTATTTACAATTTTAGCTCCATGAATTCTGGCAATGTCCTTGGAAGAAGCCCACCCGACCCGATCAGAAAAGCAAGAATCCATTACGTTCAAATGTTCAGTAGAATTTAGACTATTGTCGCACAATGTGGTTGACCTAAGTCCAGACCAAGTAAAACATCTCAGATCATGACACTACCCCCAGATGTCTGTAGGGAAAAATGCAAGATCGAAAGATAGCCTCATGCGATTCTCTTCTCATTCTGAAGACTGCATCGGTTTGGAATAGGGTAAATCTGAATTCGTCGGAGGACACCACTCTTTTTTTTTTTTTTTTACTGTTCCACGGTCTAAACCAGCAAGTTCCCGTCGAAGTGCGCGCAAGGGAATGCCTTTACTTCTCTTAAACGTATCCTTAAATTCTCCTATCGATTTTTTACGGTTAAACTTAAAACTTTTCAGAGCACTTCTGTCGCGATCACAAGATTTTTTTCCTGCCATACATTTTTCAAGAAGTACGCGGTTCTACAGTTACGCGAATATCTATTGGCAACACATCTCAAATTTGGTAATTTACTAATTTTTATACGTTACTATTTCGAAATGTATATATTTATATTATGTTTAATTATATTAGCCTAAAAGCAATATATTATAATGTATAAATGATAATAAAACAAATTATTAACATTAAACATGGTGTTTATTAGAATAACACAAGAAGCAAAAGTATTGGCAACGTTTACATAATACTGATTTAACAAATCAAATTATTAAAATTAGTGGTAAAGAATGTTCGAGAATGACTGATGGAATATTCTAGACTAATCCAGGACACCAGGTTACTTGCATGGCTAACTTTTTCGGGTGTTAATTATGGTATTAGACACGGCTGAAGAATCATCTCTACAATAATTGTGAAATAGCAACATGGTGAAGACATCCGAACACTCAGAAGCATATAGGAAGAGTATAATTGAGATGCACAACCAAGGAAATGGATATAGAAAAAGTTCGGCAAGTTTGAATATCCCAATTTCATCTGTAAGGAATATTATTGCAAAATTTAGGGCTGATGGGACTACTGTTAATCGTGTACTGAAAGAGTGACCAAAAAAATTAACTGACAGATGTGCGTTCGTGTGTTCGAATTGTCAACAAAAATACAAAAGTCACTTCCAAGCAAATCTGGCTAGCAATGGAACAATCGTGGACGTGTCAACAGCGCGACGTTACCTGAACCGTGAGGGTCTCCATGGACGTGTACCAAGGATGAAACCACTTTTGAAGACGGTTCACAAAAAGAGACGTGTTTAGATTTTGCCAGAGAAAATCTTGATAACACTGAAGCAGAACTTAAGTAAAATATTATGGTCAGATGAGATTAAGTTCGAGCTGTTTGGGATAAACGGCCACCATTACTTTTGGAGAAAATCCGGAGAAGCTCTGCTGAAAAAGAAGATCATACCTACTGTGAAACACGGAGTTGGTTCCATCATGTTGTGGGGGTGCTTTGCTGCTGCTGGTACTGGCTCAATTTGTGTGATAGAAGGCACTATGAATTCCGAGAGATATCAACGAGTTTTGAATGAACATGTGAAACAATCGGCGACGAAGCTTAGTCTTGGCAGAGGGTTCGTCTTCCAACAGGATAATGATCCCAAGCACACGAGCAAATTAACGCATAAATATTTTGTCAATCAACGCTTGAAAGTGATAAAATGGCCTTCTCAAAGTCCAGATTTAAATTCGATTAAAAATTTATGGAAATAACTGAAGTCACGTGTTCATAAGAGGTCACCAAGCAGCATCGCAGAGTTGAAAGCTTTTGCAGTGGAAGAGTGGAGTAAAGTTCCTACTAAAACTTGCAAAAACCTTGTTCATACCTACAAGAAACGTCTATTTGCTGCTAAAGGAGCTCATGCCATGTATTAATTTCTAGTTGCCAATAATATATATGTAATATTTATGAATGATGCCAATACTTTTGCTTCTTGTGTTTTTCTAATAAACACCATGTTCAATGTTAATAATGTTTTATTATCATTTATACATTATAATATATTGCTTTAAGGCTAATATAATTAAATATAATATAAATATGTACATTTCGACCTAGTAACGTATAAAAATTCGTAAATTAAAAAATTTGAGATGTGTTGCCAATAGATATGCGCGCAACTGTACACTGATTTTTCCAGCTTTTATTAACATGCTGTACTGTTGGTCTCAATCCGAGTTGTCATTTCCCAAATTTCCTTGCTGGATATCTAGCAATGTTTTTGCACATTACCAAAATTTGCATTCGTCAGCAAATATAAGATGTTAAGGAATTAATGATTCTATTAATGAGCACAATGGCAAATATAGTGATTCGTTAAAGTAATAATCGTTTTAAACCAAATGACTTATTTTGGCAAGGTAGGTCGCAAAATTACCTAAGGATTTCGCTACAACGAACCAACCGTCACTTTTCCCTTTTCCGATGAGACGAGATGGGAAGTTTTGCAGGGCTCTCAATTCTATCTCTATTCTTGTTATCATTCGGTGGTCTCCGCTCTAGTATTAGCGGTTTATTCTATACCTGGTATTTATACTCAGTTGAATCTGTTGTTAAATTGTATGGGGAGCAATTTCCATTTGGGAGATTGTATTAAGTGTAAATACAAAGTTAAATTAATCCAGCATTGAAAGGTGTATAGGGTGGAAATATAAGGTCAAAGAAATTATGTAAGTATATAATTAAATGTACATATAAAGTTAAGGAAATTGAGCATGTGAGGGAACGAACCCTAAAGTCCACCATGAGCCTCCCCCCCCTTTCAAGCACGGACCACGTAGGACTAAGCTAGATTTCTAAACGCAAAGAGAGAGAATTATTCTCGCGTGGGAAAACTTCAAAGCGGCTGGTAACATCTGTGTTTGATCCGTCGGCCTATACCCCGCTAAGACGCATTTTTTCGACCCTTCGCTGCCTGGAGGCCAGGGTCGACCCGAGAAGAAGCTTCCTCGATCGTCTTATCTCGTCTGGGCCTAAAGAGACTGCAATTCCTGGAGGCTTTCTAGCGAGGAAGCCAGCAGGGTATTTAACCTAAGGTCAACCGTTACTCGTCAGAGAGTACCGCCCGCCCTTTCGCGCGAAGATACAGCCCCTCGTCTCGAATCGAACCTCGGAGTAAGGTCTAATCGGCTAGACTGATTGTCGTGAGTTTGGCCACAGTCAATCGGCCAATTCGTGAAACAACTTTTCTTTGGAGAATTGCGCGAACCACTCTTCTCACCCCGCCCCTCGTCTGAGATTACTCATGCCAATTCGAGAGTGTCTCCCCCAGCCTGGAAATTACCTTACTCGTGCCCCAGGTAATTCCGACCCGTCCGTCAAGAGTACAACGCCCCTCGAGCCGCAAGACTAGCTCGCCTCGTAAGAATCGCTCCTATCATCAAAAGTCAAGCCGCCAAGGTAAAACCCTTTTACCCCTTTTCGAAGATAATTCCTCCTTTTGTCCTCGCCGCCTGATATCCTCCTCCCGACCCTTTAATTGGACTCCCCAGTGTACACCAACATTTTTCCTGTCTGACCAAGTCCCATATTTTACTCCCCGTTAAAGTGATTAGTATTTTATTTATTATTTAATTAGGAGCCACATTATTCTCCCATTCATTTGCCTTTGTAGACATTTCCATAATTAACATTATTAGTGTAATTAAAGTATATTTTGGTTTTTAATCTTTCAAGAACCTTGAATGAAACCTTGTATTTAAATCTTCCTTTTGGCCAACCATTAATCTCCTCACGCACTCACCTCTTAATAGCCCTGTGCAGCTGGTCTATCTATCTGGCCGCCTGCAACGTAAGTAGACTGCATTCTCTGCAGCGAAGGTATCCGCTCACGAATACCACGAGATATATATATATATATATATATATATATATATATATATATATATATATATATATATATATATATATATATATATATATATATATATATCGAGGAATAGGCCGAGGGGTGGTTGGAGTTTTCCCCAACTCATATATATATATATATATATATATATATATATATATATATATATATATATATATATATATATATATATATATATATATATATTCCTATTATCACGAATGAGGAGGGGTCGTCGTACTACTCTTTATACTTCGTTCGGCCCGTGCCATGAATGGGTTTATTGACTCAGTGCTTAGAGATTGGCTACGGAGGGATTGGAATAAACTTTGCCAGCGAGCGACTCAAAGGAAGTTAGATACACAACAATATGAAAATAAAGTTTTAATGAATGCTAAACAAGAAATATATATATATATATATATATATATATATATATATATATATATATATATATATATATATATATATATATATATATATATATATATATATATATATACATATATATATATATATATATATATATATATATATATATATATATATATATACATACAAATAAGGTTCTTTGAGAGATAAATTAATAAGTGAAGCTCGGATATCTCACTTGGCTTGTAAATAACTGTTCACCAGGTAAATCCTTATACACTTTTAATGTTGGTAAGCTTCGCGGTGAAGTTGGGGAATGTGAAAGGAGAGGGCTACCTTGGAACCTGATGTTCGGGTGGCACTGGTGAGTGAAGGTGGTGAGATACGGGGTGGAGACGATGAGGTAGGTTCTCCAGGGACCGACCTGATCCCATAATTCCGCCACGATTCTGCTGGAAGAAGGCAGTGACGGGAGCTTCTTCTTAAAGAGGGCACTACGCTCGTGAACTCCGAGGAAACTTGGGTGCCTCTGTGAGGGGGGCGAAGTGACCTATCAACGCGTAGGGTCACGGAGAAAAGCCGGGATGTAGTTTTCTCGCTTAGGGAACTAGAGTGAGGCTGTTTGTACTCGTAGCTTCGGCTCTGAAAACGTGAGTACGAACCTGGGTCCGCACTGACCGATCTCCTCTCTCGACTTGGTGTTTCAACGATTTACCACAACACCGAGATAGATCGCAATTCCTGCCGCGCCAGACGCTGTGCAAGCTCTACTACCGAAGGTTAAAAGAATTCATCCAGAAACCACCGGAAGCCAAGATGGGCTCCCATATATCGATAACCAGACGGGAAGAAATGCAGTGGTTAGCTGAAATGGCCGGCGGGTTCTTCCGCCTGGAGGCCACCAGACATCGGGCCGGAAGGGAAAGGTTTGATATCGCGGCCCGCCCGGAAGGGAGGTGGGGAAACGTGGGAGCATTAGGCTATTCTCCTACAAAATATATATATATATATATATATATATATATATATATATATATATATATATATATATATATTAAAAATCTGGTGTCAGATAAAGTTGGGGGTGTTTCTTTTTTTTAAAGAACTTTTAAAGAAACTGTCTTTTAAAGTCCCCCTCCCCCCCCACACTACCCCAGTCATTGTTGACTTTCTAAGTGCCAGGTAGATTCAAGTTATTTTAAGATGGCGGAACGATTTTTTTTTATTGTAATTGTGTGTCCTTGTTACCGGAATTTGGTATCCATTTCTGAGACGAGTATCTCCTGAAATCAGATTAACCCAGAACAGGATTACAAATCTTGAATCCCGTGTGTGCATATAGTGATTAATTAACGTACTTTTGTGCAGTAAAGGATAGGATATCGTTAGGTAATTTCGCGTCTAGCGGCTAAAACGAGCTTTCACGCAAAAGAAGATGTCTTCCTTTGAACGCTTCAAGAGTCAGGGAGAAGCTTTAGGGCTGCTCGGCAAGGATTTAATGTCCTATATCCAAGAAGAAGAAAGAAACGAAAGAGCAGAAAAGCGAGAGAATTGTAAAAAAGGAAAAGAGAGCAAGACTTGGAAGATAGGGAGAGAAATGGAAGAAAGGAAAAAGGAAGCAAGTATTGGAAAAAAGGAAAAGAGAGCAAGACTTGGAAAAAAAGGAACAGAGAGAGAAATGGAAGAGAGGTAAAGGATTCGGCAACATGAACGCGAACTTAATCGCAACCAAATAGAATCCCTTTCCGTCAGTTCTAGAACTGAAGCCCCTCAGTCCCCCTTCCGTCAAATTGCCAGTATTCAAAGATGGTGAAGACTTCTGTGCATACCTCACACATTTCGAGAAGATACTTGAGGTCAACCACTGGAATATCGAAGCAGATGGCTTCTCGAGGTTGCTCCCACTCCTCAATATCCAACTCAGAGAGATTTTTATTTCCCTTTCCCCTGAAGCAACGATAGACTAGTCCACCCTTAAATCAGAATTTCTATCGGCAGTTAACATGAACCCCGAATTCTACCGATCAAAGTTCCGTCACCGCAGAATCCAGCCTGGACAGACATGCCGTCAGTTTGGGTTCACTCTCCAACCAAGTTTTAATTTCTGGCTAGATTCCGCCCAGATTACCCGTGAATATGAGTCTCTCGTAGATTTTTTCGAAAAACTTCGGGATCAGTGGAAATCCACGCATTCGTGAAAGATAGGCGATGCACTACTTTCAAAGAATGTATCGAAGAGGCGGATGTATACGCGGCCAGCCATAATCTGTACCCGAAGGACCCCAAGAAATCCCATCCTCCGTCCCCCAAAAGTAAGAATAATAACTTCCGGTTCCCCCCGAAGAAGGATCCCAATTTTGTGAAGATTCTCGGCCCCCCCCCCCCAAACCGTAGAACCATCCCCGGGTGAGTCGAGGGATATCAAGCCCCACATTTCGACTCCCTCAGAAGGACCGTCGTCTGTTTTTCATGTGGCGTGGAGGGCCACGTGAAATATAACTGCCCCTCAAATTCCCAATTCAGATCATCTCCCAACCACCAAGTCCATCAAATCAACGCTGCTCCAATTTGCACTCCTTCTAGCCCAAAATCTCCCGCAACTCTCTCAACGAATAGTCCTCCCGAGACATCAGGTGAACTTCCTTTTCAATAAGAGCTGCCCTGGCGGATTACAGTTCGAATATGAAAATGCAAATGGATGCTTTTTTTTTTTTAAATTTTATGGAGCCAATCTGGCCACTACCCACTTGGGCATAAGTCGCCGAAAAACACGACAGCCTAGAACTAGGCTACTTTAAAGTAAAAATATGAAAACTTAACAATGATATAAATTGGAAAAACTTAACAATCTAAGCAATCTCCGGCAGCGGGGGGGGGGGGGCCCTCACCCCGGTGCAGGAGAGTGCAACCTACAAACAAAACAATAACAAAAAAAAGGAACCTTAAATAAAGGGGAGAGGCCGACCTCCCCCCAAAAGTCAATAAGTCCACCAGTCATGGTGCACGCACTCGTCCCGAGTACAAGGGACAGGCGGTAGCGACCCCGCCCATCCCGGTACCGAGACAGGTATCGTGCGCGAAGATCACCCAGACTTGGACATTCGACAAGAATATGCCGAACAGTCTGGGGAACGACGCAGTCGTTGCAATAGGGCGCATGCGAGCGCTCCATCAAGTAGCGATGCGTCACACAAGTGTGTCCGATTCGAAGACGACAGAAAGCAACCTGAAGCCGCCGCGGCATTGGGGGATAGGTCCATAGAAACAGTCGCGGCGCAATGGCACGCAACTTTAGGTTCCCTTCGACCGTCTCCCATCTTCTTTGCCAAGCAGTCCGAAGAGCTGCCCGTATTCCTGCCATGTAGTCGGTGTGAGGAAGAGCGAAACGCTGGTCCGGTCGCAGAGTCCTCGCGGACTCTTTGGCGCCCTCATTCCCCGCAATTCCTACATGTCCAGGAACGCAGCAGAAGATAATCTCGACATCTGCCCGGCTCGCCAAAACCGTGTCGTCAAGGATATCGCGAACCAGGGGATGCGGAGATTCCAATGCCCCGAGAGCACTCAGGGCGCTTTGTGAGTCGCTATAGATCACAATCCGGTCTCCGAACTGGGCACGTCGCGTAATCTCCCGTACCGAGTGGTGTATTGCCACCAGCTCGGCCGTGAAGACAGACGCAGCGCCTGGTAGAGCCCCGCTGACTTCAAACAGAGGGGATACGGCGTGGAAGCCGACCCCCTCTTGGGACTTGGAGCCATCCGTATACACTGGCACGGTTCCAGCGTGACACGATGTGTGCTCCAAAAAGGTCGAACGCAATACTCCCGGCGCAGAACAAGCTTTGGGAGCAGAGGCGTGGCGACAAATAGCCAAATGTGGTACCCTCCAGGGTGGCGTCCTGGGCAAAACCAGGGGCGCCACCGGCCCGAGAGCGATATCTACCTCTCGAAGGAGTTTCCTGGCCCTAAACCCAAAAGGCTTAGGGTATGAATGGCGTCTCTTGACGGCATAGGCACCATCGAGATCAGCTGCGGATGCAGTGAGAGCTGTTGGCGACTGAGGGAGGCGCCGGGCTCGCGCGTACAGTCGAGTGATACACTGCACGCGGCGCAGAGCGAGTGGCATCTCCCCAGCATCGACCAACAGGCTCTCAATGGGGGAAGTGCGGAAGGCACCGGTCGGAGTAGAGTGATCTCTCCCCGGCTTGCGAAAGGCGAGCACAGTAGCGATTCGCCAGGAGTCTGGGAGAAGACCTTCCACCCAGATCCTATTGAACAAATCTAACAGAAAGGCCATGCCTCGCTCACCTAGGTGTCGAAGCATGGCGTACGGGACATCGTCCGGACCATGGGCGGTGTCCGCGCACGAAGCGAGAGCTGAACGAAACTCGCTTACAGTAAACTTGTCGTTGAAGGGTTCTCCGCCTCTGGAGGTAAAGTCCAGCCGGCGGCCTTCCGCGACATCACGACGTGCATTGAATGCTGGCGGAGCAGCATCACGGCTAGAGAATGCAGAAAAAGCGGTCGCGAAGGATTCCACCACGGACGCGGGGTCCGAGATTGCGGTCCCATTCTCCTGGAGAACGGGAGAGGGGTCCTGCGAGAACTTGCCCCGAATCCTTTTGACTCGCTTCCACACCTCAGCTAAAGGGGTCTTCCCGTTAAGTGAAGACACGTATGCCCGCCAAGAAGAGCGGCGGGCGTGCTTCCAAATATACCGGAACCTAGCCCTAGCCCGACGAAATTCAGCGACAGTGAAATCGTTCGGGCGGCGCTTATAGCGCATGTAGGCATAACGCTTCTGTTTGAGGGCCGTCTCACACCCGGCCGACGACCATGGGAGTGGTCGGCGTGCAAAACGGCCAAACGTCCTAGGAATAGTAGTCAGGCCCACGGCGATGAGGTTGCCGGAGAAGAACTCAACGGCCTCATCTACCGACCTAAACTCCTCGACTGAGATAGAGAATTCAGTCATTTCCTGAAATGCAGGCCACCGCGCCCGCGCCAAGCACCACCGAGGTGGTCTCTCAGGCGGCAGTTGCCCTGAAAATGATATTTGAATGGGAAGAGGATCACTACCATGGAGGTCATCGACCACCCCCCAATCAAAATCAGGCTGTGCATCCGAAGAGCACAAAGATAGGTCAAGGCAAGAAAATGAAGCGGTTCTCGGACAGTGATGCGTAAACTCATCCACGTTTAGGACACCCATCTCAAGCTCTTCGATCAGATCGGCAAGGACTTGTTCCCTGGGATTTATGGAGTAATCTCCCCAGAGAGGATGCCTGCCGTTCAGATCTCCAAGCAAGAGATAGGGCCTCGGCAACCGTGCCACGACGCGGCGGAAGTCCCCCGCGTCGAAGTCAGCTGACGGTGGAATGTACGCAGAAATGATAGTATACCTCCTATCCAGGTGCAGCTGCACAGCCACTGCCTGAAAGGAGGTATCTAAAGAGAAAAGAAGAACGGAGACATCATGCCGGGTGTAAACCGCGCATCCCCCAGCCCGGCCATCCCGCGGTGGTGGGGTCGCAAGACCCTTGTACCCCGGGAGGGCGGGCAGGGGCCCCTCTTTTCCAGGAACCACCGTCTCCGAGCCACTCGCTCCACCTCGGGGTGTGGGCGAAGGAGCCGTAGCTCCTTTGTTGCTGTCCTCCTTTCGGGGGACAGCTTTAGGAACCACCGAAGATGGCCTAGCGACCATCTTCAGGGGTGTTGCCTCCTGTGAGTCTAACGACTCAGTGGAGGCGCGTGGCCGTTTCGCCTTGCGGGAAACGGTCACGCTGGGGGAAGAGGGGGGAGCCCTGGTTTTAGCCGGGGCTGGGTATGAACCCTTTTTGCCACCAGTTTTACCAGGGGAGCGCCCGGGTTGGGTAGAGCCCGCAGAAGGGCTCCGAATGGACGCGGAAACAACCGTGCTCGTTGGCCTGGATGGGCCAGGAGCAGAGGGTGCCTTTCTAACTACTGAGGCATATGACGTCCCAGGCAGAGCTGGGCGCGCCAGGACCAAGTCCTTAGCCTCGCGGAATGAGAGTCTATCCTGGGCCTGAACGGCCAGGATTTCTTTCTCCAGGAGATATGCATCACATTGCTTCGAAGAAGCAGGGTGCGGCTCTCCGCAATTGACACACTTGGCCACACACGATTTGGACTTATCGTGTGCGACCTTGGAGCAATTTACACAGACTTCGGGTGACCCCGACTTTGCACGTATACATGAGCGATTCGTATGGCCGAAGCGGTGACAGTAATAGCACCGCCGCGGCAGTGGCACGAATGCCTTCACGCGGTAGCGGTACCAACCGGCACGCACCGACTCAGGGAGCTTGTCACAGTCGAACGTGACGAAGAGTGTAGGGGTGGGTCTCGAAGCCCCTCCCTGTTTTCTCATCACACGTTCGACCTTGACCGCCCCATGGTCGGCCAGCTCTGCGGTGATGTCCTCAATGGAGTAGTCAACGAGTTCCCTCGCATAAACTACTCCTTTCACAAAGTTCATGGTAGAGTGCGGCGTCACACTCACCGGGGTGCCATGAAGTGTCCGAAGAGCACCTATCTTGGCCGCCTCGGCGGGATTCGCCGCATTCGCCAGAAGGCTGCCGTCCGAGAAACGAGTCACCTTCGGCTCTCTACCAATTGCACTAGCTAATCCTCTCCTCTGATGGATCATGTTGCCCTTGGACAACATGGTGCCATCAGTGGAGCGAATAACGAGGAAGCGTTTGAAGCCAGCGGGCTCGAAAACGCCAGGTAACCTCTGAATGAGGGGCCCCGATGTCATCGAGGCTCCACCCTGTGCACTCTTGGTGTTAGTCTTGGTCAGGGGCTCCACACACGAGGGGGTAGAGGGGCCGGATGTGCCGATCTTGGCTTGGTCGCCTACCAAAGTGGTAGCAGACCCATCCGTCCCCGCAGCCCCCGCGGATGGAGAGGAGCCCCGAGTCTTCTTCGTCTTTTTAATCTTTTTCTTTTTAGGAGAGGAGGGCGGGGAATGAACCCGCTTCTCACCTCCGCCGGCAGAAGCCGCCAGGCCAGATGGACCGGCCTCAGCCAGGTCCCTCTCCGAAATGGAGAAGGTCCTGGTTGTCGTAAGGGCACCTGTCGGAGGAGATCCCTCCCCTCCTTTTACTGCCTCGGAGCCCTCAGCCATTTGAGGAGGACCTTGCATAGGGGCGGATTCGGGTTCGGTGCTTGGCGCCGAGCCCGAATTCCCCCCCATGGAAGGCCCTAGCGTCTGAGGCTTGGTCTCCTCAAGGACCATGTCTATCACAGGAGGGGCCTCCAGTTGGCCATCCCCTCCCAGGACATCGCAGGTCCCCTTGGCAGTGTCGCCAGTCTTGTGTGGGGACGCACAGGCCTTGACCCAGGCAAGGTTTAAAATTCTCTCCAGCAGGTCTTTTGAGGGAAGCAACCGAAGGGGCCTGGCTTCCCTCTCCCCCCTAAGGGGGTTTGCCCTACCGAGCCGCTTCGATGGGGAGCGGCTGGCTAAGGGCTGCCTGCTGGCTTTCTTGGCAGTCCCCTTGGAAAGAAAAGAGGGGACTGCAACTGGGAAAAGGGAGGTGCCCGAAAGCACCTCCAGAGAAGGGGGTGAGGGGGAGTCCCCTGCACCCGTAGGCGAATGAGAGGAGTAAGCCTCCTCTGCGGTTAGAGAAATATGGAGGGTCCCCTGTGCAAGCACAGGGGGGGGACCTCCATTTTTTTGCTGGAGCTGCCCGAGCGCGGCTCCGTTGATGTTTCAGGGAAAGTTGGGGGTTGAGTTTTTTTTTTTTGGTCTTCATCATTGGGCATGGTGACCCTTTTTTTAACACGGGATGCAATAGCGCACACCTCTCGCAGTAGCCCGCACTGCGAGAGGTGCTTACAAGCACGGCAGAGCCAGGCGCCGCCATTTGGAACCACCCCTCCCGCCTGGTGGCCTTGCAGTCCATCGGCATGGCGGCTCCACCTTGAACACGGCGTAAAATATATAGATTGTGAAGAGGAGAGGAAAAGGGATGTGAGGAAGGTATGGGTGGGGATGAAGCAGGTTGTTAAAAACCAGCCACCCCAGACCGGAGCTCAGGGGTTAGGGAACATTGTCCCCCACCCCCTCAGCCCCGATGCGGGACGGTTGGCTGAAAGGAAGGTCAGCATCTACCCTGTGAAATTAGAGGCTGACCAGAGAAAGTTGTGGGAGAGGTTGTGTGAAAAGAGAGGAAACAAGTGTTTTGAAGGAAGGAAGAGAGGCTAAGCTGGGGCCGGACGGAGCGCTGGATCCCGTCAGCACGGCAGCCAGGATGGCAAATCGCCGCGCCCCTTACGGGGTGTAAATGGATGCCGGGTATCCACCCTCGTGAGGGACACTGGCTGTACTTGTATAGTAGTGTTCGAGGAATTACTTCCCCCAATAAGCCCTAACCATAGTAAGTATGCTATGGCCCACGACTACCTTGGACGATTTTTTTTTTTTAATTAAGGGGCTATCTGGCGACTGCCGACAAAGAAATAAGTTGCCGTAAACAAACAGCCTAGTTCTAGGCTACTTTAAAAAATTGAACAGGAAACAATAAAAAGAAATAACAATAACAAAGCAATAACAAAAACAATAACAAAAACAACAACAATTAAACCCGGTTAAATGAAAGGGAGAAGGCCGGCCTCCCCCAAAAAGTCAATAAGTCCACCAGTCAAAGTACACGCACTCGTCCCGAGTACAAGGGACAGGCGGTAGCGGCCCCGCCCATCCCGGTACCGGGACAGGTGTCGTGCGCGAAGATCACCCAGACTGGGACATTCGACAAGAATGTGCCGAACAATCTGGGGGACGACGCAGTCGTTGCAATAGGGCGCAGGCGAGCGCTCCATCAAATAGCGATGCGTCACACGAGTGTGGCCGATTCGGAGACGACAGAAAGCAACCTGGAGCCGCCGCGGCATTGGGAGATAGGTCCATGGGAACAGTCGCGGCGCAATGGCACGCAACTTTAAGTTCCCTTCGACCATCTCCCATCTTCTTTGCCAAGCAGTCCGAAGAGCTGCACGTATTCCTGCCATGTAGTCAGTGTGAGGAAGAGCGAAACGCTGGTCCGGTCGCAGAGTCCTCGCGGACTCTTTGGCGCCCTCATCGGCGCGTTCATTCCCCGCAATTCCTACATGTCCAGGAACCCAGCAGAAGATAATCTCGACATCTGCCCGGCTCGCCAAAACCGTGGCGTCACGGATTTCGCGAACCAGGGGATGCGGAGATTCCAATGCCCCGAGAGCACTCAGAGCGCTTTGTGAGTCGCTATAGATTACAATCCGGTCTCCGAACCGGGCACGTCGCGTAATCTCCCGTACCGAGTGGTGTATTGCCACCAGCTCGGCCGTGAAGACAGACGCAGCGACTGGTAGAGCCCCGCTGACTTCAAACAGAGGGGATACAGCGTGGAAGCCGACCCCCTCTTGGGACTTGGAGCCATCCGTATACACTGGCACGGTTCCAGCGTGACACGATGTGTGCTCCAAAAAGGTCGAACGCAATACTCCCGGCGCAGTACAAGCTTTGGGAGCAGAGGCGTGGCGACAAATAGCCAAATGTGGTACCCTCCAGGGTGGCGTCCTGGGCAGAACCAGGGGCGCCACCGGCCCGAGAGCTATATCTACCTGTCGAAGGAATTTCCTGGCCCTAAACCCAAAGGGCTTAGGGTATGACTGGCGTCTCTCGGCGGCATAGGCACCATCGAGATCAGCTGCGGATGCAGTGAGAGCTGTTGGCGACTGAGGGAGGCGCCGGGCTCGCGCGTACAGGCGAGTGATGCACTGCACGCGGCGCAGAGCGAGTGGCATCTCCCCAGCATCGACCAACAGGCTCTCAATGGGGGAAGTGCGGAAGGCACCGGTCGCAAGGCGAAGGCCGGTGTGGTGAATCGAATCCACCTTCCGCAATAAACGCTCGGCTGCGGATGCATAAAACTCGCATCCGTAGTCGAGCTTCGAGCAAACAAAGGATCGATAAAAAAGTAAGGCAGTAGCCCTATCAGCGCCCCAAGCGCTGAACGTCACGGAACGGACAATGTCCATGGCGCGGGTACAAGACACCCTAAGGCTGCGAATATGAGCCTCCCAGGTGAGGCGTCGGTCGAATACAAGACCAAGGAAACGGTGCGACTCAACCACATCCAGGCGCACCCCATTAAGAAACAAATCTGGGTCGGGGCGAAGCCGTGGATGGCGGCAGAAGTGCACCACCTTGGTCTTGGCCAAAGAAAACCGAAACCTGTGCGCTTCGGCATAGCGAGAGACGCGGTTCAATGCCTGTTGGAGTCGACGCTCCAGAGTTGGCATCTGGGCCGCGCCAAAAGAGATCGAAAGATCGTCCACGTAGAGCGTAGCGAGAACATCTTCCGGCAGCACCGAGGTGATGCCGTTGATGCTCAGGGCAAAGAGTGTGACACTGAGGACACTTCCCTGCGGGACACCCTCTTCCTGCTCCTTTGGGCCAGAGAGGGCTCCCCCCACCTGTACGCGGAATCGACGATCTCGCAAAAATTCAGATATAAACATTGGGAGGCGTCCCCTCGCCCCCATCGTGTGGAGAGTCTCCATGATACCGTATCGCCATGCGGTATCATAGGCCTTCTCCAGATCAAAAAACACCGTGGCGTAGTGCTGTCTACGAAGGAAAGCCTCGCAGACGGCATTTTCCAGTCGGAGCAGAGCATCCGACGTGGAGTGGAACTTACGGAAGCCGCACTGTGCGGAAGACAGATGGCCTCCGCTGTCCAGGAAAAAGGCTAATCTAACATTTACCAATTTCTCCATCAACTTGCACACGCAAGAGGTTAGAGAGATTGGGCGGAAACCGGTCGGAGAAGAGTGATCTCTTCCCGGCTTGCGAAAGGCGAGCACAGTAGCGATTCGCCAGGAGTCTGGGAGAAGACCTTCTACCCAGATCCTTTTGAACAAATCTAACAGAAAGGCCATGCCTCGCTCACCCAGATGTCGAAGCATGGCGTACGGGACATCGTCCAGACCATGGGCGGTGTCCGCGCACGAAGCGAGAGCGGAACACAACTCACTCACAGTAAACTTGTCGTTGAAGGGTTCTCCGCCTATGGAGGTAAAGTCCAGCCGGCGGCCTCGCGCGACATCAGGACGTGCATTGAATGCTGGCGGAGCAGCATCACGGCTAGAGAATGCGGAAAAAGCGGTCGCTAAAGATTCCGCCACGGACGCGGGGTCCGAGATTGCGGTCCCATTCTCCTGGAGAACGGGAGAGGGGTCCTGCGAGAACTTGCCCCGAATCCTTTTGACTCGCTTCCACACCTCAGCTAAAGGGGTCTTCCCGTTAAGCGAAGGCACGTATGCCCGCCAAGAAGAGCGGCGGGCGTGCTTCCAAATATACCGGAACCTAGCCCTAGCCCGACGAAATTCAGCGACAGTGAAATCGTTCGGGCGGCGCTTATAGCGCATGTAGGCATAACGCTCGTGTTTCAGGGCCGTCTCACACTCGGCCGACCACCATGGGAGTGGTCGGCGTGCAAAACGGCCAAACGTCCTAGGAATAGTAGTCAGGCCCACGGCGATGAGGTTGCCGGAGAAGAACTCAACGGCCTCATCTACCGACCTAAACTCCTCGACTGAGATAGAGAATTCAGTCATTTCCTGAAATGCAGGCCACCGTGCCCGCGCCAAGCACCACCGAAGTGGTCTCTCAGGCGGCAGTTGCCCTGAAAATGATATTTGAATGGGAAAGTGATCACTACCATGGAGGTCATCGACCACCCCCCAATCAAAATCAGGCTGTGCATCCGAAGAGCACAAAGATAGGTCAAGGCAAGAAAATGAAGCGGTTCTCGGACAGTGATGCGTAAACTCATCCACGTTTAGGACACCCATCTCAAGCTCTTCGATCAGATCGGCAAGGACTTGTTCCCTGGGATTTATGGAGTAATCTCCCCAGAGAGGATGCCTGCCGTTCAGATCTCCAAGCAAGAGATAGGGCCTCGGCAACCGTGCCACGACGCGGCGGAAGTCCCCCGCGTCGAAGTCAGCTGACGGTGGAATGTACGCAGAAATGATAGTATACCTCCTATCCAGGTGCAGCTGCACAGCCACTGCCTGAAAGGAGGTATCTAAAGAGAAAAGAAGAACGGAGACATCATGCCGGGTGTAAACCGCGCATCCCCCAGCCCGGCCATCCCGCGGTGGTGGGGTCGCAAGACCCTTATACCCCGGGAGGGCAGGCAGCGGGCACGCGTCTAGCATGGTCTCCTGCAAAATAATAGCTAACGGGGAACGGGACTAGACGAGCCTCCGCAGCTCCTCCCAGTTGGCCCGGAGTCCACGGCAATTCCATTGAAGGAATATGCCCTCCAGGCCTAGCTCAGAGGAGACGCGGGGGCCCTCCTCGAATTGAAGACCCTCACGGGAATGGCCGTACGCTTCCCGGGGGCAGAACCCCGGGCGCTGTTGGCCGGACAAAGCGCTGAAGGTGCTGTCGCCTTCGAGGACTTATTGGGGAAGGTTGGGCTCGCCATGCGAGTCTTTTCCTCCCTCCGCCTCGAAACCTTAGGCGGGCGTTGCGGCTTGGGAGGCGGGGTGCCCTCTTTTCGAGGAACCACCGTCTCCGAGCCACTCGCTCCACCTCGGGGCGTAGGCGAAGGGGCCGAAGCTCCTTTGTTGCTGTCCTCCTTTCGGGGGACAGCTTTAGGAACCCCGGAAGATGGCCTAGCGACCATCTTCAGGGGTGTTGCCTCCTGTGAGTCTAACGACTCGGTGGAGGCGCGTGGCCGTTTCGCCTTACGGGAAACGGTCACGCTGGGGGAGGAGGGGGGAGCCCTGGTTTTAGCCGGGGCAGGGTATGAACCCTTTTTGCCGCCAGCTTTACCAGGGGAGCGCCCAGTTTGGGTAGAGCCCGCAGAAGGGCTCCGAATCGGCGCGGAAACAACCGTGCTCGTTGGCCTGGATGGGCCAGGAGCAGAGGGTGCCTTTCTAACTATTGAGGAATATGACGTCCCAGGCAGAGCCGGGCGCGCCAGGACCAAGTCCTTTGCCTCGCGGAATGAGAGTCGATCCTGGGCCTGAACGGCCAGGATTTCTTTCTCAAGGAGATATGCACCACATTGCTTCGAAGAAGCAGGGTGCGGCTCTCCGCAATTGGCACACTTGGCCACACACGATTTGGACTTATCGTGTGCGACCTTGGAGCAATTTACACATATTTCGAGTGACCCCGACTTTGCACGTCTACATGAGCGATTCGTATGGCCGAAGCGGTGACAGTAATAGCACCGCCACGGCAGTGGCACGAATGCCTTCACGCGGTAGCGGTACCAACCGGCACGCACCGACTCAGGGAGCTTGTCACAGTCGAACGTGACGAAGAGTGTAGGGGTGGGTCTCGAAGCCCCTCCCTGTTTTCTCATCACACGTTCGACCTTGACCGCCCCATGGTCGGCCAGCTCTAGGGTGATGTCCTCAATGGAGTAGTCAACGAGTTCCCTCGCATAAACTACTCCTTTCACAAAGTTCATGGTAGAGTGCGGCGTCACACTCACCGGGGTGCCATGAAGGGTCCGAAGAGCACTTATCTTGGCCGCCTCGGCGGGATTCGCCGCATTCGCCAGAAGGCTCCCGTCCGAGAAACGGGTTACCTTCGGCTCTCTACCAATTGCACTAGCTAATCCTCTCCTCTGATGGATCATGTTGCCCTTGGACAACATGATGCCATCAGTGGAGCGAATAACGAGGAAGCGTTTGAAGCCAGCGGGCTCGAAAACTCAAGGTAACCTCTGAATGAGGGGGCCTGATGTCATCAAGGCTCCGCCCTGTGCACTTTTTGTCTTTGTCATCGTCAGGAGCTCCTTACCCGGGGAGGCAGAGGGGCCGGATGTGCCGATCTTGGCTTGGTCGCTTGCCAAAGTGGCAGCAGACCCATCCGTTCCCGTAGCCCCCGCGGATGGAGAGGAACCCCCAGTCTTCTTCGTCTTTTTGGTCTTTTTCGTCCTTTTCTTTTTTGGAGAGGAGGGCGGGGAATGAACCCGCTTCTCACCTCCGCCGGCAGAAGCCCCCATGCCAGATGGGCCGGCCTCAGCCAGGTCCCTCTCCAAAATGGAGAAGTTCCTGGTAGTCGTGGGGGGACCTGTCGGAGGAGATCCCTCCCCTCCTTGTATTGCCTCGGAACCCTCAGCCGTTTGAGGAGGACATTGCATAGGGGCGGACTCAGGTTCGGTGCTTGGCGCCGAGACCGGATTCCCCCCCATGGAAGGCCCTACCCTCTGAGGCTGGGTCTCCTCAAGGACCATGTCTATCACAGGAGGGGCCTCCAGTTGGCCATCCCCTCCCAGGACATCGCAGGTCCCCTTGGCAGCGTCAAGAGTCATTTGTGGGGAGGCACAAGCCTTAACCATGGCAAGGTTTAATATCCTTGCCAGCAGGTCTTTTGACGAAGCGACCGAAGGGGCCTGGCTTCCCTCTCCTCCCTAAGTGGGTTTGCCCTACCGAGCCGCTTACACGAAGGGCGGTCGGCAATGGGCTGCCTGCTGGCTTTCTTGGCAGTTTCCTTAGAAAGAAAAGGAGGGACTGCCGCTGGAAATAGGGAGGTGCCCGAAAGCACCTCCAGAGAAGGGAGTGAGGGGGAGTCCCCTACACCCGTAGGCGTAGGAGAGGAGTAAGCCTCCTCTCCGGTTAAAGAAGTATGGAGGGTCCCCTGCGCAAGCACAAGGGGGAGAAACTCCATTTTTTTGGTGGAGCTGCCCGAGGGCGGCTCCTTTGATGTTCTTGGGGAAGTTGGGGGTTGGGTTTTTTTTTATACTCATCATTGGGCATGGTGACCCTCTTATTTACACGGGACGCAACAGCTCACCACCTCTCACAGTTGCCCGCACTGCAAGAGGTGCTTGCAGGCCCGGCAGAGCCAGGCGCCGCCATTTGGGACCACCCCTCCCGCCTGGTGGCCTGGCAGTCCATCGGCATGGCGGCTCCACCTTAGACACGGCGTAAAAAAGATAGATTTTGAAGACGAGAGGAAAAGGGATGTGAGGAAGGTATGGGTGGGGATGAAGCAGGTTGTTAAAAACCAACCACCCCAGACCGGAGCTCAGGGGTTAGGGAACATTGTCCCCTCCCCCCTCAGCCCCGATCCAGGACGGTTGGCCGAGAAGAAGGTCAGCATCTACCCTGTGAAATTAGAGGCTGACCAGAGAAAGTTGTGGGAGAGGTTGTGTGAAAAGAGAGGAAACAAGTGTTTTGAAGGAAGGAAGAGAGGCTAAGCTGAGGCCGGACGGGGTGCTGAGTCCCGTCAGCACGGCGGCCAGGATGGCAAATCGCCGCGCCCCTTACGGGGCTACCTTGGACGAGCGAACCGATTCCCGTCGTCTGATGCTACCTGGAATGCCAGTATTTTACTGGATGGGCTGAGGTAGTCGCTGCCCCGATCAAATTCTGTGCCGTGTATGGTAGGCCAGCCCCTTCCAAATAACTCCCAATCCGGTGGCCCAGCCAGTCATTAGCTGGGCCCAGGCTCAGAAAAATTCCGCGCCTCCCGTTCCCCTAGAGGTCCTCTCTGACCCGGAATTCGCAGTCCTCCGTAATGAAGCCTTTGTGTGAGCCCAAAAGGAGTGCCTAATTCTGGTACCCCTTTGGGAAAAAGCGAGGAATTACGAGCTAGGCTCTGCCCGCGGACAAAGAACGGTCTCCTGACTCATTAAGGAAAGCCTACTTTACCGCGCCTGCTCGGATGGGATCAGCCCCGCTATTCATACTTTGTGTATCCCCTAAGTCCTCAATCTCGCACATGAAGGTATGTTGTCTGGTCATTTCAGTCATAACAAAACGGCTCAAAAAAATATTTAGATATTTCTTTTGGCTTGGCCCTGCAAAAGAAATTGCCGACTTTTGCAAATCTTGTGACATTTGCCAGAAGACTGCGGCAAAAGGGCGTATACGACCTTCCCCCCTCCAGCAAGGAAACTCTTACGTCTTAACCCTAGTAGATTTCGCGATGCGATTCCCCAAAGCATTCCCCCTCAAGAAAATAGATAGCGTTACCTGTGCAGAGGCCCTAATCTCTATTTTCTCCCGCGTCGGTATCCCGAAGATCTTGTCCGACAGAGGTAGGTAATTCACCTCAGAATTAATGGAATACGCCGGCAAGCTCCTCATGATTAAGCCCCTATTTACAACCCCATTTCACCCCTCAGCGAATAGGATTTGTGAAAAATCGAACGGTACCTTAAAAGACATATTAAAGGTGTGTCATGCTCAGCTCCGAGAATGGCATCGGTACCTGCCCTCTTCGCTTGCAGGGGAATCCCTCATCGTACCCTAAGGATTTGCCCCATTTGAGCTCCTTTATGGCCGAAATGTAAGGGCCCCATGAGCATCCTTAACGAGCTATTTGCCAACCCGCACCTGGATGAAGATATAAAATCATCCTACTCTTATTTATTGGACCTCCGCAATCGTCTAGAAGAGTGTGCCGACATAGCCTACAAGAATGCCGATCTAAATTTATAAAAATATCGCACCTACTTTGACGTCAAGTCAAAAGAAAGACGATTTAGGCCAGGCGATGAAGTACTCCTCTTTTGCCCATGGAGACGAACAAGCTCCTCAGCCAATGGAAGGGTCCCTTCCCCGTCCTCGAGGCTCGTGGCCCGTGGATTATATTATTAAAACCCCCTCCGTGAACATGTTAAAGCGATACCACTGCCGCGCCTATATCAATAATATAGTCGACCTTGATGAATGCCTCTTACCCATCCGACTCTCTCACGTAGTCCAAACTATGTGTGTTGAGCAGGATAATGATTATCCTCTCCCCTCTTTACCAGGCTCCCCAGAAAATTCCGCTCCTGTATTAGATGTGGATCCGCGACTGGTATCCTCCCAGAAGACACAATTATTAGGCAGGTTAAATAAATTTCCCGACGTGATCTCGGAAAAACTCGGTTGTTCGATCCACTTTGAGCACTCGATCACACTCACCATCAAAGAGCTCATTCGCTCAAAACCCTATCTTCTTCCAATCCATTTGCGACAGGCTTTCAACGACGGAGTGGAAAATCTGTTAAATTTGCGAATCATAGAACCTTCTAATTCGGATTACTGCTCCCCTATCGTTATGGTCCGAAAACCTGACCAGTCTTTCCGTATGTGTGTAAATTTTCGGAAGTTTAACGCTGTGATCGTTTTCGACGCTGAACCTATTCCCTGGATAGACCAAAATCAACACCTATTGGAAGAGGTCAAATTTATTTCGGAAATAGACCTATGTAAGGCCTATTACCAAGTCTCCCTGAAGGAAAATGCCCATTTGCGACAGGCTTTCAACGACGGAGTGGAAAATCTGTTAAATTTGCGAATCATAGAACCTTCTAATTCGGATTACTGCTCCCCTATCGTTATGGTCCGAAAACCTGACCAGTCTTTCCGTATGTGTGTAAATTTTCGGAAGTTTAACGCTGTGATCGTTTTCGACGCTGAACCTATTCCCTGGATAGACCAAAATCAACACCTATTGGAAGAGGTCAAATTTATTTCGGAAATAGACCTATGTAAGGCCTATTACCAAGTCTCCCTGAAGGAAAATGCCCGGAAATATACCGCTTTCCACACCGAGAAAGCACTTATGCAATTTTCGGCGCCTTCCATTAGGACAGGTTACTGCTTGCCATAACTATAACACAATGTGGCGTCGAATAATGGATGGGTTGCATAATGTCTCGTTCTACTTCGACAACATTTACGTTGCCCCCTCCCCCTCCCTGGATCAACATCTGATCTCCCTCCAATCCCTCTTAAATAGGCTCCGTGAGCACCGACTCACTGTAGGCCCCAGTAAGTGCCACTTTGCGTACGGCACAATTAGATATTTAGTCAGCATGCGCCTCCCGCGTACGGAGAAGCAGTTACGCTCTTCCATGGGATCTACGTCTTTTTACCGGCGATTCGTCCCAAATTTTGTCTCACTCGCTGCTCCCCTTTGCTCCCTGCTTCAGAAGAAGTTACCCGATCCCCTTGCCTGGAACCCCAAAGCTACCGCCCAATTTCATAAGTTGAAAGACCAGCTTGCGTCCGCCCCCATCTTAAGGCTCTCATACCCCCCAAAAACTTTTGGCATTCGAACCGACACCAGTAGTGATGGCATCGGGTGTGTACTCCTCCAATATGGAGGACGGCGAAAGTCACCCTGATGCTTACGACAGCAAAAAGCTCCTGACGTGAGAAAAGAATTACTCGGTTATCGAACGTGAAGCTCTCGCGATTGTTTGGAGTGTACATAGATTTCGCATGTATTTAATAGGAAGGGAATTTATTGTAGAGACTGATCACCGCCCCCTAGCATATTTTAAAAACTCTAAATGGTCATTTGATAAGATGGAGCTTGTTCCTTCAAGAATATCAATTTCGAATTCTCTATATTAAAGGAAGTGCCAATGTCCTAGCAGATACCCTGTAGAGGACCCCCCCCCCTCAGCTAAAGTAGAAATACTTAGTCCTATATTATTCTAACTTTGTACATAAAATTTTGTCACCGAATCTGCGTGGTCACGCTATAAGCCTCAAATCTGTTGTTATATTTACCTATTCTATGTATACCATTTGACGCTTAGGTATTTCTCTTTGGTGTTGTAATCTTCTGTATTTCTATATAATATAAGGTTTTGTCGTTTCGGTTTGTTTGTTTAATTTTTTTATAGGTAATGATTTCTTTTATTACTTATATCGGTTTGGTCGGATAGTCTTACATGTGTACACCTGTTCGAAGCAGGTTAGGAATTTCCTGTCCCCACTTTGTCTAGTCTTGACTTGAACTGGTCAACAGATTCACTGTTGACAACTTCCACTGGAAGTGCGTTCCACTTACCGCAGATACTGTAGGTGAAAAAATTTCCACACTTACAACCGCAATATGTGTGGAAATTTTTTCACCTACAGTATCTGGGGTAAGTGAAACGCACTTCCAGTGGAAGTTGGGAACAGTGAATCTGTTGACCAGTTCAAGTCAAGACTAGACAAAGTCTTGAAAAGTGGCCGTTTAGGGACGCAAAACAATTGAGCAGTCATGTGCCTGCTCGATTGATAGTCCAAAGGTACCCTCTTTGAATGGACCGTAAGGTCTCCTAGGGTACTTACTTTCCTTGTTACTAGCACGGCCCCTTTCCAAAGTTTGGGGGTACCCTTTTCTCTCCCTTTCGCTCCAAGAAAAGGTCATCTTCCGGGAGTGTGAGGGAACGAACCCTAATGTCCACCTTGAGTCGCCCCCCCCCTTCAAGCATAGATCACGTGAGACTGAGCTAGATCTCTAAACGTAAGGAGAAAACTATTCTTGTGTGGGAAAACTTCAAAGCGACTGGTGACACCTGCTTGATCAGTCGGCCTATCCCCCGCTGAGACGCATTTTTCCGACCCTCCACTATCTGGAGACCAGGGTCGTCCCGAGAAGAAGCTTCTTCGGTAGTCTTATCTCGTCTGGGCCTAAAGAGACTGGCGCCAATGGTTACTCCCAAAAGACTGCAATGCCTGGAGGCTTTCTAGCGAGGAAGCCAACAGGGTATTTAACCTAATGTCGCGAAGATACAGACCCTCGTCTCGAGTCGAACCTCAGAGTTAGGTCTCATCAGCTAGACAGATTGTCGTGAGTTTTGCCACAGTCAATCGGCCAATTCGTGAAACAACTTTTTCTTTGGAGAATTGCGCGAACCACTCTTCTCACCCCGACAAGGAAACCTCGCTCCTCGTCTGAGATTATTCATCCCAATCCGAGTGTCTCACCCAGACTGGAAATTACCTTATTCGTGCCCCAGGTAATTCCGACCCATCCGTCAAGAGTATAACGCCCTTCGAGCCGCAAGACTAGCTCGCCTCGTAAGAATCACTCCTCTCACCAAGAGTCAAGGTAAAACCCTTTTACCCCTTTTCGAGGATAATTCCTCATTTTGTCCTCGCCACCTAATATCCTCCTCCCGATCCTATATTTGTACTCCACGATGTTTACCAACATTTTTTCCTGTCTGACCAAGTCCCATATTTTGATCCCCGTTAAACTGATTAGTATTTTATTTATAATTTAATTAGGAGCCACATTATTCTCCCATTCATTTGCCTTTGTAGACATTTCCATAATTAACATTATTAGTGTAATTAAAGTATATTTTGGTTTTTAATCTTTCAAGAACCTTGAATGAAACCTGGTATATAAATCTTCCATTTGGCCAACCATTAATCTCCTCATGCACTCACTTCTTAATAGCCCTGTGCAGCTGGTCTATCTATCTGGCCGCCTGCAACGTAAGTAGACTGCATTTTTTTTTTATTTTAATTAAGGGGCTATCTGGCGACTGCCGACTAAGGCATAAGTTGCCGTAAACAAACAGCCTAGTTTTAGGCTACTTTAAAAAATTAAACAGAAAACAATAAAAAGAAATAACAATAACAATAACAAAGCAATAACAAAACAATTACAAAAACAACAACAACAATTAAATCGGGTTAAATAAAAGGGAGAAGGCCGGCCTCACCCAAAAAGTCAATAAGTCCACCAGTCAAAGTACACGCACTCGTCCCGAGCACAAGGGACAGGCGGTAGCGACCCCGCACATCCCGGTACCGGGACAGGTGTCGTGCGCGAAGATCACCCAGACTGGGACATTCGACAAGAATGTGCCGAACAGTCTGGGGGACGACGCAGTCGTTGCAATAGGGCGCAGGCGAGCGCTCCACCAGATAGCGATGCGTCACACGAGTGTGTCCGATTCGGAGACGACAGAAAGCAACCTGAAGCCGCCGCGGCATTGGGGGATAGGTCCATGGGAACAGTCGCGGCGCAATGGCACGCAACTTTAAGTTCCCTTCGACCGTCTCCCATCTTCTTTGCCAAGCAGTCCGAAGAGCTGCCCGTATTCCTGCCATGTAGTCGGTGTGAGGAAGAGCGAAACGCTGGTCCGGTCGCAGAGTCCTCGCGGACTCTTTGGCGCCCTCATCGGCGCGCTCATTCCCCGCAATTCCTACATGTCCAGGAACCCAGCAGAAGATAATCTCGACATCTGCCCGGCTCGCCAAAACCGTGGCGTCACGGATATCGCGAACCAGGAGATGCGGAGATTCCAATGCCCCGAGAGCACTCAGGGCGCTTTGTGAGTCGCTATAGATCACAATCCGGTCTTCGAACCGGGCACGTCGCGTAATCTCCCGTACCGAGTGGTGTATTGCCACCAGCTCGGCCGTGAAGACAGACGCAGCGCCTGGTAGAGCCCCGCTGACTTCAAACAGAGGGGATACGGCGTGGAAGCGGACCCCCTCTTGGGACTTGGAGCCATCCGTATACACTGGCACGGTACCAGCGTGACACGATGTGTGCTCCAAAAAGGTCGAACGCAATACTCCCGGCGCAGTACAAGCTTTGGGAGCAGAGGCGTGGCGACAAATAGCCAAATGTGGTACCCTCCAGGGTGGCGTCCTGGGCAGAACCAGGGGCGCCACCGGCCCGAGAGCTATATCTACCTGTCGAAGGAGTTTCCTGGCCCTAAACCCAAAGGGCTTAGGGTATGACTGGCGTCTCTCGGCGGCATAGGCACCATCGAGATCAGCTGCGGATGCAGTGAGAGCTGTTGGCGACTGAGGGAGGCACCGGGCTCGCGCGTACAGGCGAGTGATGCACTGCACGCGGCGCAGAGCGAGTGGCATCTCCCCAGCATCGACCAACAGGCTCTCAATGGGGGAAGTGCGGAAGGCACCGGTCGCAAGGCGAAGGCCGGTGTGGTGGATTGAATCCACCTTCCGCAATAAACGCTCGGCTGCGGATGCATAAAACTCGCATCCGTAGTCGAGCTTCGAGCGAACAAAGGATCGATAAAAAGTAAGGCGGTAGCCCTATCAGCGCCCCAAGCGCTGAACGTCACGGAACGGAGAATGACCATGGCGCGGGTACAAGAGACCCTAAGGCTGCGAATATGAGCCTCCCAGGTGAGGCGTCGGTCGAATACAAGACCAAGGAAACGGTGCGACTCAACCACATCCAGGCGCACCCCATTAAGAAACAAATCTGGGTCGGGGTGAAGCCGTGGATGGCGGCAGAAGTGCACCACCTTAGTCTTGGCCAAAGAAAACCGAAACCTGTGCGCTTCGGCATAGCGAGGGACGCGGTTCAATGCCTGTTGGAGTCGACGCTCAAGAGTTGGCATCTGGGCCACGCCAAAAGAGATCGAAAGGTCGTCCACGTAGAGCGTAGCGAGAACATCTTCCGGCAGCACCGAGGTGATGCCGTTGATGCTCAGGGTAAAGAGTGTGACACTGAGGACACTTTCCTGCGGGACACCCTCTTCCTGCTCCTTTGGGTCGGAGAGGGCTCCCCCCACCTGTACGCGGAATCGACGATCTCGCAAAAATTCAGATATAAACATTGGGAGGCGTCCCCTCGCCCCCATCGTGTGGAGAGTCTCCATGATACCGTATCGCCATGCGGTATCATAGGCCTTCTCCAGATCAAAAAACACCGTGGCGTAGTGCTGTCTACGAAGGAAAGCCTCGCAGACGGCATTTTCCAGTCGGAGCAGAGCATCCGACGTGGAGTGGAACTTACGGAAGCCGCACTGTGCAGAAGACAGATGGCCTCCGCTGTCCAGGAAATAGGCTAATCTAACATTTACCAATTTCTCCATCAACTTGCACACGCAAGAGGTTAGAGAGATTGGGCGGAAACCGGTCGGAGTAGAGTGATCTCTCCCCGGCTTGCGAAA
This sequence comes from Ceratothoa steindachneri, assembly GCA_963969495.1. Taxonomy (NCBI): domain Eukaryota; kingdom Metazoa; phylum Arthropoda; class Malacostraca; order Isopoda; family Cymothoidae; genus Ceratothoa; species Ceratothoa steindachneri. The sequence goes on from OZ018319.1 coordinate 19,985,416, forward strand.
GGCGAGCACAGTAGCGATTCGCCAGGAGTCTGGGAGAAGACCTTCCACCCAGATCCTGTTGAACAAATCTAACAGAAAAGCCATGCCTCGCTCACCCAGGTGTCGAAGCATGGCGTACGGGACATCGTCCGGACCATGGGCGGTGTCCGCGCACGAAGCGAGAGCGGAACGCAACTCACTCACAGTAAACTTGTCGTTGAAGGGTTCTCCGCCTCTGGAGGTAAAGTCCAGCCGGCGGCCTTCCGCGACATCACGACGTGCATTGAATGCTGGCGGAGCAGCATCACGGCTAGAGAATGCGGAAAAAGCGGTCGCTAAGGATTCCGCCACGGACGCGGGGTCCGAGATTGCGGTCCCATTCTCCTGGAGAACGGGAGGGGGGTCCTGCGAGAACTTGCCCCGAATCCTTTTGACTCGCTTCCACACCTCAGCTAAAGGGGTCTTCCCGTTAAGTGAAGACACGTATGCCCGCCAAGAAGAGCGGCGGGCGTGCTTCCAAATATACCGGAACCTAGCCCTAGCCCGACGAAATTCAGCGACAGTGAAATCGTTCGGGCGGCGCTTATAGCGCATGTAGGCATAACGCTTCTGTTTGAGGGCCGTCTCACACTCGGCCGACCACCATGGGAGTGGTCGGCGTGCAAAACGGCCAAACGTCCTAGGAATAGTAGTCAGGCCCACGGCGATGAGGTTGCCGGAGAAGAACTCAACGGCCTCATCTACCGACCTAAACTCCTCGACTGAGATAGAGAATTCAGTCATTTCCTGAAATGCAGGCCACCGCGCCCGCGCCAAGCACCACCGAGGTGGTCTCTCAGGCGGCAGTTGCCCTGAAAATGATATTTGAATGGGAAAGTGATCACTACCATGGAGGTCATCGACCACTCCCCAATCAAAATCAGGCTGTGCATCCGAAGAGCACAAAGATAGGTCAAGGCAAGAAAATGAAGCGGTTCTCGGACAGTGATGCGTAAACTCATCCACGTTTAGGACACCCATCTCAAGCTCTTCGATCAGATCGGCAAGGACTTGTCCCCTGGGATTTATGGAGTAATCTCCCCAGAGAGGATGCCTGCCGTTCAGATCTCCAAGCAAGAGATAGGGCCTCGGCAACCGTGCCACGACGCGGCGGAAGTCCCCCGCGTCGAAGTCAGCTGACGGTGGAATGTACGCAGAAATGATAGTATACCTCCTATCCAGGTGCAGCTGCACAGCCACTGCCTGAAAGGAGGTATCTAAAGAGAAAGGAAGAACGGAGACATCATGCCGGGTGTAAACCACGCATCCCCCAGCCCGGCCATCCCGCGGTGGTGGGGTCGCAAGACCCTTATACCCCGGGAGGGCGGGCAGGGGGCACGCGCCTAGCATGGTCTCCTGCAAAAAAATAGCTAACGGGGAACGGGACGAGGCGAGCCTCCGCAGCTCCTCCCAGTTGGCCCGAGTCCACGGCAATTCCATTGAAGGAATATGCCCTCCAGGCCTAGCTCGGAGGAGACGCGGGGGCCCTCCTCGAATTGAAGACCCTCACGGGAATGGCCGTACGCTTCCCGGGGGCAGAACCCCGGGCGCTGTTGGCCGGACAAAGCGCTGAAGGCGCTGTCGCCTTCGAGGACTTATTGGGGGAGGTTGGGCTCGCCATGCGAGTCTTTTCCTCCCTCTGCCTCGAAACCTTAGGCGGGCGCTGCGGCTTCGGAGGCGGGGGGGCCTCTTTTCGAGGAACCACCGTCTCCGAGCCACTCGCTCCACCTCGGGGCGTGGGCGAAGGAGCCGAAGCTCCTTTGTTGCTGTCCTCCTTTCGGGGGACAGCTTTAGGAACCCCGGAAGATGGCCTAGCGACCATCTTCAGGGGTGTTGCCTCCTGTGAGTCTAACGACTCGGTGGAGGCGCGTGGCCGTTTCGCCTTGCGGGAAACGGTCACGCTGGGGGAAGAGGGGGGAGCCCTGGTTTTAGCCGGGGCTGGGTATGAACCCTTTTTGCCGCCAGCTTTACCAGGGGAGCGCCCGGGTTGGGTAGAGCCCGCAGAAGGGCTCCGAATGGGCGCAGAAACAACCATGCTCGTTGGCCTGGATGGGCCAGGAGCAGAGGGTGCCTTTCAAACTACTGAGGCATATGACGTCCCACGCAGAGCTGGGCGCGCCAGGACCAAGTCCTTAGCCTCGCGGAATGAGAGTCTATCCTGGGCCTGAACGGCCAGGATTTCTTTCTCCAGGAGATATGCACCACATTGCTTCGAAGAAGCAGGGTGCGGCTCTCCGCAATTGACACACTTGGCCACACACGATTTGGACTTATCGTGTGCGACCTTGGAGCAATTTACACAGACTTTGGGTGACCCCGACTTTGCACGTCTACATGAGCGATTCGTATGGCCGAAGCGGTGACAGTAATAGCACCGCCGCGGCAGTGGCACGAATGCCTTCACGCGGTAGCGGTACCAACCGGCACGCACCGACTCAGGGAGCTTGTCACAGTCGAACGTGACGAAGAGTGTAGGGGTGGGTCTCGAAGCCCCTCCCTGTTTTCTCATCACACGTTCGACCTTGACCGCCCCATGGTCGGCCAGCTCTAGGGTGATGTCCTCAATGGAGTAGTCAACGAGTTTCCTCGCATAAACTACTCCTTTCACAAAGTTCATGGTAGAGTGCGGCGTCACACTCACCGGGGTGCCATGAAGTGTCCGAAGAGCACTTATCTTGGCCGCCTCGGCGGGATTCGCCGCATTCGCCAGAAGGCTGCCGTCCGAGAAACGGGTCACCTTCGGCTCTCTACCAATTGCACTAGCTAATCCTCTCCTCTGATGGATCATGTTGCCCTTGGAGAACATGGTGCCATCAGTGGAGCGAATAACGAGGAAGCGTTTGAAGCCAGCGGGCTCGAAAACGCCAGGTAACCTCTGAATGAGGGGCCCCGATGTCATCGAGGCTCCGCCCTGTGCACTCTTGGTCTTAGTCAGGGGCTCCGCACACGAGGGGGTAGAGGGGCCGGATGTGCCGATCTTGGCTTGGTCGCCTACCAAAGTGGCAGCAGACCCATCCGTCCCCGCAGCCCCCGCGGATGGAGAGGAGCCCCGAGTCTTTTTCGTCCTTTTAGTCTTTTTCTTTTTTGGAGAGGAGGGCGGGGAATGAATCCGCTTTTCACCTCCGCCGGCAGAAGCCCCCAGGTAAGATGGACCGGCCTCAGCCAGGTCCCTCTCCGAAATGGAGAAGGTCCTGGTTGTCGTAGGGGCACCTGTCGGAGGAGATCCCTCCCCTCCTTCTACTGCCTCAGAGCCCTCAGCCATTTGAGGAGGACCTTGCATAGGGGCGGACTCGGGTTCGGTGCTTGGCGCCGAGCCCGAATTCCCCCCCATGGAAGGCCCTACCGTCTGAGGCTGGGTCTCCTCAAGGACCAAGTCTATCACGGGAGGGGCCTCCAGTTGGCCATCCCCTCCCAGGACATTGCAGGTCCTCTTGGCAGTGTCGCCAGTCTTGTTTGGGGAGGCACAGGCCTTGACCCCGGCAAGGTTTAATATTTTTGCCAGCAGGTCTTTTGAGGGAAGCGACCGAAGGGGCCTGGCTTGCCTCTCCCCCCTAAGGGGGTTTGCCCTACCGAGCCGCTTTGATGGGGAGCGGCTGGCTAAGGGCTGCCTGCTGGCTTTCTTGGCAGTCCCCTTGGAAAGAAAAGAGGGAAGTGCCGCTGGGAAAAGGGAGGTGCCCGAAAGCACCTACAGAGAAGGGGGTGAGGGGGAGTCCCCTGCACCCGTAGGCGAAGGAGAGGAGTAAGCCTCCTCTCCGGTTAGAGAAATATGGAGGGTCCCCTGTGCAAGCACAGGGGGGGGACCTCCATTTTTCTGCTGGAGCTGCCCGAGGGCGGCTCCGTTGTTCTTGGGGAAGTTGGGGGTTGGGTTTTTTTGGTGTGATTTTCATCATTGGGCATGGTGACCCTTCTTTTAATACGGGATGCAATAGCGCACACCTCTCGCAGTAGCCCGCACTGCGAGAGGTGCTTACAGGCCCAGCAGAGCCAGGCGCCGCCATTTGGGACCACCCCTCCCGCCTGGTGGCCTGGCAGTCCATCGGCATGGCGGCTCCACCTTGGACACGGCGTATAAATGATAGATTTTGAAGACGAGAGGAAAAGGGATGTGAGGAAGGTATGGGTGGGGATGAAGCAGGTAGTTAAAAACCAGCCACCCCAGACCGGAGCTCAGGGGTTAGGGAACATTGTCCCCCACCCCCTCAGCCCCGATGCGGGACGGTTGGCTGAAAGGAAGGTCAGCATCTACCCTGTGAAATTAGAGGCTGACCAGAGAAAGTTGTGGGAGAGGTTCTGTGAAAAGAGAGGAAACAAGTGTTTTGAAGGAAGGAAGAGAGGCTAGGCTGGGGCCGGACGGGGTGCTGAGTCCGTCAGCACGGCGGCCAGAATGGCAAATCGTCGCGCCCCTTACGGGGTAAAGGAGAATTGAGAAAACTTTTATTTCCAATATTTAAAAAAAAAAAAAAAAAATCTGAGCTATTAATAAATGGTATATTTTACCTTTTCTTTTATTATTAAACATGGAAGTGAATAATTTTTTTCAAATTCTTGTCAAAATGTTTATGAAAGCTATTCTAACTTACTAAATTCTATATGTAACAATTATGCAAAGTTTTTGTAGGAACATTATATTTTCTCTGCATTTCATAAAATTACATGCCTAAGCCTACAGTGATATACAGTAAACCCTTGATATAACGAACTATATGGGTGGGAGGTCGTTTGTAAGGCCGAAAGTTCGTTAAAAGTGATGGAAATAACAAACCAAGTTCGTTATATCCGATGGTTCGTTCATTCTATGGAGTAGTAAGTAGCACCTGTGAAGAGAGGAAGAGAATGCACGAACAAACTCTCCTGAGCGACGTTCACAGCCGACTGAGCTGTGAGCCAGTGAGTTGCAGTATGGAGTTCGGCCAGGAAATTTGCTTCATTATATCCAAAATTCGTTATATCGAGGGTTTACTGTATGTATGTGTGTGTGTACATATATATATATATATATATATGAAATGAAAAACTCACAAAGTATCACGTGAGGGTAGCAAATGAATGCAATGGCCTGCAGGAAAAAATGAAATGGTGTTTCCAAGTACTTTGAGACTTTATTAAGTTCCTTATCAAGGATAACTACAAGAAATAACATTATATTAGAGGTATATATATATATGAAAGAAAAGTATGAAAGACCGCCTCAAAAACAAGAAAAAGAAATCACCAATGAGGAAGGTGGAAGGGGGAAGGTAAAGATTCACATTAAGAGTTACAAGAAGCAGGTAGTAAGGTCAAACTGAGAAGACAGAAAGGGTAACAGATTAAAAGAAATGGAGATAGCCTAACAAGGGAGATTATTAAGACACGAGGAGCGAAAAGGGGGGAAAATAACTGTACATAACAGAGTAGTGACAATTAAAAAAAAATAAAATGGGGTATGTCTTTAAATTATAGCATCTATTTTATATAAGCCAGGGAAAAGGTTAAAATTATCACATTGGCTTATAAAAGCACATTCAATAATCTTCCTTTTATAGGGTCATTGGAACGATAAAAAAATTTTGCCAAGTTCCAGTTAATTAGATGGTCCTTATCTGACATATGGACAAAGAAAGCACTGTTATCTTCCCCTCTTCAGACATTATATTTCTATTGATTTATGCGAACAGAAAGTTGTTTACCTGTTTGTCCATAATATTTACTTAGGCAACCAGAACACTCAACTGAATAAACTCCTCCCCAAACTATTACAATTATTACGTACTAATAAATTCTTAATGGTCATCTCATATTTAAAAGCAACAGCAATGTTAAAGTTATTCAAAAGACAGGGAAGATCACTAAAACAAAGAGAAAAAGGTAGAACTAAAATGTTATTACTATTAAAAGGGAGAGTAGGGACAGTTTGATAAAATGTCTTTTTAGCAGAAGAAAGACAGTTTTGGAGAAACGGGTAAGGTTTATGGCCAATTTTAAAGATATTGGAAAATTTCAAATCCATATATTCCAGGCTTACAACTCGTAATGACCATAGAAACATAGAAGAAAAAAAAGAACGTTTAACTTTAGGGCTGTGAGAAGAGTACAAATGAATATAAGAATTTGAATTAGTAGGCTTACGAAAGATAGAGTATTTAAAACCTCTATAAGTTCTATGAATAAGAAGATCAAGAAAGGGAAGGGTTCTATTATTTTCCATCTCGTGGGTAAATTTAATTGAAGGGACGAGAGAATTGAGTCTGGTAAGAAAAACATTAACATCTTTGTGATTAGGCTATTAGGCCATGGAATATTTTGAGACTGAACTCCTTCCCCCAATTTCTCCCCCTAACTTTATATGGTTAAGGTACATTGACGATGTATTTTCTGTATGGCCTAATGGCCATGATTTTGATAACTTTTTTAATAATTTGAATAATTTGCATGTCTTCATCTAATTTAAATTTGAATGGGAATATGATAATAGATTACCCTTTTTAGATGTCCTCATTAATAAAGATCACCATGAATTAAAACTTGACGTTTATAGGAAACCAACCTACTTGAATGCCTATATACATTATTTTTTGTTTCACGATAATACTGTTAAAAAATTGGTAATTTCTAACCTTTTCCTTAGAGCATATAAAATATGTCATCCTTCCTATTTAGATGAGGAAATTGTCATTATCAGGACCATTTTTTCTAATTTGTATTACCCCGATTGGTTCATATCATCTGCCCATTTTGCAGCTAGGAAAACATTCTATGGGAATAAGCCTTCCCGCACTAATGACCAACAAATGTATAACATTGCCATTTAATAATAAATTAAATAGTTTAAAGAACATATTTGGAAAAGCAGGTATTAATCTAGCCTTTAAATATAATAATTCCTTAAACCAATTGGTGATTGCCAGGAAACCCAAAGAACATCATAACATAGGAGTATATGCAATCCCATGCAACGATTGCCATAAAGTTTATATAGGGGAAACGGGGAGAAATCTAGACAAGAGATTGTACGAACACAAAAGAGATATTAGAGTGGGCAGCCAAAGCAGTGGAATATTTTGCCATGTTAGAGACTTGAATCATTCGATCGATTTCAATGGAAGTAAAATGGTATCTAAATCGGCTAACTATGTTAAGAGAAGAATCGTAGAATCGAGCTTGATATCATCAGTTCCTAATTTAAATCTATTTGAGGGTCAATTTTCTTTTAATCCTGTAATACGAAAGCAAATAAACAAAATAGTGTAATGTCAGCCCTTCAATATGTTTAGGCCTAACCCCCCCCCTCCCCCTGATTAGCCTCAAGTAGGGGATTGGGGGCAAAAAAAGAGGGGATCTTTCATGACCTGACCCTGTGTTATGTATGTAAGCACTTTTCTCATATTTTCTATCCAGTGTCAGTTGAAAAAGGGTGTGAGATACACCGAAACTGTTCTGAATTAAATTGTCTTCGGAGAATGTGGTTTAATTCCTCATCTTTTCTTGCGATATTGCATTAATTTTCATCATATATATATATATATATATATATATATATATATATATATATAACAGGGGACTCTGGCACTCAGGCTGTATGGGCTTAGCCCGAGTATAAATTTAGTAAAGTGAATGTGTATATGCAAGATGATTTCATTTATGCCAACACTGACTTCAAGTAAGTAATTGCAGCAAATAACTCGGGGCTCCTTTAATTGAGCCAGGTCACAGTTGATATATTTTTGTTCAGTGTCTGGCAGTCATCTTAGAGGTGCCCTATGTAAAAAAAATATCATTCGTAGCAGATGTTCTCTCAACATTGTTCATATGCGCTTGACTAGGGCTCATATATATATATATATATATATATATATATATATATATATATATATATATATATATATATATATATATATATATATATATATATATATATATATATATATATATATATATATATATATATATATATATATATATATATATATATAATGGTTTTACAAACAATGATATACATACTGCTGTTCTTAAGAAAATGGACAGCTGGTATACATATAGAATCAATGAGGAAGGCAAAAGAAACACGATTAAACTATACTACCAGAAATTGTGAGCACAGCGTACAAAATGGATGAAAGAGTAATGAAGGAAATCATGAACACAGAAGTAAAATAAAAAAAAAAAAAAAAAATGCATCACTCATCATCTACTACAATAATAAACATACTCCCAACCTAATTATGAAAATCAAACCAGGACCTCACCTAAGCAAGTCATTTTGATATATATGAATGCACTTGCACAATGAGAGATTGTGAGCTCCAACCTCATTCATATATCAGGATGACAGAACAAAGCTAACATGAAGAATTGCCATTTAAACCAGGGATGGACAATAATTTTAGGCAGCTGACCACATTAAAGCTTATGTAAAGCTTTGCAGGCCACTCTTAAACAGAAGCAAATCTTGAAAACATGAGTTAATTACAATTACAATTGCATAGATTTGTCACCCTTTTGAAATGGTTTCCAGGCTTATATCAAAGTGGAGACTTACAGCTTAACATGGAATCCAAACCACAATTTACAATTCTTCATCATGTGATCATTGCCCAGGGTCCAGGTGTCTCCCATCCAAGTACTAACCAAAGTCCACGAACGAAGAACAGCGTGTAGAAAAAGGTAATGTGAATAAATATTTATGAAGTATATTTTTTTAGGAATATTTTATCTACAGGTAAAATATATTTGGGTAATATATATATATATATATATATATATATATATATATATATATATATATATATATATATATATATATATATATATATATATATATATATATATATATATATATATATATATATATATATATATATATATATATATATATATATATAAATATATATTAATGTAAATGGGTAGCAAACCTTCTTGTATGTAGATTTTGTTAAAGACCATAGTATATTTCGCCCTTATTAATTTTCTTTGTAAACTTTCCATTTTTCTTATCTTTTTTAGTTTATCTTGTAGATGGTAAACAACTTCTCCTACATCACCAAACAAACTTCATTTTTAAAAAAAGATGCATGTAGAAGTTGTTTACCATCTACAATATGAACTAAAAAATATAAGAAAATTGGAAAGTTTACAAAGAAAATTAATAAAGGTGAAATATACTATGGTCTTTAACAAAAATTGTGATATATTCAATTGTATAATTAAAGGTATGATTTGCGACTCCGGTATATAAAGGCAAAAAAATCAGACTAAATAAAATGGAAATATAATGATATATATAAATATATTTATGGTTGGGGAAGCAACTTTTAATCTCAGGGATTGACTGATTATGGCGGTTTATAAATTGATTGAGTGACAGTGTTTGAGATACGTTTAATTTATATTGTCCTTCAGAAATATTAAAGTTGTCAACTTTGCTAATAATGATTGATTCAGCAATCCTCCTTTGTATAATGGTTGGATTTATAAATAGTTCTGGCTTGGTTAAATTTGATTTTATGGTTATAATTTTGCATATGAACGAAGAGGCTGGAGGAAAGTGAGCCTCTCCTAATATCTGTGCAGCGTTCTTTGATCCTCTTACTAAATGTAGGATTTGTCACAATCTTTACAGGGGATTAAATATATACCTGCATCTTGGTTAGTAGGATGAAGTTTGGTCAAAGACTTCTGTATGCTGTATGTATTTGAATGTTATATTTGTTACTTTTGTTAGGATACAATTTTAAGAGGGCTAGAGCTGGACTATATGGGAAGATTATACATTTTTAAAGTTCTCCTTTTAAGGTGTAGAAATAGAATAAAAAAATTTCTGTCATTTAAAGTGCATGTATTTATGAAATAAATGGGATACTTAAGCTCAATAAAATTGCATATAAGACGGTTGATTTTATCCTGAAGGAAAGTTGAGTCATATGTTTCATAGACTCAAAGGAAAAGGGAAGAAAGATTTTTTTTTAAGGGGCTATCTGGCGACTGCCCACTTGGGCATAAGTCGCTGCAATCAAACAGCCAAGGTCTAGGCTACTTTAAAATAAAAATTTGAAAACAAACAATGATAAAATTGAAAGATGACAAGAATTAGAAGGCAAGCTCAGGCATTGTGATGCACTGCACGCGGCGCAAAGTGAGTGGCATCTCCCCAGCATCGACCAACAGGCTCTCCATAGGGAAAGTGCGGAAGGTACCAGGCGCAAGGCGAAGGCCTGTGTGGTGGATCGAGTCCACCTTCCACGATAAACGCTTGGCTGCGGATGCATGAAACTTGCATCCGTAATCGAGCTTCGAACGAACACGGAACGGAGAATACAAGAGACCCTGAGGCTGCGAATATGAGCCTCCCAGGTGAGGCGTCGGTTGAATAAAAGACCAAGGAAAAGGGGCAATTCAACCACTTCCAGGCGCACCCCATTAAGAAACAAATCTGGGTCGGGGTGGAGCCGTGGATGGCGGCAGAAGTGCACCACCTTAGTCTTGGCTAAAGAAAACTAAAACATGTGCGCTTCGGCATAGCGAGAGACGCAGTTTAATGCCAGTTGGAGTTGACGCTCCAGAGTTGGCATCTGGGCCGCGCCAAAAGAGATCGAAAGGTCGTCCACGTAGAGCGTAGCACAGAGGTGATGCCGTTGATGCTCAGGGCAAAGAGTGTGACACTGAGGACACTTCCCTTCGGGACACCCTCTTCCTGCTCCATTGGGCCAAAGAGGGCTCTCCCCACCCGTACGCGGAATCGACGATCTCTCAAAAATTCAGATATAAACATTGGGAGGCGTCCCCTTGCCCCCATCGTGTGGAGAGTCTCCATGATATCATAGGCCTTCTCCAGATCGAAAAACACCGTGGCGTAGTGCTGTCTACAAAGGAAAACCTCGCAGACAGCATTCTCCAGTCGGGGCAGACGTTCCGACGTGGAGTGGAACTTGCAGAAGCCGCACTGTGCAGAAGACAGATGGCCTCCGCTGTCCAGGAAAAAGGCTAATCTAACATTTACCAATTTCTCCATCAACACACGCAAGAGGTTAGAGAGATTGGGCGGAAACCGGTCGGAGTAGAGTGATCTCTCCCCGGTTTGTGAAAGGCGAGCACAGTAGCGATTCACCAGGAGTCTGGGAGAAGACCCTCCACCCAGATCCATGCTACGACACAGGTGTCGAAGCATGGCGTACGGGACATCGGCCGGACCATGGGCGGTGTCCGCACACGAAACGAGAGCGGAACGCAACTCACTCACAGTAAACTTGTCGTTGAAGGGTTCTCCGCCTCTGGAGGTAAAGTGCAGCCGGCTGCCTTCTGCGACATCACGACGTTGATTGAATGCTTGCGGAGCAGCATCCTGGCTAGAGAATGCGGAAAAAGCGGTCGCTAAGGATTCCGCCACGGACGCGGGGTCCGAGATTGCGGCCCATTCTCCTGGAGAACGGGAGGGGGGTCCTGCGAGAACTTGCCCCGAATCCTTTTGACTCGCTTCCACACCTCAGCTAAAGGGGTCTTTCCCGTTAAGTGAAGACACATATGCCCGCCAAGAAGAGCGGCGGGCGTGCTTCGAAATATACCGGAACCTAGCCCGACGAAATTCAGCGACAGTGAAATCGTTCGGGCGGCGCTTATAGCGCATGTAGGCATAATGCTTCTGTTTGAGTGCATGTGTCTCCGATGATGAAAGGGTTATCATCATGAAATAAATGATTGGTTTTTTGTTTTCTCTAATTTTGCCGGAGTATGCTATGAACATTCCTGATCATTACTCGACGTGTCTGTCTCATAATGACATCATTCTCAAATGACCAATGCCAGTTGGAAATTACTTGTGAATGATTTCATAAAATATAGCATAAACTTTTAATTTTGTTGTATATTTTGATGATGTCTTCAAGCAATAGTGATAATTATGAAGATCGTGACTTCAAACCCATGCAGAGCGACAATGAATCAAATGATAGTGACACTTATATTTCAATCAGTGATGCAGAATGTGAAGCAATAAATTTATCGGGTGGGTGGAAACATTGCATTTAGGTGAGTAAGCAATATGTCATTTTAAAAAAAATTTTTAATTAATTATTTGAAAGATATTCTCAACATAAACAAACATCATAAGAATAGGCAAAATTTAAACATAACATGAATAATGCAATAAATGCAAAATTTAAATTTAAATAAAATGTCAAATACAGCGCCATACACAGGCGCCGCCAACTCATGCGGAAGGGGTTAAGAAATAAAATATAAAGATGAGTTGCCAGCAATAATAACCCAAATTATATAACCAAATACAGGCACTCATTAGTTAAATTGAAAAACAATTTTATATTTATCATGAGCTAATGTGTGTTTAAAATAAAAATGTGAAGGTGGTCTGTGGTCATCAGTAGTTTCAAACAATGAAAACTATTATGATAGTAGAAATAGCTGCCTTACAAGCTTTTATTGTAATGATAGAACTGAGTAGTAAGGTATATTCAAACTGCCCCCTATATAGGGTTTAATCAACTATATTCATAATACAGCTAGAAAAGAAACAAAACAAAATATTAGTAACATGAATACATATGAACAAATATAAATGAGGAAGGGGGAACATATAACAAAGACCACCGTAAAATTGCAGAGTAAAGGCTGAAGCAGCAAGTGAAAAAAGTGAGAGATTGTCTAGAATGACTAAAAAGACACCTAAGCAATCATGTAGGTCAGAAGTTTCCAAAGTTGTCACCAGACTTCACAGAGTCACTGTAGGATTTTAAGGAGATAAGGGTCATTTGGGGGTTGCTAAATAATTTGCAGCTTTTATTGGTCACTAGGGATTAAAATATAGATTGAGAATTAAATGCCCAAAATCATATTTATAGAATTATAGCAAAAAAAAAAAAAATCCAAAATTCTTGATAAGCTCATTGACATATCTGTTGACCCTGAGGCAAAACCATTTATGAATAATAAGCTTGTATCATTTTGTCTAAATGGAAATATAATGCTCAGACATTCTTACTTTTCCTTCATCATACAAGGGTGGAAACTGGTTTCAGTCCTACAAATTCAACTTTGACAAAGGAAAGAAACCAATTATTAGACATTAAAAAATGAGGAGAGTTCCATTTGAGGCTATCAAACTTTTGCATCTAATATAAACACATTTCAAAACAACATTAAGTGTATGCATATATATAAAGTTCAGATTTAAATAATTATTATCATAATTCAGATGTGAAAAGTCTTTAAAATATAATTTGCAATAATTTAACCATTTTGTATCAAATACTGTAGTAAATATTTAACTTTTGAATACATTTGGCATTCAAGACAATAAGAAAACTAATCAATGTTTCTTTCCTGAGTGCACACCAATTTTATATGAAAATAGAAATTAATGACAATATTAATTACTTTAAAATTAAATATGAAATAATATAAATCTTTCTTAATGACCACAAAATTATAACATCAAGTTACTTTAACCAATGAAAGCAAACAACCCAATCTAAATCTTATATTATGAAATAACTCATCTTTCATAAGAATAAAAAAAAAAACCTATCTAGAGATAACAGATCCCCAGAAAAATTACGGAGAGGTTATCATGATACAATAAGGATCTGGAACCACTGTGGCTTACAAAGCATTGACTTTGTTGGATATGAATCTTTAAGCTAATCTTCACTATTCCAACTAATCAATGTATCATACAGGCCACATGAAAAATTGATTTTCTAAGTGTGGACTCTCATGTGGCGGTATAAAATATGTTTTTCTGTGAAAGATGTATGACAGACGGGGCAAGGAAAGGGACGTTCTCCAGTATGCTTATACATGATGTGTCTTTTAACATGAGATTTCTGTATTGTTTGATATCTACAGTAAGGGCATTTGTAAATCCGTGGCCTGGAAGAACTATTGGTTGGGGAAGATGAATCAATTAATGTCTCATCTTCTTCAGTAACTAAATGTGTATTTGACAGTGAATTTTCTGATTCCTGCATCATTGGAAACATCTGAGGAATAAAATTGTATATCACTTTCATATGGAGTTGATAAACTTTGTAAATTTACTCTCAACTGTATATGACCACAATATTATCAAGAAATATAATCAACTGGGGTTAGTATCTGACTTGCACTGTCATCAAAAATGGAGAACTATGCAACTGATCATGATGGTTAGTATAAAATCAAGACTAGAGTAGAGAGGAAGTAGCACATTAATCCCTAAATATAAATGGTGTAGTAGTTGTAGTTAGATACAAGTTCACCTCACCTCACCAGTGCAAATGCCTAATCCCTTTCTTCATTTTCAGGGTACCAGGGATGGGGACCCGATGGACTTCAATTGTGCCCCCTCCCCCCAATCATCTGTCTTCTCCTACAAGCCAGCTTGCAGCACTTTTTTTTTAATTAGTGCATTAAAATTGTGGACAGATAAGATTGTGATTGCTGACTGGCTTTGAAAATTAGTATACTAAGGATAAGTGAAAGCAAGAGAAGTGAGCTGGATAAAAGACCAAGTGAGTATTAGTCTGTTCGAGTGGGTATGATTGTAAATATGTTAGTGGTAGGGATATTTGAGCATGGCAGTGAATCTTTGACTGAAATGCCTTCTCTTTTTCAGCTCCTTGGGACTGGCCACACCAAGTACTTGCAAGCGGTAGTAAAAATGTTGTGCTTCGCAGTTCCCTGTAAACTCGGAACACTCCACCAAGTCCCATTTATTGAACCATACAGAGTGACCTTTGAATAAAGTGGGCCCCTCTTCCCCACCCACTCATTCCAGAGAACATTGGCAAAAAAATTCATTTGCAGTATATATATATTTTGTTAAAGACCAGGTTGTATTTCAACTTTACAAATTTTATTTTAGCACATTCTATCTGAATATTTTAAATAAGATCAAATAAAATGGATCTTCCTCAGTTGATTTGTAATCTTCAGCCTCATATAAAAAAACTGCATTTGACAGTTAGAACGTGCTAAAGTAAAATTGGTAAAGTCAAAATACAACCTGGTCTTTAACAAAACATGTATAGAAGAGAAGCTACTCCTATCATATATATATATATATATATATATATATATATATATATATATATATATATATATATATATATATATATATATATATATATAGATAGATATATATCTATATATATATATATATATAGATAGATATATATCTATATATATATATATATATATAGATAGATATATATATATATAGATAGATATATAGATATATAGATATATATATATATATATATATATATATATATATATATATATATATATATACTTGAGATTTTCTGACACTCTTCATGAATTTTGGCTGTTAATTCACTTTTTTAGGAACATTTGTGCACCTTCACTCTTGTACCCAGACCATAAATGAATGTTTGATGGGGTTTAGATCTGAGATTGAGGGTGCCATTCCATTAACACCACCCCTTTCTTTTTAAACCAACCCTTTGGTTTTTTTTCATTGTGGTAGCTTATCTGGCGACTGCTTAATTGGGCATAAGTCGCTGTACACAACACAGCCTATTACTAGGCTATATTGAAAAACAAATAACAAAAAATAACAATATATAAATAGCAAATAACAATGATAAAAAAGAAACAGGACTAAAATAATAACAAGAAGGAAGCCAGCCTCGGTGCCGTGGGTAGGCGCGTCTCCCCTCGGTGCAGGAAAATGCGACCTACAAAAAGAAACAGCAAAAAATGGTCAAATAAAGAGTCCACAAGTCAGTGTGCATGAACCCATCCTGAGTAAAAGGGACATAAGCAGTAGCGACCCCACTCATCCCAGGGAATGTGCAGAACAGTCCAGTCTGGGGGACAATGCAGTCGTCACAGTAAAGCGGAGGCAAGCGCTCCACCAAATGGCGGTGCGTCCCGCGAGTGTGCCCAATTCAGAGACGACAGAAAGCAACCTGAATCCGGTGTGGCATTCGGGGTAGGTCCATGTGAACAGTTGCGGCGCAATGGCACACCACTTTAAGTTCTCCTCAAACGTCTCCCATCTTCTTTGACAAGCAGCCCGAAGAGCTGCCCATATTCCTGCCATTTAGTCGGTGTGAGGAAGAGCAAAACGCTAGTCTGGTTGTCCAGTCCTTGCGGACACTTTGGCGCCCTCATCGATGCGCTCATTCCCCACAATTCCTGCATGTCCAGGAACCCAACAGATGATAACCTCGCCATCCGTCTAGCTCGCCAAAACCGTGGCATCACGGATATCCCGAACCAGGGGATGCAGATATTCCAATGCTCCGAGAGCACTCAGGGCGCTTTGTGAGTCGCTATAAATCACAATCCCGTCTCGAACCGGGCACGTCGCGTAATCTCCAGTAACGAGCGGTGTATTGCAACTAGCTCGGTCGTGAAGACAGACGCAGCACCTGGCAGAGCACCGCTGACTTCAAACAGAACAGGTACAGCATGGAAACTGACCCACTCTTGGGATTTGGAGCCATCTGTATACACTGGCACGGTTCCTGCGTGAAACGAAGTGTGCTTCAAAAAGGCCAAAGGCAATACTCCCGGCGCTGTAGAAGCTTTGGGAGCAGAGGCGTGAGGTTGGCGTCCTGGGCAGAACCAGGGGCGCCACCAGCACAAGAGCTATACCTAGCTCTCGAAGCAGTTTCCTGGCCCTAAACCCGAAGGGCTTAGGGTATGACTGGCATCTCTCGGCGGCATAGGTAGCGTTGAGATCAGCGGCGGATGCAGTGAGGGCTGTTGGCGTCTAAGGGAGGCGCACCGGGCTCGCGTGACAGGAAATAATGCACTGTGCACGTGGCATCTCCCCAGCATCGACAAGTACTCTCAATGGGGGAATCTCGGAT
The DNA here is from genome assembly GCA_963969495.1 of Ceratothoa steindachneri. Classification (NCBI taxonomy): domain Eukaryota; kingdom Metazoa; phylum Arthropoda; class Malacostraca; order Isopoda; family Cymothoidae; genus Ceratothoa; species Ceratothoa steindachneri. The sequence continues at coordinate 20,002,245 of OZ018319.1, forward strand.
GCGGGGTCCGAGATTGCGGTCTCATTCTCCTGGAGAACGGAAGGGGCGGTCCTGCGAGAACTTGCCCCGAATGCTTCTAACTCGCTTCCACACCTCTGCTAGAGGTGTCTTCCCGATAAGTGAAGACACGTATGCCCGCCAAACTGAGTGGCGAGCGTGCTTCGAAATATACCGGAACCTAACCCTAGCTCGACCAAATTCAGGCGGCGCTTATAGCGCATGTAGGCACAACGTTTCTGTTTGAGGCCCGTCTCACACTCTGCTAATCACCACGATAGCGGTCGGCATGCAAAACGGCAAGACGATCTAGGAATAGTAGTTAGGCCCATGGCGATGAGGTTGCCAGAGAAGAACTCAACGGCCTCATCCGCCGACCTAAACTCTTCGACTGAGATAGAGAAATCAGTCATTTCCTGAGATGTGGACCACTGCGCCAAGCACCAGCGAGGTAGGCTCTCAGGCGGAAGTTGCCCTGAAAATGATATTTGAATGGGAAAGTGATCACTACCATGGAGGTCATCGACCACCTCCCACCCAAAATCAGGCTGTGCATCCGGAGAGCACAAAGATAGATCGAGACAAGAAAATGAAGCGGTTCTCAGGCAGTGATGGTAAACTCATACACATTTAGGACACCCATCTCCAGCTCGTCGATCAGAAAGGACTTGACCCCGAGGATTAATCGAGTAGTCTAACCAGAGAAGGTATCTACCTTTCAGATCTCCGAGCAGGAGAAAGGGCCTCGGCAACCGTGCCACGACGCAGCGGAAGTTCCCCGCGTCGAAGTCGGATGACGGTGGAATGTATGGAGAAATAACTATACCTCTTATCCAGGTGCAAATGCACAGCTACTGCCTAAAAGGATCCTCCAAAAGAGGGAACCCTTGCCATTCCGTGGTGGGGCCGCAAAACCCTTATACTCCTAGAGGGTGGGCAGGAGGCCTAGCTCGGAGGAGATCCCGGGACCCTCTTCGAAGAGAAGACCCTCAAGGAAATTGCCGTACGCTTCCCGGAGGCGCTGTTGGCCGGACAATGCGCTGTTGCCTTTGAGGACTTATCGGGGGAGGTTGGGCTCGCCATGAGAGTCTTTTCCTCCCTCCGCCTCAAAACCTTAGGGAAGCGGGGCGGCTTCGGTGGCGGAGGTTCCCTCTTTTGGAGGATCCATCATCTCCAAGGCATGCAGCCTACCACTGGGTGTGAGCTAAGGAGCTGAAGCTCCTTTAGTGCCGTCCTACTTTCAGGGGCAGCTTTTAGGAACCCAGGAAGATGGCCTCATGACCCTCTTTAGGAGTGTTGCCTCCTGTGAGTCTAATGACTTAGTGGAGGCACACGGCCGTTTCACCTTATGCGAAACGGTCATGCTGGGGCAAGGTAGGGGAGGCCTGGTTTTACCCAGGACTGGGTGTGAACCCTTAGTGCCACCAGCTCATAGGCCTTGAGGGGCCAGGAGCAGAGGGTGTCTTTCTTAATGTTGGAGCATAGGGCGTCCCAGGCAGCGCCGGGTGTGCCAGGACCAAGTCCTTAGCCTCGCAAAATGAGAGATGATCTTGGGCCTGAACGGTCAGGATTTCCTTCTTAAGGAGATACGCACCCCATTGCTTCAAAGAACCAGGGTACATCTATCCACAATTGACACAATTGGCCACATACGAATTGGACTTATCATGCGCGGCCTTGCAGCAACTTACAGACTTTGGGTAACCTCGACTTTCCACGCCGACACAACCGATTCGTATGGTCGAAGCGGGGGCAGTAGTAGCACCTCGGCAGCAATTGCATGAATGCCTTCACGCGGTAGCAATGCTAACCGGCACACTCCAACTTATGGATCTTGTCACAGTCACATGTGACGAAGAGTGTCTGGGTAGATCTCGAGGCTCTTCCCTGTTTTCTCAGCAAACGCTCAAATTTGACCGCTCCAAGGTTATGTCATCTATGGAGTAGTACACAAGTTCCCTTGCATAAACCACTCCTTTCACAAAGTTCATGGTAGAGTGCGGCATCACACTTACCAGCGTGCCATCAGGTGTTTGAAGGGCACAAAATCATAGCCACTTTGGAGGGATTCAACGCATTTGCCAAAAGGGTCCCACCCGAGAAATGCATCACCTTCAGCTCTCTACCAATCACACTAGCTAGAGCTCTCCTCTCATGCATCATGTTGCCCTTAGCCAACATGCTGCCATCAGTGCAGCAAATAACAAGGAACCGTTTGAAGCCAGCAAGCCCAAAAACTCCAGGTAACCTCTGAATGAGGGAGGAGGGGGGGGGGGGCGATGTAATAGAGGCTCCACTCTGCGCACTTTTGGTCTTGGTCAGGGACCCCCATCCGGGGGAGCACCGGGGCCGGACGTGCCGATCTTGGCTTGGTCACTTGCCAAAACGGGAGAGGAGTCTATTTCTTTTGGGGAGACAAGGGCCGGGAATGTACCCGCTTCGCTCCTCCGCCAGAAGGAGCCCCTAGGCCGGATGGACCAGCTTCAGCAAGATCCTTCTCTGAGCTGAGAAGGCTCCTTCTGTCACAAGGCCACCAGCCAGGAAAGGAGGTCCCTCCTCTCTTTGTGAGGCCTCGGGGACCCGAGGCTTCTGAAGAGGAGCTTGCACAGGGGCAGACCCGAGTTCCATGCTTGGCACCGAGCCTGGGTTCGATCCCATGGAAGATCCTACCTTCTGTGGCTGGGTGACTTCAGGGACCGTGTCCATCTCAAGGAGGGCCTCAATGTGGTCATAGCCCACTCTCAAGACATCACGGATCCCATTTGAGGTACCTTTGGTTGTGTTATCTTGGGCCGCCACAAACCAACATCGGTCGGGGAAGAGAGGGGGGTACATATAGTGACCCCTTGTAAGCTTGATATTCGCACCTACAGGACTTTGGAGGGCACATGCTAACGGGCTCTGTCTTCCTTCGCCCCCCCTAAGGGGGTTGGCCCTATCAAGCCACTCCCGGTGTCAATGATGGGTCTCCTGCCTGCTTTCTTGGCAGTCCCTTTGGAAAGTAAAGCCGGGACTGCCACCGGAAAAAGTGCGTCTCCTAAGGGCATCTCCAGAGAAGGGGGTGAGGGGGAATCCCCCTACACCTGTATGTATAGGGAGGAGTAAACCTCTCTGGTCGGAGAGGTTTGGAGGGTCCCCTGTGAAAGCAGTGTGGAGGACCTCCATTTATTTTGGTGGAGCTGCCGAAGGCGGCTCTGACAATGGCAAAAGGATAGTTGATGGGGTGTTTTCAATCTTCATCATTGGACATGGTGACCCTATAGTTTATACGGGATGCAAATGCTAATCACCTCATGCAGTATCCTGCTCTGCAAGGAGTGAGTATGGGGCCGGGAGAACCAGCTGCTGCCATTTGAGGCCACTCCTTCAATCAGCATGGTGGCTCCACCTTAGGCTTGGTGTAAAATCAATATACAATGAAAGGAGAAAGAAAGGGTATGTGAGGAAGGTGTTGGTGGGGATGAAGCAGGTTAAAAACCTACCACCCCAAACCGGAGCTTAGTGGTGAGTGGGTATTGTCCCCTTCCCCCTCAGCCCCGATCTGGGTTGGTTGGGTGAGAGGAAGCTGGTCAGCGTCTACCCTGTGAAATTAGAGGCCGACCAACAAAAGATGTGGGAGAAGTTGTATGGAAAGCGAGGAAGCAGAGTAAAATACAGGGTGTCAGAAAGAAGAAGAGGCTAAGCTGGGGCTGGACACGGCGCTGAGTTCCGTCAGCCTGGGGTAGACTTGCAAGAATGATAAAAGATTTGAGTGATTTTGAGTTTATAGTTGAGTATTTGCCAGGTGAAAGGAATATCATTGTTCATTTGATGTCATGGAGGCCAGAAAGTATAAATGAGAGTAAGACTAAGTGTAAATCCTGAGTATTTGCCAGCAGGTGGAGCTGTGGAGAGGAAATATAAAGATGGAGGCGATTCTATGTTCGAAAGTGTGTTGTATGGCTTGCAAGACTTGATGAAAGATGGATTGCTTGAGAAGGTGAAAGAGAGTGTGGATATATTATGAAAGATAGTTATGATAGAAGCATTAAGAGACTGGATCAAGTGGGAATGGAGAATATGAGTAAGTTAAGGAAAGAATTGCAAAGTATGTGTATGCTAGGAGTGATGTTTCAGGATGTGTTTGTGATAGTGAGTAAATTGTTTGTTGTGAGGGTGTGCATGTATTATGGTATAGAGAAGCCGGTGATGTATTGTGGTAAAGGTGTAGATAGAGAGAGTGGATGTGAGTTGCATCTTCAATATCTGAGGAGTGCATTATAATTCGTTGATAGAAAAGAATAATTATGTAATAAGGGTGAGAGATGAAATCTGCAAAAAGATTGTTATTGAAGATGAAGGTTTGGATACTGCAGAAGTGTATGATGAAAGTACAAAAGTGTTGAATGTGATGTGCAAAAGTCTTAAAATATAAATTGCATTGCACTAGTCAACAATGATCTTGCTACTTGGGTATTATCTTATGATTTATACTAAATCGAGTATGCTGATTCTGAATCTGTTATCAAAATTGTTCTAGCATGTAAGGTTCCTGAGTTACACACATACTCTTTAGTTACACATATGGGCAGTGTTGCTTCAGCTACTGTAGTGAGAGGATGTGTTGTGTGTGTTTGGTTTCTGCGTTACACTCCTGCTTTATCATGTTGTCAAATTTAGCCATTATAGTAGTGGTGTTGAAACAGTATTTGCATACAGTGATTAATTGCATTTTTCTTTCAGATTTATCTTTCAATTAATTTGTAAATGAAATAAGATTATACAAAAGTATATAACAGGATATATACAAACTAAGTTGAAAACATGAATTGGCGAGGATATATAAATAGCCCAGACAACTTTTATTATATCTGTGGAAGATATACTCCTAGCAACCAGCGGAAAGATTTTGCTAAAAGAGCAAAAACTGCATACAATTATTATTTTGGTTGCAAAGTTGATGACCAAGACAAGCCCTGGGTACCTCACAAATCTTGTACTGTGTGTTATACAGGGCTCACACAGTGGTTAAATGGCAAACGGAAGGGTATGCCTTTTGCTGTACCAATGGTGTGGAATGAGCCAACAAATCATGTTTTTGGTTGCTACTTTTCTATGACAAATATTGTGAGATTCTCAAATAAGAACAAGTGAAAAATTGTATATCCAGATTGTAAGTAAGCTATAAAACCAGTCTCCCATAATATGGAGATGTCAATCCCAGTTCCTCCATCAGCTAGTGCAGTTAAAGATGATGATTCATCGCCTAAAGAGGGGGATAATAATGATGATGAAATATATGAGGATGATTCTAAGGAAAAGAAGATCCAGTTGATAAATCAAGAAAGATTGACGGATTTGGTGAGGGATTTGTCATTGTAAAGGGGAAGGCAGAACTGTTAGGCTCCAGACTACAGCAATGGAATCTTCTAGAAGACGGTACACAAATATCTACTTCCTGTAAACGATATCAGGCATTAGAAGCCTTCTATAAAGAAAAAGATGGTGCTTATTTCTGTACTGATGTTAATGGCCTCATGAATCAGCTAGGAAACGAGCATTTACCTGATAAATGGAGACTAATCATCGATGCAAGCACAGCTAGCCTCAAAGTTGTGTTGCTACACAATGGTAACAAAAGAATTTAAATTCCTGTCGCACTTATTGTTGGGATGATAGAGACATATGACTCAATGAAATTTATTTTGGAAGGTGTTCATTAATCGCATCATAAGTGGAATATCTGTGGTGATCTAAAGGTAATTTCTTTACTTCTTGGAATGCAGGTAGGATATACAAAGAATATATGCTTCTTATGCTTATGGAACAGCTGTGATGACAGGAATCATTATATTGTCAAAAAGTTGCCTGAAAGAGAAGAACACGTAGTTGGCTGATACAATGTGAAGCACATCTACAGAAGAAATACCTTCCACCACTTCATATCAAACTTTGCCTCTCCTGACCAGATTCTCTCTTGTCGCCCCTTCGAACTCCCGTTGTCACCATGCCCCTTGGTACTCTATGGAACTCCTCCGTGCTAGACAGTCCATGTGTGCCCATGAAAGAGTCCTTAGAAAGGCTCTCAGCCGTGGGCAAGACACGACAACTCTCTCGCTGGCATTCTGACTTGCGACAGCTTCCTACGTGTGAAATTAAAATTTGCTCATGAAGCCTACTCACGTAATCTGCTTACTGATAATAGGAATGATCCCCGTACCATCTTCCGCCTGCTCTCCCATCTTACTTCCCCAGCCCAGGTCTCCCCACCCATTAGCCCTGCTACTCTCTCAAATTTCTTCACAGATAAGGTCACTAACCTCCGTGCCTCCCTCCCTCAGCCTTCTGTCCCGGCTCCTGCCATTCTTCCTGACTTCCCGCCTCAGCTGCTTATCGTTTTCCCCACTGTGACCGCGTTGGAGCTTACAGCCCTGCTCTCGCGTTCTAAGAAAACGGACTCCCAAAAGGACATTTTTCCACCTACACTGTTATGTAAAATTCTGCCTGCTATTCTCCCAACGCTTCTTCACCTGTTCAACACTTGACTTGCAACTGGTGTTGTTCCCTCTTCCTTCAAACGTGCCCACATCCGTCCGATTTTTAAAAAGCCTCAACTGAACCCCAGTGACCCTTCCAATTATCGCCCGATTTCGCAACTTCAAGTCAGGACACTCCATAGAAACCGCCCTTCTCAATGTGTCCAATTGCTTACAAAGAGGCACAGACAGGGGTTGTGCCTCCATCCTCATTCTACTTGACCTCTCCTCTGCCTTTGATACTAATGACCATTCCATCCTACTTGATCGTCTCCACTCTTTCCTCGGCATATCAGGCACCATGCTTGACTGGTTCCGCTCTTACCTCTCGTCTCATACCCAATCTGTTGTGATTGACGATGTTTCATCCGACTCTACCCCCACTCGCTTTGGAGTTCCACAAGGCTCTGTCCTTGGTCATCTACTATTTTGTATCTACCTTCTCCCTCTTAGTTCCCTTCTCCGTAATCTCGGTCTATCCTTCCACCTCTATGCTGATGACACTCAAATTTTCGCTTCCTCATCCCCCACGTCTCTTGCCTACTCTATCACTGACCTCCTGGCTGCCTACTCCTCCACTTCTGACTGGCTCTCTACCAACTTCCTCAGGCTTAATCACTCCAAAACTGAGGTCCTCCTCATCGGCACCCCTGCTCTTGTAAAAAAATCTAAATCTCTCTTTCCCTCGCTTACTCTTGGCGGTAATACTATCATTTTCTCTGACTGTGTTAGGAATTTGGATGTTGTTTTTGATGAGCAACTCTCCTTTAAGCCTCATATCTGCAATGTCAGCAAATCCTCTCTATGTTTCCTTCGTAACTTCTCTTGCATTCGCTCTCACTTTGATCGCCAGTCTTGATACTGCTGTTCATGCCTTCATCACCTCACGCCTTAACTACTGTAACTCTCTGCTTGCGAATCTGCCATCCTCCTCTCTCCACCCCCTTCAACTTGTACAGAACTATGCAACTCCGGCTTCTCCTCCATCACCCTCGCTTCTCTCCCTCAAAACCTTTGCTGCATGAACTGCACTGGCTCTCTGTCAGATGCCGTACTCACTTCAAGATACTTCTCTTCACATTTAAGGCCCTAAACAACAAGGCCCCGACTTACTTCTCTTCTGCCCTCTCGCCATGCCATGTCCCTCGGGCCCTTCGATCATCACACGCACCTCTTTGGAATATTCCTCATTCATCCCTCTGCTCAATGGGGGACTGCTCCTTCTCAATCTGCGCCCCTAAGTTGTGGAATGCTCTTCCTGCTGAAATCAGGTCTTCTCCCTCTCTTACCACATTTAAGCGTCTCCTGAAAACGCATCTTTTCAGAATTGCCTTCTCCCCCTCTTGAATTTCCATTGAATTTTCCATTCTCATCTCAGCACAACGTGCGCTCTGGGAAGGCCTCAGGCCTTGAAGACCGCATTACAAAAGACTTATTATTATTAATAGCCCAGGGTCATGATGGATTCTAGTATCTCAAAGAGAAATTTGGTACAAAGAAAACTGATGCTAAACTTAAAGCTGGCATTTTTGAAGGGATGGAGATCAGAGAATTGATATGTGATAGGGAGTTCAGAAATAAACTAACTCCACTTGAGTTGGCAGCATGGGATTCATTTGTCCATGTAGTGCAGAACTTCCTAGGTAATCATAGGGCTGAAAACTATGAAGAACTAGTGGACAACATGCTAAAGGCCTATCAACAAATGGGGTGTCAGATGTCTCTTAAAATGCATTTCTTGCATTCGCATCTGATTTCTTTCCATCTAATATGGGTGATATTAGTGCATCTAATATGGGTGATATTAGTGACGAACATGGGAAAAGGTTTTACTGATATATCGCAATGATGGAAAGCAAGTATCAAATTGAAGAAATTTATAGTCAGGTGAGTACTACCTCTTTTATATGTAATACATATCTTGGTACTACCTCTTTTATATGTAATAAATATCTTGTCTGGGTCTGCAAAAGGACATACATAATGCCAAATAAGGTGCCCTGATTCCAAACCTTTGCCCAGAAATGTCTCATTCTTCTCAAACTCGTAATATCATTAATTGATCCAATGTGACAAAGTGAGTCATATAACCTAGTTGCATAACTCAGGAACCTTACATGCTAGGACAAATCTGAGCACATATTTGGAATCAGCGCACCAAAATTAGTAATTACAACAACATTTACTCAAGTAGCAGAGAAAAAGTTAAAATTTGTTGGCTAGTGTTATTATTAAACCATGTTGTAGATATTTTGCCTGGCTCGAACTCAGTACAATAAAATTAATCAATGTTTCTTTCCTGAGTGAACACCAATTTTATATGAAAATAGAAATTAATGATAATATTAATTATTTTAAGAATTAAACATGAAATAATATAAATTTTTCTTAATGACCACAAAATGATAACATCAACCAAGTTACTTTAACCAAATAAAAGCAAACCACACCCAATCTAAATCTCATTATGAAATAACTCATCTTTCATAGAAAAAAAAAACTATCTAGAGATAATGCAAGATCCCTAGAAAAATTACGGAGAGGTATCATGATACAATAAGGATCTGGAACCACTGTGGCTTACAAAGCATTGACTTGGTTGGATATGAATCTTCAAGCTAATCTTTACTATTCCAACTCATCAATGCATCATACAGGCCACATGAAAAATTGATTTTCTAAGTGTGGACTCTCATGTGGCGATATAAAATATGTTTTTCTGTGAAAGTTGTATGACAGACGGGGCAAGGAAAGGGACGTTCTCCAGTATGCTTATACATGATGTGTCTTTTAACATCAGATTTCCGCATGGTTTGATAACTACAGTAAGGGCATTTGTAAATCCGTACCCTGGAAGAATTATTGGTTGGGGAATATGTATCAATTAATGTCTCATCTTCTTCAGTAAGCAAAACTGTATTTGAGACCGAATTTTCTGATTCCTGCATCATTGGAAACATCTGAGGAATAAAATTGTATATCACTTTCATATTGAGTTGATAAACTTTGTAAATTTACTCTCAACTGTATATGACCACAATATTATCAAGAAATATAATCAACTGGGGTTAGTATCTGACTTGCACTGTCATCAAAAATGGAGAACTATGCAATAAATCATGATGGTTACTATAGAATCAAGAGTAGCAAAAACTTTAGATCTGCTCTATGACAAGGAGAGCTGAAGGTAAGGAGGTACTTGAAGGACTTTTAGAGTAGAAAACAAGTAGCACATTAATTCAGGATTAGAACTGTGTGCACTTAATACTGTAATAGGTTTTGTTGTTTTTTTCCACTTCAACTCACCTGTGCCCACACTCTAATTAATGCCCACCTTTTATTTCAGGTTTCGGTGGAGGATGGAGGACAAAGCTGCCTGAAAGCAGTGTCATAACATAACATAACATAACATAATTACACGGATGACAAAAGCCACAAGGGCCTATCAAAGGTCATCCGCCTCCGTCAAAACCCGCCCACAAAAAGCACCATCACCAGGGGAAGACAAAATCAAAGTCCCCCACAATATAATATAACGGATGACAAAAGCCACAAGGGCTCATCATAGGTCATCCGAGTCAAGCGGCCTCTTTTTCAAGGCACCCAAACTCCCAGGAAAACTACATCCAGAGGATTGCATCCAGAAACAAGGGTATCACCAATCAAGGCTTGTCAAGAACTAAATCATGCAGCTATAGATATATACAAACAATATTAATATATACAAAACTTAGGAACCATCACAACCTTCCCTTCCCATAAACTCATCCAACCTACTCTTAAATACATTTAGATTTGGACTACCTACTACCCTCTGCGGCAATTTGTTCCAGAAGTCTACCACTCTATTGGTGAAAAAATATTTTCTTAAATCCAACCTACACCCTTGCTTTTTAATTTTCAAGTGGTGACCTCTAGTCCGATTTCCATCATCTAACTCAAAAAACTTGCTAACATCCCTGTCTTCCACCAAAGACTTATTTTATCACTCTCCCCTGCACAAGATTAATATACAGGTTGAAAGCAATATATATATATATATATATATATATATATATATATAAAAAATTGTAAATCCGGAAAATTGTTGGTTTCAAGTGAACGACAAGTGGAGCTTGATGTAAAGGCAGGTGTGTATTGTGGGAATATTGTGTATATGTGTGGTACATATGAATATAAAGGAGGGGGATACGTAACACCATTAAGGAGCAAGCAGTGGGTAATTCCCCCAACCCACCCCCTTTCCGGTCCCTTAAGGTACTGCTGACTACTCTTATTTCGCAGTGAGGAAGGAGTCGGGGAGTGTGGATCCAAGAAACCTGTGTGGCGTGATTTTGGTGACCCCAGCTGTCCTTCTCCCTAGTCCATTGTTAGCAAGAAAACAAGGATGAGACAGATCTAGCCAGACACCAGTCTCCCCCCACCCACACACACACAAGGAAAGCAAGAGGACTCGCTATAAATGCACAAGAACATTAGAGACTGCCCCAGGGCAAATTAGTGACTGCAGAGTCGAGGTGGCTTGTACAGTGGGCGCAAAGGAAATGTTAACCTCTTAAATGCAATGGAAATGTTAACTCGAATTTTGCAGTTAACTTTTGTACCGCGTTCCCGCCATATAGGTAGTGGGAGGAGCTTGGTATGATGCATGTACCTGCAGCCAGGGCTCCCTCGCAACTTCCTGCCAGGCTCAGTTTAAGTGTGCTCGCAGAGCTCAGACAGTGTACATTTGTGTTACGCTGCCCCACAGACCGCATCTTTTTCATCTTTCTGCTGACTTTGACGCCCTACCAGACACCACCATACCATCACAATGGCGCGTAGCAAGCTGACAATGGAGGAGAAGACCTGTGCCCTAACCGTAATGGGGCAGGAAGTGCCAGTAAAGCGTGTAGCTGCCGATCTGAATGTGAGCCGTGTGTCACTTTTTAAGTTCAAAAAAGTAGCCACCACACTCCCTCCTGGCACTGCACCACCTCGCAAACCTAGCTCTGGGGGCAAGAAGACAACTGCTCGGACTGACAAGGTTTTGCTACATGAGGTGAAGCAGGACCCTTCAATAACAGCGGCTGAATTGAAGGGGAAACATCCTGACTTGCTCCACAACGTCGCTATTCGTACGATCCAGCACCAGCTACAAAAAGACCTGGGTTTGCCGTGCCGCCAAGAAACCGCTGCTGACAGAGGGTATGAAGAAAAAACGGCTAGCTTTCGTGAAGAAATATCAAGATTGGACACCAGAGCAGTGGAAGAAAGTCATGTGGAGTGATGAGAGCAGTTTTCGGCTCATCAGGGGTGGCTCGAAAGTGGTACGGTGGCCCAGTGATGTGAGCAGATATGACCACTGCTACACCGTGAAGACTGTGAAGCACCCTGATGGCATCATGGTTTGGGGATGCTTCAGTGGGAAGAAGGGCAGGGGTGGTCTCTATTTCCTCTCCAAGAACGTCGCCATGAAAGTAAAGAATTCCATTGAGGTTTTGAAGGAACATCTGCTCCATTTCTATGCTCTCCATGGCTGCGACTTTTTTTATGCACGATGGCGCCCCTGCACACAATGCACGAGCTGTTATAATAATTTATGTTTGATGTCATTGTCATTTTCATTATTCTATATTTCAATCATTAATTTAAATATAAAATATTCATTTTAGTTTTTTCTAGAGAATGATAATTTGCTTGGCTAAACTTTTATGTTAACCAGGTGATCGTTTTCACTAAATTTAATATTGCATGACTCATGACAAAGGCTTCGGTGCAGAAGAAAAAGCGTCTGCTCTCTCAGTTCTCACAAAAAGGTCAACTTCAACGTATTCATAACTAAAGGCGTTCTGGACGTCTTTTCAATAAATTTATTGTTACAAGAGAAAGTTAAAAATAGCTTACCCAAAATACAAACAAGAGCAATAAGCTACTCCAGACGGCAACGATATTCTCTGGAACGAAATATCATAAATCCCTGGAAACAGTATTAGTCCTTTTCCCAAGGTAAGCCAATCTTTTATCATTCTCTTTGCTCATGTTAAGTTTATCTCATTAAAAGTTCTTATATTAAAACTTCCAGAGAATATTGAATTATTGATTCATTTCCATTTGGTTATCAAACATATCTTATAATATTTTCTCCCTCGCCCTCCCACTTTTTAATGAAACCCAGTGTTTGTTGATTGTTAAGATACCCAAGTGCTAATTTTGTTTTTTTTATATTTATTAGTTTTCCATGTATAATTCGAGTTAGAGTAAAATTTATTTTGTTATATTGCATTTTGTTCTAAATCTAGTACGATATCGTATTAAAATATGTAAAAAATCTAAAGCCTATTGTTTATACTTATAAGTGATCTATTTTATTTGTTCTTGACATGGATGTTACAAATTAGGAATAATTTGCTGCCGAAATCACTATCATTATTTGAATTTAACCTAGTTAATATAACCTAGTAGAAAGGTTAACGGGTAATAGTTTATTTCAATATTTTGTTTTGATTATTACAAATGCTATAGATCGTACTATAGTGCATAATTTGTATTTTCATTGTTTAAAGAGTTAGTTAGGACCTTTGTTTTCTCTATTGTATCATCGGCTCATTATAATTAATTAAGATTACTCTGTTCAGAATAGTGTGCCTAATTTATTTGCGGTATTTTTTAGTTACCTTATAGTAAATTGCCTTGATTTCTTCACCATGTCATCTAAACCAGAGTTAGAAACTCGACTCAATGCATTAGTTAAGAAAAGAGCTGGATTTAAAGGTAGGATAACAACTGCCTTAAAGAATTTAGATACTATAGATATAGATGAACTTTCTCAAGATATCTTTGTTAGTAGAAGAGACGATATGTTAAAATTTTTGGTTAAAGTTGATGAAGTGAATGATTTAATTATTGACTTGTTTGACGAAGGTGAATTGCCAGAAGATGATGAAAATAGAGTTAAGGAAATGGAGAGTCAAGTTGCCTATAGGGTAGGTATAACAGATAAGTTAGCTAAAATTTCCACAGCTTTAAAAGGGGGTGAAAACCCTATTAAATCAGTTAATGTACACAAATATTCACAAGTTAAAATGCCTGAACTTAAATGTAAAACATTTAGTGGTAAATCATGTGATAAATTTGAATTCAAAAACTTTTTACAACAGTTTCAAGATTGTATAGATGCTTGCGAATCTTTATCAGATGCTGGGAAACTCACTTATCATTTATCAATAACGGATGATAACTATGAAATAGCACTTAAAATGCTTAAAGAGGAGTTTTTGGATATCGATTACATTGTAGATGAAATCTTCAAACAATTAATTTGTTGATATCCTAAGTTTGATAATACATTTGCTAATGTTAAAATGTATATAAGTGAAAGTAGAGCTCTATTATATGATCTTAAAACTTATAATATAGATCTTTTGGAGGAAGATTCATCGGGTTGCAAACTTATCAGTCATATATTATTCTCCAAGTTACCTGCCTCCATAAAAAGAGAATTAGTGCATAAAGTAAATTCTAATTACCCTACAGTGGTGAATCTTTTTGACCATTATAACGACATAATCAAAACTCTACTTAGGACTTCTTCTTCTAATAGTTATAAAATTGCTGCTGAACGTAAAGGTTTTTCGGCTAATTCCAAGAATAATTTCAATTGGAAACCAAACAAGCCCTCCTTTAACTTTAACTCTGGGCAAAACAAGCCACACTTTTACTTCAAATCAATGGAGAGTCACCCTAAGTCATCTACTCTAGAAAATTTTAAAACCTCAGTAACCTTTGCCAAGGAAACAGATAAATTTTGTAAATTTTGTGCAGTTCAGGGACATTCTATGTTTCTTTGCTCCAAGTATGAGACTTTAGATTCTAGAAAGGCTAGATGTAAAGAATTAAAACTCTGTTATTTTTGTACTAGCAATAAACATTTAAGTGAGAAATGTCCAGAAAAATATAATAAACTTAGTTTTCCATGTTATTACTGTAAATGTTATAGTCACATATCAGCACTTTGTCACAAACCCAAAAATGATACATCTCTGCATTCAAATCTTTGCATCAACATGAGTGCTTCTTCATATCAACCATATTTGTTGCCTATAATTGAATTAAGATTTAAAAGGGGAGGAAATTTTTACAACGTTAAATGTTTATTGGATGATGGCAGTCAGAGATCTTATTTAAGTCAGGAGGTAATGGATGTTCTTAAATGTGATACCTTTGATTGGGCATATTTGAATTATGATGTAAAAACTTTTCTCGGAACAAATAAGAGAAAATTCAAAGAATGTGTTATGGACGTTAGTATTCCTAGCTATAAAGATCTTCCATTGCCTATCTTAATTGATAGTGAATTTGATATCCATTTACATGTATCAGATCTCCCCATAGCTATTAACATAATATCTGAAGGTTTTAAAATGGCCGATCAATCTCTAGCAGAACATGGTGAAATTATCACATTACAAGGACTTCTTGGAGTTGATGTGATTCAATTTATTCCTAAAATGGAAAAAATAAAATGTATAAATGGAACAGCATGGCTTATGTCTACAGGTATTGTGCCCTTTGGGAACATAATGCATTTTTTAAATCCATCTCAAGTAACTAGTCATGCAACTGTGGATAAATCTTCAGTAACAAATACTTCAATTAATTTCATGGATGCTGTTGAGCTTTATGGGGTTGAGGAGCCCTCTACTCATGTAAATTTTGTCTTGGAACCCAGGAAAACGTATCTCAATCCATTTGATACTGCATTTACAGATTGTTCTGTAGAACAAGGATTAGAAAACATGTTTAGTTTAGAGTCAGTTGGATGCACTGAATTAAGTGAAGATCAAAGTAAATACGGCGCTAAGAAAATTGAAGATTTTAAATCCAAGATTGAGTTCAAGGACAATAAATATTTTGTAGCCCTGCCTTGGCATGATAATATCATAAAAGAAGTTCCATCAAATGAAGGCATTGCTATCACAATCCTCAACAAAGTAGTTGATAAACTTCAAAAGAATGACCAATTGGAGACCTATCAAGAGGTCTTTAAAAAACAATTAGAGGATGGAATCATTGAAAAGGTTGATATCTCACCAGAAATGTATCACAAACATATATGGATTTCTCATAGACCAGTCATAAAATCTGAACCCAATGTTACTACCAAAATCCATCCGGTTTTCAATTGTTCTCTTAAAGTTAACAACAAGCCATCTTTAAATGGAGCAGGATATGCTGGAATAAATTTAATGAATAACCCCACCCAACTAATGTTACAATTTAGATCTAATAGGTAAACCATGCTTAGTGATATAAAACAAGCATTTTTGCAAATTCAATTGGCAAATGAAGAAGACAAAAATCGTTTTTCATTTTTCATGATGGAAGATGGCAAATTAGTTACATACAGATATAGAACTATTATTTTGGGGTTTAATGCCAGCCCATTCATTTTAAATTATGTAATTAAACATCATGTTAACCAATATCCCAAGGATTATTGCACAAGTATCTTAAACTCAAATTTTTATGTAGATAACTTGATACTCGCTGGAAATTCTGAAGAAGAACTACTTGATCTCTATAAGAAATCTGATGTGAGGATGAAGGAAGGTGGATTCCAGTTGCGTTCTTGGAACTCTAATTGCAAAGGGCTAAGAGATGCATTTACTAGAGACAACTGCATGGTCCAACATTATAATGATTGTGAGAAAGTGCTTGGTTATAAGTACTTAATAAATGAAGATGCTCTTCAGTTAGCAGCTATTGATATCGATCAAACTGCAAACATCTAACGTAATATTTTATCTCAAATTTCAAAGTTATTTGATCCACTTGGATTGATTTGCCTATAACAACTCGGGGTAAAATTCTAATGCAAAAGCTTTGGGCAGAGAAACTTTCATGGGATCAAGCCATTCCAGAACAATATAAAAAACTGTGGCAAGAACTTCAGGCTGATTTTAAGCAAATCTTTCACTTAACTTTTCCTAGATCTTGCATCTCTGAAGATAACATTAATAATTTATTCATATTTTGTGATGCTTCTAAGCTATGTTATGGTTTCACTGTATACAATGTAAGTAATGGAAACTCACAACTTCTGTATGCAAAGGCTAAAGTGGCTCCATTAAAACCAAGAACTCTGCCTACTTTGGAACTAATGGCGGTTTACTTGGCCTTAAAATGTCTTCCCACAATCTTGGATTCCTTCCCTGCCATAAAGTTTAAAGATATATGTATATCAGTTGATTCACAGATAGTACTATCTTGGTTACTAATGGAAAATGTGAAAACAAAAAGTGTATTTACTATGAACAGAATCAAAGATATTAGAGTTTTCAAGAAAGTTATCATAGAAAATTATCAAGTTAATATGAACTTTAAATTTGTTAATTCAGAAAATAATCCTGCAGATTTGCTCACCAGAGGATTAACTGTCAAAGAATTTGAAAGTAAGCAAGAATTATGGTTCAAAGGACTGTCATGGCTCTCTACTATTCCCATTTCATGGCCCGTCAATTCCTTAGGTTGTTTATCAGAAGAGAGCAAACAACTTGTTAAGGTTTATCATACTACTAATATATTAAAAGTCAACGATAATAAAGAAACGCCTATTTTGGATATCAATAGGTTTTCTTCTCTAAATAAACTGTTCAGTGTAACTAAATATATTTTCCATTTTATTAACTTGAGCCAAAAAATTATTTTGGAATCTATGGAAACCGGAAAGATCTATTGGATTAAATATATGCAGAAATCTAAATTTCACCAGGAATTGGAATATTTGGAAAATGTCAATCAAAATAAGAAGAAAGTGCCTGAACTAGTCAATAGACTTGATTTATTTTTAGATGAAAAGGGGGTTATAAGATCCAAAAGTAGAATTGGGAAAACAGCTATGTATGATTACAACATTGTAAATCCTATTTTGCTGGCCAAGGATCACCATCTCACAACATTAATTGTAGAATCTTACCATCGCAGATGTAAACATCTTGGAATACAATCAACATTGAATGCTGTTCGAATGGGAGGATTTTGGATTCCACATATGAGACAGATTGTCAAAAAAATACTGCGTCGATGCATGATTTGTCATAAATTCAATTCACTATCTTTCAAATATCCTAAGATGACTAATCTTCCCAAACATAGAGTAAATTTTGTTAAACCCTTTAATCATACAGGGATAGATTATACTGGTCATCTTTGGGTAAATAATTCAACTGGCAAGAACATCAAAATGTATTTATTAGTCTTTACATGTTTAAATGTTAGAGCTGTTCACATTGAATTAGTCCCAGATATGTCTACGCGTAGCTTCCTCCTAGCATTCTTTAGGTTTGTTAATTTGTATGGTGTCCCATCTACTCTCTATAGTGATAATGCTAGGTCATTCCTATCTGGTGGAAATTTATTAGAAAAGGCAATGGGCACAGATGAATTTAATAATCAATTTAGAAACTTTAATATCAAACATATTAGGATACCAGTTTACTCAGCTTGGGTTGGTTCCACCTGGGAACGTCTCATCCGTACTATTAAGACTTGTTTATATAAAAGCATAGGAAGAGCAAGACTTTCTTATTTTGAGCTTCTGACTGTGATTGCAGATATTCAATCTGCTATTAACTCCAGACCATCGACATATAGGTCATCTGATAATGACTTGGAAATCATTAGCCCTAATTCCTTTTTGAAAATAAATACAAATCCTTTCATATTATTAAGAGACTCTAATGATAATAGTATATGGGATGGAGATCCTCTGACCAGAGAGGGACTCCTCGAGTCTCTTGAACTTCGCAACAAAGTTTTTTTACATTTTAAAGATTTATGGTATGAAAATTACCTATTAAGCCTTAGAGAGCATTATAGAGAACTTCATGAAAATAATTGGTTTAATAGAATAAAATCTGGTGATGTAGTTTTAATAAAATTGCCTAATAAACCACACCCATACTGGTTATTGGGTAGAATAATAGAACTAGTTGTCGGATGTGACAATAAAGTTAGAAGTGTTAAAGTCAAAAGAGGAGATGGACAAATTGTTCATCATTCTATTAATCACTTATATCCTCTGGAATTAGCACTGACACATGCTCACAATGACTCATCAGGTGTCAGTGATCAATTCTGTGAGAAATTTGTTACTGGAAATGATGTAGTAGTTGATCGTGAAATGAGTAAGGATGATGTTCCTTCCGGTTATTCTGCAACAGATTCTTTAAATATTTCAAAGTTCAGTAAATGATTTGGTTAATGGAACAATTAATATTAAGGATAACAACTCAAGAAATGTTAATGATACTCCACCAGTTAATGCACTAGGTACTCAATCTAAACGGTTAGCTGCTAAAGCATGCGTTGACAGAATGCACGAATGGTGCAAAACCTTGAGAGAGTAGCTATAATGGAGTGTTCTTTAAATTCATTTTTTTGTCAAATTTACCTTCCTTTAACATATGTTCATTTGTGCAATGGTTCATTGCACTTCTGTTGAGAGGGAAAATATAATAATTTATGTTTGATGTCATTGTCATTTTCATTATTCTATATTTCAATCATTAATTTAAATATAAAATATTCATTAGTTTTTTCTAGAGAATGATAATTTGCTTGGCTAAACTTTTATGTTAACCAGGTGATCGTTTTCACTAAATTTAATATTGCATGACTCATGACAAAGGCTTCGGTGCAGAAGAAAAAGCGTCTGCTCTCTCAGTTCTCACAAAAAGGTCAACTTCAACGTGTTCATAACTAAAGGCGTTCTGGACGTCTTTTCAATAATTTCATTGTTACAATAGAAAGTTAAAGATAGCTTACCCAAAATACAAACAAGAGCAATAAGCTACTCCAGATGGCAACGATATTCTCTGGAACGAAATATCATAAATCCCTGGAAACAGTATTAGTCCTTTTCCCAAGGTAAGCCAATCTTTTATCATTCTCTTTGCTCATGTTAAGTTTATCTCATTAAAAGTTCTTATACTGTCAAAGACTTCTTTAATGAGCAGAACATCAAAGTTTTGGGCTGGCCAGGCAACTCACCTGACTTAAACCCCATAGAGAATGCCTGGAACCAAATGAAAAATGAAGTTGCTAAGTCCCGGCCCACCTCGATCCCCTCCCTGAAGGAGACACTCATTAAGCTGTGGGTAGCAATGGACAGCTCCTACTTCAAGAATCTTGCAACATCCATGCCCAAGAGGATCCAGGAGGTGTTGAAGACCCGTGGGAACATGACAAAATACTAAATGTAAAGAAATGTAAGTAAAAGGACCCAATAAAACAAATTTGAAATGTACTTTTGTGCTTAATTATCCAAAAAATTCTTAATGTTAACATTTCCTTTGCGCCCACTGTAGTTGTGGTTGAGCCCAAACTGCACTTGAGTGGGAGAGCAAACTTATGAGGTCATGTATAGACCTTTGTAAATATTGCCCTATTTGAAGTACAAATTAATTGATTTTGTATACGCTTATTCTGAATTTTGTGTGTTTTCTGCGCTTTCTTGTTTATTCTATATATAATATTTTTTTCTTTAGATATTTGGGGGGTTGTGTCATGCAGTGACTTTTGAAGATAAGAAGGCAATTAAAATTTTACAAAATAAATTTGTTATTTATTAAAAATAACTATAATTGTAAGCTACTCACTTTATTTAAATGTTATTTTTTATTTAAACTTTATTTAAATTTTAAAATAGCTTATGTAAGTATGCACAACCAGCTAGCCGAGATGTTCTATCATATTGGCCTACATTGTATTTGCAAGTGCAATACTGTTTTGGTATAGGCCTACCTGTTTTAATGATAGTTTGTCTTTCATTATAAGTCATCTAACTGAACTTCCTATTTAATAATTTTTCAATAATGCAAGCGTATTTTCTCCCAACTTCATTTGCATCCATTTTGTTTAAACGGGGGTTATCACTTAAAAAAATGAATATACAATATACCAAACTTATCTAAGCATTGCCTCAGGGCTACTAATCTCAGAGATATGAAGGGGGACTAATGAGTATGGTGACATGCCAAAATCCCAGAAATATTAACAAAATGCTTTTTAAGATATAAGAGCTTAACCATACTAGAGTTTTTGCTATTTAGCTGCTTTCTTTCCTAGAACAAGTATTAAAATATAACCTAAAAAATTGTTTAAGTTCAGAGCATAATAATAGTTACATCAATGTGTCTAAGATATTTTGATGCTTTTACCTAGATTCTAGCAACTTGGCAGGGTTGCCAGATGCAAGCTGATGACTGCAGATCCAAATTTGCTTCCTTTTCCATATACAAATAGGTTATTTTTTTCTTAATTCTAACACAGCATTGAAATATCTAGATAAAAATCATATAACCCTAATGACTGTATATTATTGCTAAGAAAAGCAAAACATCTTTTAAACTATTCATTCCAAAGAACCAAAAAGCAGTTAAGAAAAAAAGAAAAGAAAAAAAGAGTAGAAATCTCAACGAAAAGGATGCATTTCTTCAATTGCAGGGTCAATCCGGGTCTAACACCAATTTGATTGAAAGTGAATGGTACTGTATGGCATATACAAGTATAAGCAAGCTAGTGACTTTAGCTAAATCAGAGAATTCATCATTTGTCACCACTTTCTGTCTTTCACTTGCAAGCCAGTTCTCAATTCATTGTAATTGGCAACCTCTTATCCCATGCATTCTAAGCTTTTTCAGAAGTTTCCGATGGGGAACTGAATCAGCACCTTTTGAAAATTAAGGTAATGTCTACAATTTAGGAGCATATTTTTCTATCAGGAAAAAATTCCAACAAATTCATTTAATATGAACATCTTCTGAAACTGTATTGGTTCTCTTTTATTAATGAAGGTTTTACAAGTGATCGGTAATTTTGTCTAACAACACCACAAAAACTTGCCCATAACTGCCATTAAGCTAATTAGTGTAGCATCTGCTAACCCAAATATTTTATTATAGGTTTTCCCACTTATTCAAACCATCTGATGTATACCAAATTATGGACCTACAGTATTAAAACACACCAGAAAAAAAAATAAACAAGCAAAACCTGATGGCAATATGCAGCTATCAATAAAGTGTAAAGCAAGAATAAATTCAATAAGTGAATGGCTCAAGATATACATCCCAATGCCATATAAAAGGTAAATAACATTAACTCAAATTCAAGAAACATTTAGATTGTGAGAGGCGATCACAATATATTTCTAGTAGAAAATTTGTTGAAATGATCCACTGGAAATGATATATAAACCATAGGCAGAATTTGAACAGTTGAATTGAAAAAGCAGAGGACAACCTAAGGTCAGCTAACTAATTATTTTTCTCAATAAGGCTTTCTGGCAACTGCTTACAAGGGCATAAGATGCTGTATTGAAATAATATTAGGATAACAAAAGGTAAAAAAATGTCAAAGCAAAAAATGCAAGAATACAAAAGAAAAAAAAAGAAGAAAAGCAAGATGAGCGAAGCATGCCTCTCAATGGCACAGGATCATACGATGAACACCAAAGAGAGTTGAATAAAATGAAGGAGGCCTACCTCCTCCAAAAGGTATGATAGTCCACAATTCTGTGAACAGAAATTTGTCCGGAATACAAAGGACAAGCAGGAGCAACCCTGCTTGTCCCGGTACTGGGACAGGTAACGTATGTGATCACCCAGACTGGAACATTCAACAGGAATGTGCAGAATAGTCCAGGGGACTCTTCTGCATGACTGTTCCGGGGGACTAGCCATCAAATGGCAGTGCGTCCCGCGAAGTGTGTCCAATTCGGAGATGACAAAGTAACCTGAAGCTATCATAGCATCGAGGGATAGGTCCATGGGAACAGCCATGACACAATAGCACACAATAAATTCCTGTCGACTGTCTCCCATTTTCTTTGCCTAGCAGCCCATATTCATGCCATGTAGTTGGTGTGAGCAAGAGCTAAATGCCGGTCTGGTGGCCCAGTCCTCACACTCTTTGGCGCCATCATTCCCCACAATTCCTAGATGTCCAGGAACCTAGCAGAAAATAATCTCAACATCGCTGTCACAGATATCGCGAACCAGAGGATGTGGAAAATTTCAATGCCCTGAGAGCACTCAGGGTGCTTTACGAGTAGAGTTGCTATAAATCACAATCCTGTCTCCAAAACGTGCATGTCTCCTGTACTGAGCGGTGTATTGCAACCAGCTCGGCCGTGAAGACAGACAGCCAACATGCTGCCATCAGTGCAGCAAATAACAAGGAAGTGTCTGAAGTCAGTGGGATAAAAAATGGTCGGTAACCTCTGAATGATGGGGGCCAACATAATTGAGGCTCTGCTCTGCGCACTTTTGGTCTTGGTCAGGGACTCCCCGCCCAGGGCGGCACCTAGGCCTGATGTGCCAATCTTGGCTTGGTCACTTGCCGAAACATCAGCAGACCCGTCCGTCCTTGTGGCTTCCGCGGAGGGAGTGGAGCCCTGTGTCTTTTTCATCTTTTTTTTCTTTTTATGAGTTGGGCAGGGAATGAACCCACTTCTTCCCTTCACCAGCAAGAGCCTCTAGGCCAGATGGACTGGCCTCAGCAAGATCCTTCTCTGAAATGGAGGTCTTGGCTGTCATAGGGGCACCAGCTGGGGGAGACCATCCCTTCTCTCCTTGTGAGGCCTCAGGGACCTGAGCCATCTGAGGAGGAGCTTGCATAGAGGCGGACACGGGTTATATGCTTGGTAGCGAGCCTGGGTTCGACCCTATGAAAGATCGTGACAGATGGGGCTGGGTCACCTCACAGAACATGTCCATCTCAGGGGGGGCCTCCATATTGCTATCCCCCAGAAGATATTGCGGCTCCCATTCGAGGAACCTTTTTTCTTTTCTTGGGCTAGCAAACTGGCATTCGTTGGGGAAGAGAAGGAGCCAGAGGTACTGAACCCCTGCAAGCTGGCCGCACATGCATGCAGAACATCAGGGGGCACAAACTGGCAGGGCCCTGCCATCCCTTGGTCTCTTAATGGGTAATATTACCCTATCGAATTTGGGCCGCATGCATACTTTCTTGGCAGTCCCCTGTTAAAGCAAAGTAGGGACTGCTGCTGGAAAGAGGGAGTCGCCCAAGGAAAACTCCAGGAAAGGGGTGAGGGGGGAGTCCTCTACACTGGTAGGCCTAGGAGAGGAGTAAGCCTCCTCTACGGTCAGAGAGTTTGGAAGGTCCCCTGCGAAAGCACATGGGGGAAGGCTCCATTTTTCAGCGAGGGTAAAGGATGGTAAATTCATTCATGGGTATGGTGACCCTATTAGTGCCACTGGCCATAAATGCTCATCACCCTCTGCAGTAGCTCACTCAGTGAGGGGTGAATATGGGGCAGCAGAACCAGCTGCCACAATTTGAGGCCACTCCCCCACGTCTAGTGACCTGGCAGCCCATCAGCATGGCGGCTCCATCTTAGGCACTGGAGATTGCTGATCAGTGTCTAACCCATGGAATTAGAGGCCAACAAGAGAAAGTTGTGGAAGAGTTGTATGAAAAGTGAGGAAGCAGGGTAAGAAGACAGGCTGTCAGAAAGAAGAAGAGGCTAAGCTGGGGCTGGATAGGGTGCTGAATCCCATCAGCATGGTGGCCAGGAAAGCAAATCTGTGGTTGCCTACTATTTCCTTCAATTGTAGCCATGGGAACAGTTAAGAAAAAAAATGCAAGGAAAATAGATATTATAACCTCCCAATGCCTTGGGAGGTAAAGAGAAAAGTTTAAAATAGGATCAGAAAATTCAAGAATGAAATCATTTATACATACTTGGCCCATAGGTTTGAGCTAAGATGGACCTTGACAATGTGCCTCACCATTCAGGTGAATTCATCCTCAAGCTTTGACCATAGAGGATGGTGTCAATGTAGCCCATTGTATGTATACTGGAAGGTCAGCAGACATGCCTAATACTTTCATCAGTTGGCAGGCTTTTGGCCCTCGCATCAGGTAGGGACCTGATGGTATACACACCTCCACTCGACTAAGGACCCATAAAAGGACGAAAGTGTGTCAAGCAGCCTTGAGTTAGGTCACATCCAAATTCACCAAATGCTTCACCTTTTAAGCAGTAATAATGCCACTATCAAATCAATTTTGTATCTCCATTTCAAAGAGAAATAACATAGAAAAAATCCACTTTAGGAATTCAACCACCAAAATAAAAATTTTAATATAATCACAAAGTTAAAAGTCAATGGAAAACAAATAGGTCATCCATTTTAATATTCCAAACAATAATTATATATTCCAGTCAAACCATCTCTTTCAGCTAACTGATTCATTCCAAAACAGGCTTCTCTTACTCTATTAAAACACCTAATAATTAATAATGAAAGAATAGCTACAAAATTTAATGAGCTTACTCAATGCTTAATATAATACTTGATAATATAACTTTGGTTAACTGATATAATACTCCAATTTTGGAATTATAAACAAAGAGGAACAAACCTATACACTTATATTATGAACTATAATGAGCCTAAAATCAAATTGCTGCAATAAATATTTTAAAAAATTTTATCACAGAGAAATAGTGCTGTTCATGTAACAAACCCTTGATGCTCTATAACTAATAAAGTTCTTTCAAAACTACTAAAATGACTATCAATTTAAATTATCTTTTATAAATTAGGGAAAAGAAAAACTACTTTTAAAAAATAAACTCTAAAATTATGAATTAAAATACTGATTTTGTCTTTAAGGAAAGTCACATTAATTTGCCAGTAGGCAAATTTGTTACCAGAGGGGTGTAGCAACAGTATGTCAATGTAATTAAAATTTCATTAAATGAGGTGTTCGATTTGAATGTATGAAACTTATTTTTATTATTATTATTAAACCCACTTATCTGGTGGACACCTATGAGGGCATAGCCACCAAATAACGAAAATATGCTATTTTAAAACAGAGAAAAAAAACCCTGCTTCCTTCAGGGCCCAATGTAGAATCCAAAAAGTAAACAGTATGAAGGATAACAGCATCTTGTAAAAGCTTTATCACCATGACCTGGTACACAAAAGCCCACATCAACACCTGGGAGAAATGGCAGGAGGAACCCACCTCTTCATGGTACAGATACAGGTACACAACATAAAGCTTTGCCAATTCCACAAACTAAAACATTTCACACCCTGTTTGGTACCAAGCAATATTTGCACAGAATTTCAGGGAAAGTGGTCTGGGTGGTCACTAAGGACACCCTTAGCATTTTGAAGAGGTCTCATGTCATCCAGAATTGGCAGAAAAGACTTGGGGTGGGCAATACCCAAGTCCAGTCCCTGATTTCTAGATTTACAGATCGACCCCTGTCTGGGCAGACTATGACAAGCTGTCCAACTAGTATTCACTGCACTGCAATAGCTCTTTCTCAAGAGAAAAGAGAGAGAGAGAGAGACAGACAGGTTAATCTTCAACCTCTATTTTGCACCTTTCTAGTACTGAAGATATGTTGCCGCCCTTATATCTTTGAAATCATAGACACCAAACTTATTAGAGATTTAATATTTTTAGGATAGCTATACCTGAGGTGCTTTGATTAATTGATAGAAAATTTTTACTTTGTTTGATTGCGCTATATATAAAATATTGGTAATGCAGATTTGTAGGCTAGTTTGCACTGATATTTGATAGAATTTGTACATTTATGATTCATGATTGATGTATATACAGTATTATCAAAACTAGACAACAAAGCACCAAAATTTACATTTTCTTGAAAATAATTTTTAATTTTAATGAAAAGTGCACATAATATTCATCGAAATTTGCCTCTTGTAGTGTACATTTTGATAAAAAATAAGATCATAAAATCAGGATGATAACATAACTTTGTTTATATGCAAAAAATTCATAATACCTGATGGCAACTGTCCCAAGTGTATTGTAGACTACAACTGATGGTATTGCTCATTTATCAGAATGGGGAGATGAGTTAAAGTTGACAAATCCTTCAGAAAGCAGATTGTGCAGTGGTAGAGTGAAGGAATGACAAGGACATTTTAAAGCATTGTAATCAGACAAAAATGCAATTTATTCATAATAAATCTCCATGAGAATACTACATACTGTAACAGAAGAAATTGATCATCCTTCAAACAAGATTCAGAGGAAGCCAATGAATAGCAGATTTGAGATGGTAGCCAGTACCTCACATCAAATTAACAAGAATATGAACCTCAATGTGACACACCAGACTTTCTCACATAGCTTTGAGTGAGATGGTTTTGATAGCATAGTCCCTTGCTATGAAACCACTCCACAAGTAAAAAAAATAATAAAGCAGCTATATTGGCATACTAATGAGTATGGCCTGTGGAGTGCTGAAAGTGGTTTTCAACAAGGGCAAATTTAATGTTTGGATTGGATGGACAGCAGCATGTAAGGTGTCATATAGGTAAAAGAATGAATCTCACACGCACAAAAAAGACAGTTAATTTGGAGAAGGCATTCTAATGGGATGTGGCAAGTTTTCAAGTACTTTTTAGACTGTTCACTCATCTGTTTATGAGGCAAAGCAAATGCTGTGGTATAGAAAAAAAAACATCTTTAGAAACATGTGATCCCCTCTTTCCAAACATTGGGAGTACATGAGCCTATTTTCATGAAAGATAATGCTCTGTGTCACATAGCAAAGACAGTAAAACAGTTCTTGAATGCTGAAAATATCAATGTGATGTGCAGGCCTGCAGAGAGCCCTGATTTAAATACAATAGAAAACCAATGTGAGAGACTAAGTCAGAGGTTATAACTCAGAAACCAATGAATACTGAAGATCTCTAGTATACATATTGGAAGACAAATGGAATAAAAGTTGTGCAACCAAAGATCTACTCAAGTTACTGAGAATAAGGGTCTGCATAATTCTTAATTTTATTTTGTTCACTTGTCTGAGATATGTTGTTTTCTGGTATGAGTGCATTGATTCTTATTGTTCTCTAGTTTTAGATGCATCTTTTCTTCATATAAACATTATTTTCCTCCTAATTTTTCTAGCCAGTGTTATATGAAGGCAAACTTGGACAGAAAGAGAAGCAAATTTCAAAGAACATTCTGTCCAATATTCATGGAAATTAAACTAGTATTTTTTTAAAAATTACGCTTATTTTGTTTTCTAGTTTTATACACTATTGTATGTATTTAAAGGCCCAAAGAAATGAAAATTGGTAACACAACCCGGAAAAATGCTAAGGAGAATATTACATGAACCAATGAAAGCTTAAGAAGGAAAATGGGAGATATAGAAACGGAAAGATAAGGCAAACTATTTAAACTGTTATATGAAAATGAATAAAAGAGTTAGATTCAAATCCAACCTAGCTCTCAAAGGAGTTTCCTGGCCCTAAACCCAAAGGGCTTAGGTTATGGCATCTCTTGGCAGCATAGGCACCGTCGAGCTCAGCTGCGAATGCACTGAGAGCTGTTGGCGATTGAGGGAGGCACCGGCTTGTGCGTACAGGCGAATAATGCACTGTGCACAGCGCAGAGTGAGTGGCATCTCCGCAGCACCGACAAGAAGGCTCTCAATGGGGAAAGTGCAGAAGGCACGGGTCACAAGGCGAAGAACAGTGTGGTTGTTCTAGTTCCCCTACCACAATACACGCTTAGATGTGGATATATAAAACTCACATTCGTAGTTGAGCTTCGAAGAACAAATGATCGATAAAAAAGTAAGGCAGTAGCCCTATCAGTGCCCCAGGCGCTGAACATCACGAAGCAAAGAATATCCATTGAGCAGGTACAAAAGACCCTAAAGCTGCGAATATGAGCCTCCCAGGTGAGGCGTCAATCAAATACAAGACCAAGGAAATGGTCTAGAGACCCATCTCTACGCTCTTTGTCACGTTTGACTGTGACAAGCTCCCTGATTCAGTACATATCAGTTGGTATCGCTACTACTGCGGAGGTGCTACTACTGTCACTGCTTTGGCCATACTAATCGCTCTTGCAAAGTTGGGGTTACCCGAAGTCTGTAAGTTGCTCCAAGATGGAACACAATAAGTCCAAATCGTGTGTGGCCAAGTGTGTAAATGGTGGAGAGCAGGACCACGCTTCTTCAAAGCAAGGTGGTGAGTATATCCTTTAGAAGGAAATCCTGTCTGTTGAGGGCATGGATTGGCCTCAGTGTTAATAAAGATACCCTCTGTTCCTGGCCCATCCAGGACTACGAGCACGATCGTTTCCGAACCCATTCGGAGCTTTTCTGCGGGTTCTACCCACCCCGGCCGTTCCCCTGGTAAACCTGGCAGCATAAAGGGTTTCACACTCAGCCTCGGGTAAAACCAAGGCTACCCTTACTAGCGCCCGAGTGACTGTCTCCCGTAAGGCGGAACGGCCGCGCGAATCCACCGAGTCGTTAGACTCACAGGTGGCAACACCCCTGAAGATGGTTGTGAGGCCATCTTCCGGGGTTCCTCAAGTTGCCCCCGAAAAGAAGACAGCACTAAACGAACTTCGGCTTCTTCGCCCACACCCAGTGGTAGGCTGGGTGGCTCGGAGATGGTGGATCCTCCAAAAGAGGAAACCCCGCCTCTGAAGCCGCTCCGCTCACTTAAGGTTTCAAGGCAGAGGGAGGAAAAGATTCGCATGGTGAGCCCAAACTCCCCCGATAAGTTCTCAAAAGCGACAACGCTTTCAGCGCATTGTCCGGCCAACAGCACCTAGAGTTCTGCCTCCGTGAAGCATACGGCCATTCCCGTGACGGTCTTCTCTTCAAATAGGGGCCCCCACATCTCTTCCAGGCAAGGCCTGGAGGGCATGTTCCTTCAATGAAATTGCCACGCAATCCAGGTCAACTGGCAGGAGCTGCGGAGGCTCGTCTCGTTCCTTACCCGTTAGCTATCTTTTTGCCCAAGACCATGCTGGGCACATGCCACCTGCCCACCATCCTGGGGTATAATGGTTTTGCAACCCCACCACCATGGAATGGGGGCCGGGGTAAAGGATGCGCGATTTACATCCGGAATGTTCTCCGTTCTTCCCTTTGCTTTAAATACCTCCATTCAGGGAGTAGCAGTGCAGCTGCACCAGGATAGGAGGTATACTGTTATTTCTGCGTACATTCCACCATCAGCCGACTTCGACGCAGGAAACTTCCGCCGCGTTGTGGCACGGTTGTCTAGGCCCTTTCTCTTGATCGGAGAGTGAACGGTAGACATCCCTTCTGAAGAGACTACTTGATTAAGTCCTTGCTGCTGACCTGATCGACGAGCTGGAGATGGGTGTCCTAAATGTGGATGAGTATACGGATCACTGCCCGCGAACCGTTTCATTTTCCTGCCTCGATCTATCTTTGCGCTCTCCGGATGCACAGCCTGATTTGGGGTGGGAGGTAGTTGATGACCTCCATGGTAGTGATCACTTTCCCATTCAAATATCATTTTCTGGGCCGCTGCCGCCTGAGACCCAATGGTGCTTGGCACGGGTGCCGTGGTCTACATTTCAGGAAAGGACTGATTTGTCTATCTCATTCAAGGAGTTTGATTCGGTAGATGAGGCCATTGAGTTTTTCTCCAGCAACCTAATCGGCGTAGGGCTAACTACTATTCTTCAAACATCTGGCTGTTTCCGCACAGACCGCTCACGTGGTGGTCAGTCGAGTGTGAGACGGCCCTCAAACAGAAGCGTTATGCCTACATGCGCAATAAGTGCCGCCCGAACGGCTTCACTGTAGGTGAGCTTCGCCGAGCTGGGGCTAGGTTCCGGTATATTTTGAAGCACGCCCACTGCTCTTCTTGGCGGACATACGTTCTTCACTTAACAGGAAGACCCCTCTAGCAGGTGTGGAAGCGACTCAAAAGGATTTGCAGCATGTTTTCGCAGGACACCCCTCCCACCATTCTCCAGGAGAATGGGACCAGACCACAATCTCGAACACTGCGTCCATGGTGGAATCTTTCGCGGCCGCTTTCTCCGCATTCTATAGCTGGGATGCTGCTTTGCCAGAATTCAATGCGAGTCATTATGACGCGGAAGGCCACCAAATGGACTTTACCTTCAACTACCCATCAACTACAGGTTACTCATTCCGCTCTCGTTTCGTGCACAGACACCACCCCTGGTCCAGCGATGTCCTGTACGCCATGCTTCGAACCTATGTGAGCGAGGCATGGCCTTTCTGTTACATTTGTTCAACGGGATCTGGGTAGAAGATATCCTCCCAGATTCCTAGCAAATCACCTTTGTGATCGGTTTTTGCAAACTGGGGAGAGATCACTCTACCTAAGCAGGTTTCCACCAAATCTCTCTAAACTCCTGCATGTGCAAGTTTGTGGAGAAATTGGTAAATGTTAGATTAGCTTTTTTCTCGACTGCAAAGGTGATCTGTTTTCTGCACAGTGCAGCTTCCGCAAGTTCCATTCCCCGCTGGATGCTCTTCTCTGACTGGAAAATGCCATCTATGAGGCCTTCCTTCATAGACAGCACTACGCCACACTGTTTTTTTGATCTGGGAAAAGCCTATGATACCACATGGTGATACAGTATCATGGAGACTTCAAACAATGAGGGTGAGGGACGCCTCAATCTTTATATCTTAATTTTTGTGAGATCATTGATTCCATGTACAGATAGGGGGAGCCCTCTCCAACCCAATGGAGAGGGAAAAGGGTGTCCCACAAGGAAGTGTCCTCAGTTTCACTCTTTGCCCTGAGCATCAACGGCATCACCTCGCTGTTGCTGGAAGATGTTCTCACTACGCTCTATGTGGACGACCTTTTGATCTCTTTTGCAGGGCCCAGATGCTGACTCTGGAGTGTTGACTCCAATAGGCATTGAACCGTGTCTCTAGCTATGCCAAATCGCACAAGCTTTGGTTTTCCTTGGCCAAGACTAAGGTGGTGCACTTCTGCCACCATTCATGGCTCCACCTTGACCCAGACTCCGCATCATTTCCTTGGTCTTGTATTTGACCGATGCCTCACCTGAGAGGGTCATATTCGCATCTTTAGGGTCTCTTGTACTCGCGCCATGGATATTCTTCTTTCCGTGACGTTCAGCGCCTGGGGCCCTGATAGGCTACTGCCTTACTTTTTTATCAATCCTTTCTTCAGTCAAAACTTTACTACAAATGCGAGTTTTATGCATCCGCAGCCAAACGTATATTGTGGAAGGTGGACTCGATCTACCACACCAGCCTTCGCCTGGCAACCGGTGCCTTTCACACTTCACCCATTGAGTAATTGTCGATGCTGAGGAGATGCCAGTCGCTCTACACCATGCATTATTCACCTGTATGTGCGAGCCCAGCGCCTCCCTCAGTCAACAACAGCTCTCACTGCATCCACAGCTGATCTCGATGGTGCCTATGCCGCCGCGAGATGCAAGTCATACCCTAAGCCCTTTGCGTTTATGGCTAGGAAACTCTTTCAAGAGCTAGGTATAGCTCTCAGGCTGGTGGCGCCCTTGGTTCAGCCCAGGATGCCATCCTGGAGGGTACCACTTTTGACTATTTTGTCACCACGCCTCTTCTCCCAAAGCTTCTACAGCACCAGGAGTATTGTGCTCGGCCTTTTTGGAGCATACTTCATGTCACACTGAAACAGTGCCAGTGTATATGGATGGCTCCAAGTCCCAAAAGGGGGTTGGTTTCCACACCCTATCCACTCTGTTTGAAGCTTGCCATGGTTTTGGCAAGCTGGGTGGATGTTGAGATTATCTTCTGCTGGGTTCCCGGACATGAGGAAATTGCGGGGAATGAGTGGGCTGATGAGGGTGCCAAAGAGTCTGCGAGGACTGGGTGATTATACCAGTGTTCCGCTCTTCCTCACACCGATTACATGGCAGGAATAAGGGCAACTCTCCAGGCTGCTTGGCAAAGAAGATGGGAGACCGTAGAGGGTAACTTATAGTTGCATGCTATTGCACCGCGACTGTTTCCATAGATCTACCCCCCAATGCCACAATGGCTTCAGATTGCTTTCTGTTATCTCTGAATTGAACACACTCACAGGACACAGCGGCATTTGATGGAGCGCTCTCCTGTGCACATTCTCGTTGAATGTCCCAGTCTGGGTGATCTCCGCGCACTTTACCTGTCCCGGTACCAGGATGAGCGGGTTTGCTACCGCTTGTCCACACTAACTTGTGGACTTTACAAGTTTTGTCCTTTTTTATTGTTATGCGTTATTTAGATATTGTTTTTCGTTTTTAATATAGCCTAATAGTAGGCTGCTGTGTGCGGCGACTTATGCCCAAGTAGGCAGTCGCCAGATGGCCTACTACAATGAAATAGAATATAAACTAAAAATATTCCACACAGTGGGCAATCATTGCACAGCATGGCATGCTACCCAGACTTGGGTGTAAACAAACACGCTAAAAGCCACCAGTGCCAACTGGAGCCAAGAGGAAGGGGGTGAACGATCACCACGATCCTGGCAACAATGAAGGATGAAATGTGGTCAATGACAAGCCTTCAAAATTAGCTGCCAAACAAAGAAAAATAGGTGATAGGCTTGTAAAGATAGTTGAAAAGGGGCAAAATGTCGACTACTACAAGAAAAAAGCACAGGTATTTTAATCTACTTTCAGACTATTAGGGGTACTGGGCCCAGGAGGGTATGTCACTCCTCTGGTACTCCCCTTAAGGGGGTGCATTGAGTAAGCTCAATAAAAAATACAATGAAGTGAAGCAAATTGAAACACTTACATAATCAGGTTCTGTGGTCTCTGGAGGGAGAAAATTAGATGAAGTGCTTCCACTTGCACAGTCATTCCAGTTTGCGGACTGAAAAGTGACAAGGGGAAAAAAGTTTTTCTCAGTCTACTTCTATATATATATATATATACACAAACCCAGCTGGTGTCATATATGTTTCGTTTTTTTCCAATATGAAGATTCCTTCATGTTAGCAACCAACCAACGATGGCTTAGCCACCATAATACCTACTATTAATCCCCTTTTATTCTTCTACTAAATATTAATCCTTTAATCTACAACTTAGTAAAGTATATAAACATCTACCCAAGATATAAATAAAATATCCACCAAACAGTAGGAAAGAAAGGTGAAAAAAAATATATATCAAGTCAAGACCAAGTCACCTGAAGAAGCCCCCTCCCATATACTCTAGTGCACTGTCAGTTAAGCAAAATCTCTTGCATCTGAGGTAAGTTCAGTTATCCTGCAGGATGCCTCCTCCAAGACCTTTATACACCGCAACCAAACAGTTGTACTATTTTAATTTCATTTATGCTTGATTTAGCTGTGGCGAGGTGGCGGGTAGATGATGCATAATGGAGTTATGGTGCGGAGAAAGTGTTTAGGTAAGTTCTGTTATCCTGCAGGATGCCTCCTCCAAGACCTTTATACACCGCAACCAAACAGTTGTACTATTTTAATTTCATTTATGCTTGATTTAGCTGTGGCGAGGTGGCGGGTAGATGATGCATAATGGAGTTATGGTGCGGAGAAAGTGTTTAGGTAAGTTCTGTTATCCTGCAGAATGCCTCCTCCAAGACCTTTATACACCGCAACCAAACAGTTGTACTATTTTAATTTCATTTATGCTTGATTTAGCTGTGGCGAGGTGGCGGGTAGATGATGCATAATGGAGTTATAGTGCGGAGAAAGTGTTTAGGTAGGGTTGTTTGGGATTCTTTTTATAGTCAAGGTAGTAGCTGTTAGAGTATGTAGAGATTGTTTGTTTTATATTAGTTTATTACAGATGTTTCTGACATGGTGTATTAAGGTTATGAGTGTATTATTATTATTATTATTATTATTATTATTATTATTATTACATATTTTGGGGGAGATATCTTTATTGGTTGACACCAGTGAACAATAAAAGCATCCAAGCTCTAAAACAGGGAGCCACTTCCCTTGGGGTCCTGCAAATTCCTGCATGAGCATATACAGGTTACAGCCTGAGTAGAAACACCACTTCCAATTACAGCAGTTTATCAACATTGGGTGCTAGACTTTCTAAAAATTTAAAGTGAAAACCAACAAGGGCATTTCCAGCAAAAATTTGTAAGAGAGTGGAAAAGTGATGAAGAATCAGTAAGAGTAAATAAGTGGAAGATATCAGCAGATGCTCTTAAAGGAATTAGAGCCAGAAAGGAATGCATCTCTGATTATTGTGGTGGGAGTGCATACAATCTACAGATGTTGGCTGCAGCATGGTACTACACCCAACTCATGGTAATAGAAAATAAAGATGGATGCATCCGGAGGTAAAAAGAGTGGGAAGAAAATAGCCATGTTAAACACCCCGCCACCAAGAATAAATGGAAGAAAGCTGGTCAGTCACTAAAATCACCCACCACTCAAGAAGAGACTTGGAAAAAAAGGGGGTAAAATGGAGGTGGCTAAAAGGATGAGAGCCCAGGTAGACTCAATCTAGTTTTAGGGTCTTTTTTTCTTCATGGGGTGGCAGCAAAGAAGGGGATAGCAGTCAAAATCACAGATACATGCATATCTTTAAGCTTTATTAAAAGGAAACAAAACAAAAAGCAATAAAATGACAAAAGCAAATAAACCAAAAGAGAAAAATATATACAAGACAAAAAGGTACACATGTGCCAGAGCACAATTTTAAATTCCAGTCCACCATGTCCCATCTTCTTAGCCACGTACCCAGAAGGGCTGTCCTGATTCCTGCCATGTATCCAGAAGGGCTGTCCTGATTCCTGCCATGTATCCAGAAGGGCTGTCCTGATTCCTGCCATGTACCCAGAAGGGCTGTCCTGATTCCTGCCTTGTATCAAGAAGGGCTGTTCTGATTCATGATATGTACCCAGAATGCTGTCCTGATTTCTGCCATATACCCAGAAGTCCTGAGGGTCCGGTGACTTCATGAACTCACTTACTTCCTGCAAACCCCAAATGTCCTTGAACCCAGCAGAAGATGATCTCGACATCCTCCTAGCTATCAGTAGATGTGGCATCACAGATACTGCAAACTAGGGGATAGCAGAGATTTCAATACATGAGGCATCATGCTCTATGAGTCACAATTCCTGTACTGTGCAGTGTATAGCAACTAGCTGGGCTGTGAAA
Organism: Ceratothoa steindachneri; assembly: GCA_963969495.1. Classification (NCBI taxonomy): domain Eukaryota; kingdom Metazoa; phylum Arthropoda; class Malacostraca; order Isopoda; family Cymothoidae; genus Ceratothoa; species Ceratothoa steindachneri. The sequence goes on from OZ018319.1 coordinate 20,037,742, forward strand.
TCAGACCACAGCACCCTGAAGAGCCAGGGAAAGGGAGGATAGTGTGGAAGCCAACTTTCCTTACAGCTATGGAGCCAGCCAAGTACACCAGCAAAGCCTGTGACACAATATGTGTTCCAACATATACAAATGCACTATCTGGTGTTGTAGAAGCTTTGTAAGAGGATGCATGGCAACAAAGATTCAGATGCACTAACCCCCAGAGTGGCATAACTAATTGTGCTATCTGCCTGACAATTACATCATTCTCTAGGGGTTTCCTAGCACTGAAACTGCAAGGTTTAGGGGCATGACTGGCATCTGATATTGGCATAGCCACCATCACAATTGGGCATAGAGTAAAAGAGCCATTTTTGGCAATCAGCAAAGACAAGCAACCTGCATGTACAAGGGAGTAGCATCTCCTCATCAATGACAAAGTTTTCTAAATGTGCAGAAGGCAAAAGTCACCAACAAAGGCTATTGTGGAGGGTTAAATCTACCTTTCACAATAAACATTCAGCTGCAGATGTGTAACTCTCATCCACAGTCTAGGTTAGGATGAACAAAGAATAGCCCGAAAAGTACTCAAGTGATGAATCCTAGAGAGAAGAGAATGTCCATGGTGTGAGTACCACAACCCATAGTTTTTTTTTATAGCACCTATCTGGCAATCGCCATCAAGGGCATAAGGCACTGTATGTAATTTTCCAACCTAATAATAAACTATATTAAAATCAAAGTAAATCTATAAAAACACTAAAACACAAAAAAAGAAACAAAAGCAGACCAAAACAAAAAACATATATATGAAAGGTAACATGCTCTAGGCATCTAGGAAAGGCCCTCCTCTCCTCATGACAGAAAAAAACAAAAAGACAAACAAAACAAAAACTAAGAAGAACGAAGTATGTTACAGCATCGGGGAAAGGCCTACCTCCACCAAGTGCAGGATCATGTGACCAACACCAAAGAAGTCAAATAAAATGAAGCTAAAGTCAGTTTACAACAAGTATGTCAAATGAACCTATTTCAAGTACAAGGGATAAGCGGTAGCAACCCCACTCATCATGGTATGCATACTCATGCTTCAAATGAACAAAGGATCGGTAGAAAAATAAGGCACCTCAATTGCTGAATGTCAGAATGAAGAATGTCCATGGGGTGAATACAGGAGGCGCTAAAGCTGCAAAAATGAGACCCAGGTGGGGATTCGGTTAAGAACAAGACCGAGGAAATAGTGGAATCTAACACTACCAATCAAACCCTGTTTAGGAACATATCCCGGTCAGGATGGAGTCCTGGATGGCGGCAGAAGTGTACTAACCTAGTCTTGGCCAAGGAAAACTGAAACTTGTGCACTTTGGCATGGCAAGAGTTCAATGCTGGTTGGGGAGTTGATGATCAACTTGGTATTTGGGCTGAACCAAAAGAGATTGAATGGTGGTCAAATTGGGAAGGGTATCCTAGCCAACAATGGGGGAGGGGCATAAGTCATTGTAATTCTTTCAAAGCCTAATACTAGGCTAGATTAGAAACAAACAAACTTGCAAAATGTAGACCAACATCATAGAGTCAAATAAAGAGGAGGTCAGGCTTCTTCAAAAAGTCAAATAGTCTACAGGTCTGTGTGTACAAACTAGTCCCAAGTACGAAGTACAAACGGTAGTGACTCCACTCGTCCCAATAGCGGGACAGGTAATGTGTGCAAAATCATCCAGACTGGGCATTCAACAAAAATGTGTCGAAGAGTCCACAGGACAATGCCGTCATTGCAGTAAGGTGCAGGAAAGCCCCTGCCATGTAGTCGGTGTGAAGAAGAGCAAAATTCTGGTGTGGTTGTCTACTCCTCTCAGACTCTGTCACACTCATGCCCCATAATTCATACATGTTAAAGAACCCAGCAAAAGATTAATCTCAAAATCTGACAAGCACATGGCACCCATGGTGTCACAGATACTGTTAACCAGGGGATGCGGAGATTCCAATGCCTGAGAGTACTCAGCGTGCTTTGTGAATCACTAAAGATAGATCACAATCCAGACTTTGAACTGGACATGATGCATTATCTCCTATACGAGCAGTATATTGCAACCAGCTCAGCTGTGAAGACATGCAGTGACTGGTAGAACCCTGCTGACTTCAAACAGAGGAGATGGTGTGGAATCCCACCCCTCCTGGGATTTGGAGCATTCTGTGTACACTGGCACAGATCCAGCATGACAAATTGTGATCCATAAAGGCCAATGCAATACTCCTAGCATCAAATAGTCAAAAGTGGTACCTTCTAGAAGCACCAGTGGCCCAAGAGCTACATAAGCTCTTGAATGAGTTTTGTAGCCCTAAACCCAAAAGAGCTTAGGGTATGATTGGCTTTTTTCAGTTGCAGAGGGACTGTCAAGATTTTTGATGGTTGTAGTAATTGCCATGGTGACTGAGGGAGGTGCTGGGCTAGCATGTAGAAGGGTATAATGCACTCTATGCAGTGCCAAATGAGTGGCATCGTCATAGCATCGATCAACAAGTAGGCTCTCACAGGCAGAAACTAGTGTGGTGGATTGAGTCCACCTTTGGTAGTACATACTCAGCTGTGGATGTTTAAAATTGGCATGTCTTCAAGCTTTGAATGACTCAAAGGAGCAGTAGAAAAGTAAGGCAGTAGACACATGAGCAGTCCAAGTGCTGAATGTCACTGAAGGAAGGAGGTCCATGGTGCAGGTACAACAGACCATTAGGCCAAGAAAATGGTAAAAACCACAGCTTCCAGGCAGAGCTCATTTAGGAACAAGTCCGGAGTTGGGTGTAGTTGTGTCTGGTAGCAGAAGTGCACCACCTTATTCTTGGCCAGGAAAAATCGAAACTTGTGTGCTTTGGCATAGCAAGAGATGCGGTTAAATGCCTATTGTTGTTGATGATCAACCTGGCATCTGAGCTGCACCAAAAGAGATTGAAAGGTCATCCATGTAGAGAATAGTGAGAAATTCATGGAGCAGCAATGAGGTGATACTGTTGATGCGCGGGGTAGAGTGTGACACTGTAGGATGCCTTCTTCCTGCTCCATTGGGCTGGAGAGAGCTCCCCCACCCATACACAAAATCAAACATCTCTTAGAAATTCAGATTGGGAGGTGTCCCCTTGCCCATATTAACATGGAGTCTCCATGATACTGTATTATCATGTAGTATCATATGCTTTCTCCAGATAGAAAAACACTGGCGTAGTGGTGTCTTGAAAGAAGGCCTCACAGGCAGCATTTTCCAGTGAGAGCAGAGCATCTGATGAGTGGAACTTGCAGAAGCTGGGTGGAAAATCACATGGATTGTAGGCAAGTCACTTGTTGTTCTGGGTGTTGTGCAACTGATTCTCGCAGAAGTTCTTTTCATCTAGAAAGAACCAGACCATCCCCTTCCTCTTTGCCTTCCTCAAGTGTTTTTCCTTAACCTTGGCTGTCAAAATTTGTACCTTGAGTACAAGCGGGGGCAAAGGTGCTTATTCAGAGCCATCTCTCTTGCCAAATACTGGATTCCCTTGTTCAGTCTTCCATCACTTTATCCTGCAGTTGTTGGATGAATTATGGCATGTGGACACAGTCAGAACACCGGCTGTATCCATTTCTGCTGGCCACAGCTTCATTGTCTGTTGTAGCTGTCCATGTTAAGAACGTCTGTGCATGCTTACCTCTGAACAACTGCAATTATACCACCGGCTGTGACATCACACTCACCAGCCACACGGCTATGATGTCACACCACGCCACAAACAATTGAACAGCATGCAGAGTACAAATGCGCACCATTATTACTCTACCAGATATTAACACAACTTGTCTTCCTTTCTTTTCACCGCCTGATCTCATTTGTAGTGCAAGCAGCTTGATAAATAACCATTAGTCTCTACTGATAGTGTCCAGTAGCCACTGGGTGGACGCTCCAAACTTGGTGAGACTCTGTAGTTGTTGTGATGTGTCAACCTAAGTCACTGGTTATATACTTTTTAGCAAGCATATCGCGTAGAACAGCTACATTAATTCTCAGTCTTCGATCATCAACATTCTTAGAAGAGTATAGGGCATCAACCAAACTCTTGTTGTCCACAAAACAATCAATTTTAACACCAACACAGCAAGATATTTCAACAATGATACTAGCGATGTACACTGCAGCTTCAGTGCACTCAAGAGGAGCCAGGGTCTCGGCAGACAATGTTGTTCTTGACAACACGCCAAATTTTCCTAGTCTGCCAGTAGATTGGACAAAGAGCACCACCATCATCCTCCAGAAATACAATAAATACTCCTTGAGAACCGCCATCAGCCAAATTAGCAAAACCTGCATCCGAATAACACTTTAGAGAACAGGCTTTGAGTGGCTCAAGCTTAGGAAAGTGTAATCTCATGTTGTCTCTTGTCACTTGAACTATTAACTTATTCAATCTGAGCAAATTACCAACAGTTGCTTGTTACATGCAACACTCAACTGACAAGTTTCAAAAGCAATGTCTGCTCTGGTATGTGTTATGATCCAGTTCAGTTGTTTGATCAAAGCTGTGTACTCAGTCTTTTCCACCAGTGTTAAGTCTCTTGTTTTAAGAAGAGCTTGCTGATGACTGATGCTGACAGGCATCAAAGTTGAAGAAACTGGAACTGATCAACAGTCAAGCCATCAGCAGTCGTGTTGATGTTCAAACCAACATACTTGAATGATACTGACACTAAGCTGTCAATCAAGAACATGTGATGTAATTTCTTACCAACAGTGTCCTCAAATGCAGCAGTTCCAACTCAGAGAAAATCAACGTAGACACAAATTATGCCCTCAAAATTGTCATCATACCATAAAATCAAAGAATTATCTAATGAACACATGTGAACACTAAGCATCAATAATTCATCCTTCACTCTTAAATACCAAGCTCTAGCTGCATCACACAAATCTACACCGTCTTCTTTAATTTCCACAAGTTACCATTAAAATATTCAGGAGGTTTCAAGTAAAGCTCACATTCAATGACATTGCCCTGCAGATAAGCAGCCTTGATGTCAACAGTGACACACTCCCTCTGCTTGAAAGATGTCAGAGACAAAGCCAGATGAAGTGTTTCACTGGAACACGTGGTCAAATTCTTGCCCAATGAGATAGTGTCCTCTTCAAAGCCAGATGATATTAATCTTGCTTTAGTAACCATCTTATTATCTTTCACTTTCTCAGTTATCACCCACCTCATTGATATGGCATCTTGACTAACATTTTCAACTTCATAAACATTGTTGTTTGTCCAGTTTTGCATTTCATCTTCTTTTGCTGCCATTACATCATCACTATTAAATATTAGAACCATCTCTACACTGTTAGGTATCACAGATAATTCAACAATATCATTGAAGTCAATCCAACCAACAGTACCATCAGAATCGTACCTGCTGTTGAAAAAATTACAATATTTGTTACTAGTGGTTTTTTCCTGCAACACTTATCACCTTACAAAAGAAAAGGTCACCAGTAGCTGAACTCACACCTTGAAATTGCTGTCCAACTTTGATTTGTGCTGCAGAGTTACCACTGATATTTATGCAACTATCTTCATGTTGATTCACATTACAATCAGCCAGCTGATGCACTTTGGTAGCCTCAGCACTGCTGTGATCATCATCATCCACAGGAGGATAGAAGTCCTCTTCACCATCTGGTGTAGTGTCACTGTACATGATTATGCTAACTGGAGCATGGGTTAAGCAACAAGCATGAACTCTCTCTCACATAAATCCCACCGCGACAAACCAACACCTGCTTTCCATCCCGTCCAATCACAACACCGGGCCTGTGCCACTCGTTATTGTCATTACACTTTTAGACAACTTCATCACCATTACTCAGATTTTCCACATCAGTAGTACGCACATTGCTTCTTAATGCTCTATTTAGTTGCTCATTTGACTCGATCTTCAAAACTTGCTGCCTGGCAGAGTGTGCAGCATTCAAATTATTTCTTACAACAGTGGAATCTGTCACCAGTTCCTGTGCAGGAAGTTTATTGCCAAACACATTAGGCATAGCAGGGTTAAGGCCAAATACATTGATAATTGCACACTTTCAGTATGATTATCTTCTTCAGTGACCCTATTAATATTGTTCTCATTCACATGTGGACACTGACATGCACAATGATACTTTAAATCACAAGTTGCACACCAAGACACAACCATCACGTCCAATAGGATTAAGCTTACCATCTTGTGACCGCAAAGGGTAGGATTCTTGTTCAGTTACCACACAGTTCACACTACTTATAGTACCTTGACCCTGCAATGCACAACCACCATGTGAGGAACCTCGACCATACCGTCCACCACGAGTAAACAAAGCCTCACCACTAGTGGGCTTGTCAGCACAAAACACTGGCTCACTCTTGATACTAGCAACAGAAATCATAGTTGTTGTAGTTGAAGCACCGATCTTATAAGCAAAAACACGTTTTAAGAGTAGATTTCATATTAGGATAGGAAACCTCACTGATGGCTAACATGACTACATAAACAACATAAACGCCATCACAGAATCAGGAAGATTCATATCTTCCTGCGAAAACTTGAAATACATGTGCACAAATTTGCTCACAAACGATTAATGTTTATACTTTTTGACCTACAAAAATTGTACAAATTACAAAAAGCTGTAAATAGCCGATGACCCTTTTCGGGTAAGAACAGTCCATCTAGTTTCGCCAACAAGATTTTGACACTATTATCCTTTTTTAAATCATCAACACTGATTTCTGAAGAGACTACCCTAGCCCTTCAAGGAAAGATGAATCGCTGATGCACATTTAGTTTGGGGCAATTCAGTAAGTTTGTACCAAATACCAATCTTTTATTTCTAGCTGTCATAGTATCCATCAATGTTAAGTCTGGGCATCTATTTGGATGAACAGGCAGTGGTATTAATGCTTTCCATAACAGAGGCCATAGCGTAAGAGCTCTGCTACCACTGTTAAGAATGTCCATGCACACTTACCTCTGAAAGACAACTGCAGTGGAGCAGGCACCCAGCCACCATTACACCACTGGCTGTGATGTCACACTTGTTGGCCACATGGCTATGACATCAAGCCATGCCACAAACAATTGCACTCCATTATTACTCTGCCAGATATTAACAGTCTGTGTCAATTCTTACAGCATTTACAGTGTTCACAGAGCATTGAGCAGCAGTCATCATTTCAGCATTTTGATACACAGTATGAATCATCATAATGTAGGTAATTCTTTTCCAATATTCAGATGGCTTTCAGTTCTCCATGATAACTAACTTTTTACCCCCAAGTAAAACTTTCCTCTGTATGCTCTCCAACACCTTTACTGTTTACTGATACATCAACCTTTTCCTGAAAAAAGGAGACATTTAAAATTGTCAAATTTAGTGTAAACACCCTATACTTTGATCTATTAGTGTAGCAGGAGGCAGTTGCAGTGGTAACAGAAATCCCTTGACATGGTAACCCTAGCTACCATACATTCAACCTGGACCATCTCCTGATCAGCCAGCTCTCCAGTAATACCTTATAGGGAGTAAGTAATCAATTCCTTTGCATAGACCACTCCTATAGGAAAATTCATAGCACAGATGAGCCATCAAGCATCTACAGAGCACTCAATATGGTCACAGGGGTAGACTCAGTCATATTTACCAGAAGGCTACCTTCCAAAAAAATGGCTATGTCTAGCTTTCTACCAAGAGCACTAGCTAAGGCCTGAAGTTGATTGAGCATGTGTCCATGGACAACTTGACAACCTGTTCCCATCAGTAGAGTGGACAACCAGAAGTTGTTTGAAGCTGGCAGGTTTAGAAACACAGCAGCCAACTTCTCGATCAGGGTCCTTGGTGTCCTAAAAGCTGCACTCATATTTGCTCTAGTTCTGTGGACATTTAGACCACCCTATCTGAGCTGGCCTCAAGGCTGGATGTGCCATCCTTGTACTGGTCCCCTACTGAGTTGGCAAGTGAAGGGCCACAAAGTTCACTGAGGAGAGGATCCCCTAGTCTTCCTTTTTTGGGGGGAAGGAGGGCAGGGGTCACATCCTTTTTTATCCTCCTAACAAAGGAGAAAATGGCTTAGTTGCCTGTGGATCTCCACCAGCAGAAAGTAGAGTGTGGCAACCTCCCTTTCAGCCCTTGTCCTCTAGGCAGGATACTTACTGGCAGTGGTTATCTCAGGGGCATTTTTCACTGAACCTCTGTCCTCTCCCAGAGAATACCCTGCTATCTGTGGCATAGGGTCCCTGTCACCTCAAAAGGGGCTTCCTTTCAGGACACTCAACATCACCCCCCCATGCCATCAGGACAATAGACCTAGAACACGGGGCCTACCCGTGTTCTAAAAGTTTGGGGGAAAGTGTGCCAGCCCCCAATGGTAAAAATTAGGGAAGCAGAATCCTGTGCCCAAAATGTCACAACCCTTGTGTATCAAAAGGCAGCAGGTCCCAGTGGGATCACCCCCTCCGCCCATATGATCCATCTATGGAGATCAATTCTTTATGCCTTTGGCCACTTATTCCTCTTTTGCTGACCCCCCGCCCCCCTAAACAAAGCAGGGTGAGTGGGGCCAGAGACACAGAGAGAATCTTAGGGGCAACTTAATAGAAGAGGCTTGTTGTTTTTGTTGTGGTTCTCTGGGCCCTGTTATTCCAGAAAGTCAGTCTGCACCACGTAGGTAGGCCACCACATCCACTGGACTTGACCCAAACTGCAGGACATTGTTCACATTATTGTGTTGTCTGAGAGCTGCCAAACGAATGCACTTTTCAATAGTTCTGGTGGAGATGCCTCCTCTCGTGGTGAAACTGCCCTTCCAAAGAAGATGGAAGGCCAAATATCTTTAATCAACCCCACTGGAAGAGAAGAGGGCAAAAGGGAATACCTGGCTCTCAAGAAAAGAGGAAGCCTCCTTACCATTTGTGTATATTGGAAGAGAAACCCTTCCATCAGTTGGGGAACTTCCTTAAGTCACCTCTTACCCCCCAGCCCCCCCCCCCCAGCATCTTAGTGGGATGAGGCAGTGCTCGGAGGTGGTTTTCCTTTCGTCTGTGACTACATTACTGAATCTTCTCCTGTTGTGGGAGCAGTAGAGAGTCAGCTTTCACCCAATACAGCAGGTATGGCCCTTAAACTATCTCCTGCCACTCACCAGGGTTCAAATGAGAGGCTGGGAGCGCACCTAGTTACCAGTCCCTCTCCTAAATAACATGAGAAAAATATAGGAAGGGCAAACTAAATATGGTAATAAAGAAGAATTGCAACAGGTTGGTCCACTAAGAGGTAAGGGTAGGTAATCAACTACTTATTACCATACCCCTAAACTGGGACCAGGAGGGTATGCCAGTGTTCCAGGTTTCATATAAGACTATACTGGGTGCCCCTTTGCTGGGATGAGTGTGTAAGTTGCCAGATGGATCCCACATTAAATAAAATTTAGGTCCCCAGTGAAAAATAAAAAGCTTCAAAATGAGCATAGATAGGAGGTGGTTAAACAAAACTACCATTTTTTCCATCCTGGCAAGATTCTAGCAGCATTGTCAGTGTCAGACAGGCAGAATTTTACTCCCCTCCTACACCTCTTAAGCAAAGAAAATGTACATAGGCCAGGTAGAAAATTTAGGGCCCTAGTGACCAGGACGATACCCCACTCTTTAGAAAGCGAAGGAGCAAAAGAATAAACAGAATGGAAGCAAATGGAAAGAAGACGGTTGTGAAATACTATCAACACTATTGCAGCAAACTTGAATCAAAATTTCTCTCTTTCAACACTGCTACAAATTAGGGAGAAAAAATGGGGGGGGGGGAGGTTTTATCCTTACCTGTTCATCAGGAAGGTCATTAAGCATTAGAGTCTCTTCAGTCTTCATGATAGGTGGCTCACTACCAGCCATTGGAAAAGCGATTAAGTTTTTCTCCATCTCCTTTGAGCTTGGACTGATATCATTCTCACTAGCTGCCATCTCATCACAAAAAACAGGGGATGGAAGGGAAGGTACATAATCAGCTGTGTCAGGAGGTTCTTCTTTAATCTCCATTGACTGGAATGTATATAATAAATATTTTAGTAAGAGTGGAAAAAATAAGTCTTGGAACTATTATAATTCCCAATAAAGGAGTCCAAAATAAGTTTAAATAAACAAAAAAGAGGGGAAATGTGTTTTAATATTAGAAAATATAAATGGCGAGTGTTGTAAAAGGCAACTAAAACTGAAATGTTGCCTGTATGTGGAGCAGGAAGAATACCTGCACCATCCTCCAGCATGTGTCATAAAAGGTGACCAAGCCCGGATATGGGACAATGGGATGAGAAGTCACACTTCCCTAAGGCTTTATCCTAAGAACCTGTCATAAAATGTTGGTAATGCGTGCAATTGTGGCAGCTATAAGGTTTGTTAATCTGCATCGATGTGTGAATTAGTGGGGGGGTATGGAATGTGATTGGTGTATGTGATGTGGGAAAGAAGGGAATGATAGGGAGATTGCAGATGCTTGCTCTCTGGGAGACAAACATGAAAAGGAATGAAGTTTGTGTGGGCTTAGAGTGTGATCAGGCATAGTCAGGGTGGTAGAAGTAAAGAGGCTGTGGCAGTGTTTTTTGTGTGATGCAGCTCGGTATGAATGTGTGAAGTTGAGAATTATGTTGATCAACTTGAAATTTTCAAGGGTAAAGCTTTGCATGACTTGGGAGTTGAGGAGAATGAAAATGGGGATGAGTATCAGTAGATGCTTGTAGGAGATATGAATGGACAAATATGTGAAAATGAGCTTTGGTAGTCCCAGAGAGAGCGTAATAGGGTTCTGTGCTGAAAGAAACTTATGTACACAAAACTTATTCTTTCAGCACAAGGATGTACATAAATACACATGGGTTGGACAAAAGAGAAAGAGAGTACTTAAGACTACTAAGAAAGAACATGCAAGATGTATTTGAAGTGAAGGCTATATATAAGAGATCTAATAAGTATGGGACTATCTAATCACATGATGGTGTTGCATAAGGTTAAACTGGTTGGTGTATGGGTAAGAAGACATGAGGAAAGTGGAAAGGAGAATCAGAACTGCAAAGTTAGCAAAACAGAGAGAAAAGGGACAGTATATAAGGAGTATATTTCAGTAGGAGACAAGAAATAAGTGGGAGCATGGAGATGTGTCAAATGAAGAACAAATTTAAGGAAATGGTAGTAGGTAGTGCAAGGGCTGTATGTGGGAGTGCTAGGGTTAGAAAGAATAAAAGTGCTGAAGGGTGGAATGACAAAATGAAGTGTGTAGTGGAAAGCAAAATGGAGGTGTACAAGGCTTTAATTGGTAGGAAAGTATTTGGAGCAATTAGAACATTATTGAATGTTAAGGGTTTGAGTGTGAAATGTACCAGGAAGATGCAGGGGAGTAAACTGATGATGACATGGTGTAGAGGAATGAGAGAAAATATTGTGAATGAGTACAGTGCAAATAGATAACTTGAGAGGGAGGCTTGGTATGCGAAAAGTAGATGGAGGAAAAAACTGGGTAAGAGGTTTCTGTGTGAATGAGGTTGCGGCAAAGTATTCTAAGGTTGTATAGGCATATAAGATGAGTGCAGGGTATGAAAAAGGTTGGAAGATGATGTAAAAGCTAAGTATGTGACAGTGTTTGAGGAAGGTTTAACTGAAGGAAATGTATGATATTGTGTATAGTAGATGCGCATTGAGGGGTTTTGTGAGGGTGTGTGCTAGGGGCCTTTGGCCCAAGGATGAACCAGGGGTGAGATGATACAGAAGGAGCAATTTGGAGTGGGGAAAATGAAAAATGTACTTGTGCTTAGACCATACACAATTTCATGTTGAAGTCATGAAATATTTTTTTTTAAAATAATAATAAACTTTTAATTTAAAATCTTTTAAAAAGTATAAACTTTAGAAAAAAAACTAAAATCCTATTTTCTTTAGAAAACTTCTCTTTCTTTTTTTTTCATTAAGGTAGAACCAAAGTGACTAGAATATTACAAACTAATGCCACCTTCTCAACGGCAAATAGGTTGACAGAAAAGATTGCAACCTACCTCAGTCTTTTCCAAATTTTCAGAAAATGAATTGTCATCTTTATTAGTGTGTTGGTTATCAGCCTGAGGATTTAATTCTGAATTTCTTCCTTTTCTTCTTCCTCCTTCCTCTGACTTTCTCTTTGGTAGAGGATTATCATTGCTTGAATTAGTTCTCTTCTTGGAGGTACTTTCTTTACTAGGCACTGAATCATCAGGGACTGCTAAACCCTTGATACGAAGGGCTTCAGCTGCTTTAATTAAGGATGGGAGCATTTCTTGAATAACATTTACTTCTCCTTTATACATATAATTCAATAGCAACTCCATTTCCTTAGGTTCAATGTCTTTGAAAATGATGTAAGGATGCTGGCACTGTATCCTCTCAAATATGTCATCAAAGTAATCACTACATGTGGACAGGACAAGTCGATGAACTGGAAAATACTTTCCTTGGCATGCAATAGTTGCATCGCAATATTTTTCCTGGAAAGAAAATTGATCAAAATACCTAGGTTTAGAATGACTAGATTGATATCTATTGGTATTTCAAAATTAGACATGCTAATATGAACATTAAGCAAGTTCTCCATTAATATTTTGAGATGTCTTAGAGGATCTAATAAAGAGTCAGGATAATTATGCTATTTAATTTTTAAATTATCCAATCAAACAAATTTCTGAAGCATTGTATTAATGACAAAATTATTGACAACTTACCTTAGTCTGAACATGACTAATACTTTTGAGAAAGGCAGGTGCATGATTGTTCCATTTTAAGCAAAGATGGCTACTCATTATGAATAATAATTACTTTGCACTGTATTAAGTTCCTAGTTACAGTGAAACTGCAACTTTTTTAATAAATCATTGCAAATTTCTGAAATACATTGTGAAAAATTTAAATTTTGTAAATAAGAGAAAAGGGACTGACTGACAAAGGGACAAGTGGATAACATTGTATGCAATTGATAGGCAGGAGAGAGGATGGATGGGAAGGGGGGGGCCTCTTCTAGTCTAGAGAATACAGCATTAGATTTCTGACATTACAGCACCAGGTTCAACACCAATGAGAGCAAATGTAAAACTTGAATGTGAGGGACTGCCTAAACACATCACACCTCTATTTTCTGTGGAGGAGAAATAATTTATTAGCCTTGTTCATTTCCCTTCTTCCACACACACTGCAAAAATTTCTTTGTTGCTCTTACTATTCTTATTCTCTTATCTATATCTTTTTTTTCCCCACTCAAGCCATAACCCTCCATAATCAGTTGTCCTTCAGGCGTTGTCCCAGTCAGACATGCAACAGTGCCACTCTCTCTACTTGATTCATAAAGTGCTTGCTATTTATCGATATTCATATTAAAAAGTGTTTTTTTTCTAATGGTTGTCCTTGGGGCTTATCTTTCATCAGACTATAATTCTTGAATTGTGTTTGAATAGTGGTAAATTTTTAGATAAATTGTGATTAATCATAGTCTGGTTCTCTGAATTCGGAGACAGGCTTTTTTTTCTTCTTTTTTTAACATCGTCGGCCATCTCGGTTGTGGGTTTTGAACTTGCGCGCTCCAATTCGCTTAAATAATTACTATATTAGTTACTATATTAATAAATAAAAGTTCAAGATTATTAAGTTAGGCTTGTGAGTCAGAATTTTCATTGAATAGGCTAGTCTCACACCAGGTATTCGCAGATATCGGTAAGTGAACTTACTTTATATTAATTTGAATTTACAGTAGACCTATCAAGATGAAAAAAAAAATGCCTGGAGCCCAAAGATTAAAAGCGTTTTGCTTTAAATGCAAGACAATAAAGTGGATCAAAGACTTCCCCAAGCAATGCTTTGAACAAATTACAGCACAAAGTATATGCTTTTTCTGTAAAATGGCTGAAAAACACGAGAAAGAGAAAAACGATTTAATGAAAATTATTCATGACTTGGCCAAAGGAATAACTGCATTAAAAACCAAAAGATGTGACTGTGCTCTCGATGAAAATCAAATAACATGCATCAATCAAAAAGTGGTGAAATTAGAACAATCTATACTGCTTTTAGAAAACAAAATTGAACATAGCGGTAGAGAAGAGGACTTCCTCACAGTTACTAACAAACAAAAATTTAGACCCAAACCAAAAACGAATACACCCATTGAACTGCAAAATAGGTATTCAGAATTATAAGAAGATACTTATTTATTTGGAGACTCATTAATCAGAAATTAGATTGACTACTTTGGTGCGAAAAATTCTAGAAAATGTAAATTTAGGTGTTATCCTGGAGCTACATCAAGAAGATAACCCAGTGATGTCTTTTGTAAAAATAATTATGCCGGAACTGAAGAGATAGTTGAGGACTATACTACGCTCATCAGAAAAATCAAATCTATGACTAAAAGAGGCATGGTAATCAGCTTACTACCGAGATTAAATTCAAATAGAGAAGTGTTAAGTCAAGCAATTGGCATTAACAATCGCATAAAGAAAATGTTAAATTTGTTGACTTTTGGCAGAAATTTATCAAAAAATGGCATACTTCAACCATGATGGAATGCATTTTAGCCTAAAAGAAAAAAAGGAATATGGAGAATTGCTCCATCTAAATTTGATAGAACTTCTAGAACAACCTAGTATCTCCCCAGAACCCCAAGAAAATTTGGGAAACGACTTTGGTGAGCATTAGAAGTAAACAGATAACTTCACTCAAAGCCATCTTATTTAATGCCAGATCAATCAGGAACAATTTATCAGAATTCAAAGCGTTAGTAACATTAAAAAAATATGATATAATAGGCATCACCGAGACGTGGATCCACAGTTATTCGAGGGACTATCTCAGTGAATTTCATTTACAAGGAGCTACAAGGAAAATAAGTACCCTAGAAGACCTTACGGTCCATACAAGGAGGGTACTTTTGGCGCAAACTTCGAAGGTATCCGTTGGCAACCTCGAAGATCACTCGCGAGGATCTTAACGGCGATTTCGCAAGACTTTATCTAGTCTTAACTTGAACTGGTCAACAGATTCACTGTTGACAACTTCCGTCGGAAGTGCGTTCCAACTAGCGCAGATACTGTAAGTGAAGAACTTCCCAAACAGATCACCATGGTATCGCTTCAGTTCAAGTTTAAAGCCGTGATTTCTTGTTCTCCCCTCACTGAGCTGGAAAATATCCCCGTAGTCCAGTCTGTCGAAGCCTCAAAGTATTTTAAATACTTCGATTAGCTGACCACGTAGTCTCCGGGTCTCCAGCGAGAACATATCTAATTCCCTTAATCTATCTTCATAACTTTTATGTCTGATAGAGGGAATCAGTTTGGTTGCCCTGGCTTGCACGTGTTCCAATCTCGCAATGTCCTTTTGAAATGAATGACTCCAAAATTGTACAGCATACTCCAGTTGCGGTCAGACGAGGGAGTTGTACAGACACAGTACTATCTCCTTGTTCCGATATCCAAACTGTCGCTTTATATACCCTAACATCCTTTGGGCTTTCTTCTCCACCTCAATACACTGTTTTGAGAACTTGAGGTCACTCGTGATAGTTACACCCAAGTCCTTCTCAGTGTTGGTGGATTCAAGAGCAGTGCCCTTAAGGATATAGGGTGATTGAGAATTTCGGTGGCCGATATGCATCACTTTGCATTTGTTTACGTTGAAAGGCATTTGCCACGTATCAGACCACTCCCCAATCTTCCGAAGATCTTCCTGCAGGCTTGCAGTATTTCCATCCTTTGCAACATTCATACCAAGCTTGGTATTGTCAGAAAATTTAGAAATCTTGGCAACCATGTCACTGTCCATGTCGTTGATGTAGATGATGGATAGTAGTGGTCCCAGGACAGAACCTTGGGGCAACCCGCTAGTAACGGGCACCCACTCAGAAGTCTGTCCATTCACCACCACCCGTTGCCGTCTGCAACTTAGCCAGTTCTCGATCCAGCCAGCTACTTTTCCATCTATGCCCAGCGCTCACACTTGCCGGAGAAGGCGGCGGTGTGGTACCTTATCAAAGGCTTTCTGAAAGTCTAAGTACACCACATCCACCGCCTTGTCCCGATCGTGCTCACTGAAGACGAAGTGAAAGAATTCCACAAGGTTCGTCAGGCATGACCGTTGCCTTCGGAAGCCATGCTGAGAACTCCTCAGTAGCAGGTTTGACTCTAAATGTGATGCCATTTTGTCCACCATCATGCTTTCTATGAGTTTACTGACTATCGAAGTCAGACTGATAGGTCGGTAGTTCAATGGTTGGCTACGGTCTTTCTTGATGATAGGAGTCACCTCTGCTTCACGCCAGTCTCTAGGAACGCATTCGGTCCGGATTGACATGTTGAAGATTGCGCTCAGGTGTCGTGACACTTGATCGCGCACTTCTTTCAACACTTTAGGTAGAAACCCATCCAGGCCAAGTGACTTATTCCTCATTAGGTCAGTGATCTTTTTTATTTTTCCTTCGGTGAAGTCCATATCCTCCAGCTTTTCCCCCCGAGTAGGAATCCGTCGGCTGGGGGATGGGACCACACTCTTCAGTAAACACTGAAGAGAAGTAGTCGTTGAGGAGGTTAGCATTTTCTGCGTCTGAATGCTTTAATGTCGCCTCCTCATTCCTCAAAGGGCCAATCGTTCGACGGATTGGTTTACGGCTGTTTACATATCCAAAGAACTCCTTGGGATTCTCTTTAAAGAGTCTCGCCACTCGGAGTTCCTCAGACTGCTTAGCCGCCCTTATGCTGGACTTCACTCTCCCAGCTAGCCTCCGGTATTCGTCAAAGTCACCCGAGATCTTTGATTGCTGGTACACAGTTCTCTTCTCCATAAGCAGTTGGCCGATTTCTCAATTAAACCACTTTGGTTGAACAGAAGACCGACAGAGGCATTTCAGAGCGATGAAACGCGATTGAAGACTCAACAGCATCGCACACTTCTAGCCTCGCATCAGTCAGTCCAGCACAAAGGCTTGCAAAGTCTGCTCTTCTCAAGTCAAGTTTCCTTGATTGAGTGGCACCAGACCTTACCTTCAGGACCTTAACGGTAAATCTAACTAGCTGGTGATCACTGCTACCGAGCTCTTCGCCTACAGAGACATCCTCAACGATATCATCCTCAGAGGTGAAGACCAAGTCGAGGATATTGTCTCCTCTCGTCGGTTCTCTGACCCATTGAGTGAGGAACTCGTTGTTGGCAAACTCCAAGAGTAGCGCGCTCTCGCCACAGGCTGCTCTGGTTTCCCAGTCAACTTGGCTGTTGAAGTTGCCCATAATGATGCACACTCTGCCTTGAATAAGCTCACCCAACAGCTGGTACAGTTCCCTGTCCTTCTCAACAGGTTGGTAAGGGGGCCTGTAAAGCAGCAGGGTTCTGTATCTGACTGGACCTATCTCTAGGTCAATGCCTAGTAGCTTGTGGTCGGTTATAATGTTGGAGCTCGTAGATTCAATTGTATCCTTCACATACAACATTACACCGCACCCTCTCTGTCTGGCCTATCTTTGTTGAAGAGTTGGTAGCCAGGAACCGTGAATTCGCCTTCAAAGTCTCGATTTGAGGTTTTTATCTGCAATTCTGTTATGGCTACCATTTCGGGTTCCTCCGTTGCTACGAGGCCACGGAGCTCAGGAAACTTGTTCCTGATTGACCTCGCATTAAACAGAAGAACTTTCAGGGAGTCCCCGACTGTAGGACTCCCTACGCTCTTCCATTTCCCGGCTTATTTGTTGGCGAGGAGCACCCCTCTTTGCGACCTCTGAGGTTGTTCTAGGAGTGACACAGGTGTACTGGCGTAGTCCACCATCACTCTGGGTCGGATACTGCTTTAGGGCCTCTCTACGACATCCTGGATGATGTTCAACAGGAAGGCCTTTCCTTTAAAGGAAAGATGTACCCCATCCCTTTGGTAGAGATCATTTCTACCATAAAAGGTACGGTACGGGTCCACAAAAAAGACCCCCTCTGCTGTACACAAATCTGCCAGGCGCATGTTTAAAGAGACATTCATCGAGTGAGCGGTCGGTCTGTGTTGGAACTCTCCTCGGGAGCATCCCGACTACAACACGCTTGCGGGTTTTCAGCCCACAGTCGTCCACAGCACCCATGACCGTGTGGAGGATTTTATCTGTAGGGCCTACCCTACCTCCTCTCAGGTAGAGGTCATTTCCACTGACCATCAGAGCAACGACTGAGCTCTCAGAAATCTGTGATTTCTCAGCCGCTAGCAGGGGCTTGCACATTTGTCTGCAGACGACTTAGACTTCCCTTTCAGAAGCAACTTGCCACTTTCCTCTTGTATCTCTACATTTTTCTTCTTCTTCTTGTCTTCTTTTGTTTTCTCTTCTTCTGCTTCTACTTTCTCATCCTCTATTTCTACTTTCTCTTCTTTCTTTTCTTCTTTTTGGCTCATTGAGGAAGCCCTTCAGCAGAAGAAATCGGCTGTTGGACATCGGGAGCCTTCTCGCCTGAGCATCTGCATCTCTCTGTTTTTAAGAGTTGAGCTTCCCTTTTAAGGAGGAAGTTCTCCTCACTCAGTTGAGCGATGCTCTCGCCCAGGCGCTTCTCGAGTTTGCAGAAGTCACAGACACTAACGGCATCTGTGAGCTCCTTGCAACTCCTGCCCCCGAAGTCTTCACTCCATCTATAGACTTTGCATATTTTGCAGGTTAGCTTGCGAAATGGAAGACCATTCTTCTTCGCCATCTTACAAAACTCTCGGACCATACGCATTGAAAAGGGGTTTTTTTGGTTGTGATTTTCTCTCGCACTAATCACATCCGCCTATTTCCAGGAGGTTTTCGGTCGTTCGGCGAACAGAAACCCTTTGACCAAGCACACCAACCCTAAGGTCTCCCCTGGGCCGGACATCCCCAATCGTGCCGCAGCTCCCAACTGAGCAGCACGAGAGCTCCAGTGAACTGGTTCTCTGATTTTTCAACAGGGGTGCTTGAGGTGAAACTGTCTTCCTACTAAGCCCTACTAATCAACTAAAAACGGCCAGACTTAATGCAAATAGTAAAGGTAAGTGCCCACGACTTCATCCAAGATCTTTAGCTGATCTGGCAACCAGCAAGGCACAAAAGCTCTCTCACCAAAGAGCAGTTGAGCCTTTATTCACCAAATAGCTGTCACAGGGAGCTGGTCAGGCAATTATACATTAGGAGAAAGCTTCTAAGGGGTACCTAGCATTTCTCCATTAATCGTACCCCAAACGCCTGAGATCCCTTCAATCTCAGTCTCTTGCAACCTATGAGTGATCCAAGGCATTATTTAAAGAGGTTCCAAAGCCTCTCTTCTCATGTGGCATAAGGGAGCTGGTGAGGCCCTTATTAATAAACAACTTATTGTAATAGAGATGTATGTTTGTTTTTTGTTATTGGGTTTCTTTGTTTTTTTTGACAGTTGAAGAGAGTTGGTGAAACTTAGTACTAATAGAATAGAAGAGGTTGGTAGGGGAATACAAGGAGACGCATAAAAGAAGTGGTAGAGAAGTTTAACAACACTTAGTCTGGATCCTACTACAGTTACTTTACTGGCATGGGTGACCCTACCGGACTAAAAGTCCCCCAGCTTAGCTAGCCTAACTCAAGCAGATCACGCAAGCTCTCTCACCGACGGCAAGGTCGAATTTATAAAGAAGGAGGAGGAATACTCCTATATATAAGTGAGAACCTTTAGCCTATTAATTGCAATATAGATACAGAATTTGAACTAATAGGAATAAAACTAAATACAAACAAATGTTTACATATATATTTGGCCTATAGAAAGCCAAACCAATCAAATGAAACAGACAATCGATTTTATGAATTTTTTATGAGCGTTAGTAGGGACAGATTCTCTCTCATTATTGGTGATTTTAACTGCCCCCAAATTAATTGGCAGACAAAGAATTCAGATTCTGAAGGAGAAAGATTACTAAATTTCATAGATGAAAATCTGCTAACTCAATGGGTCACTGAGCCAATAAGAAGAGAGAATATATTGGACTTAATCTTAACTTCAGATGATGAACTTATTTCAAATGTGAGCATAGGCGATCAACTTTGCAGCAGCAATCATAAACTAATAGAATATGAATTAAACTTACTTCACAAAAGAATTGTAAGAAGTATTACAAAATTTGACTTCCAAAAGTCTAATTTCATAGATTAAAAAAAAAGGGTAAAAAATTATAAAATAACTGCTAGAAACATAAATGAAGCATGGAATGAATTTAAAAACAATCTCAATTCATTCCTCTAGCAATCAGAACAAGTGGAAAAAATCAAAATCCTAAATGGTTGATAAATTAAATAAAAGAGACAAATAAAAGAAACGAGGCTTATAAGATGATCACATAGGTGGCACATAAGTGGCAAATGACTTTCAACCTTGATAAGTGCAAAGTTATTAACATGGGAAAAGATAATAGAGAATTTAACTATGAAATGGATGGGCATTGGCTGAGCTCAGTAGAGGATGAGAAAGATCTAGGAGTAGTAATAGATAAGTCATTAAGGTTTTCTAAGCAGTGTATTGAAGCAAGAAATAGGGCAAATAGAGTGCTGGGTTTTATTAAGAGAAATGTCAGTTACAAAAGTAAGGAGGTTATTCTTAAACTCTATAACTCTTATGTTAGGCCACATCTAGAGTACTGTATACAGGCATGGTCCCCACATTTTAGACACGATATTAACCTTCTTGAGTCAGTGCAACGGAGGGCAACAAAGATTATTCCTTCCCTGAGGCACCTTGAATATATAGATAGACTGAGGGTATTAAATATGTTCTCGTTCGAAAGGAGGTGTGTGAGAGGGGATATGATTGAGCTCTTTAAAAAATTTTCCGGGATAGATAAATTGGATGTTAGCAAGTTTTTTGAGTTAGATGATGGTAATCGGACTAGAGGTCACCACTTGAAAATTAAAAAGCAAGGATCTAGGTTGGATTTAAGAAAATATTTTTTCACCAATAGAGTGGTAGACTTCTGGAACAAATTGCCACAGAGGGTAGTAGGTAGTCCAAATCTAAATGTATTTAAGAGTAGGTTGGATGAGTTTATGGGAAGGGAAGGTTGTGATGGTTCCTAACTTTTGTATATATTAATATTGTTTGTATATATCTATAGCTGCATGATTTAGTTCTTGACAAGCCTTGATTGGTGATACCCTTGTTTCTGGATGCAATCCTCTGGATGTAGTTTTCCTGTGAGTTTGGGTGCCTTAAAAAAGAGGCCGTTGACTCGGATGACCTATGATGAGCCCTTGTTGCTTTTGTCATCTGTTATATTATATTGTGGGGGGGACTTTGATTTTGTCTTTCCCTGGTGATGGTGCTTTTTGTGGGTGGGTTTTGACAGAGGCGGATGACCTTTGATAGGCCCTTGTGGCTTTTGTCATCCGTGTAATTATGTTATGTTATGTTATGTTAAACAGCTCAGAAGCAAATAAGAAGAAATATATTGATCTCAGAAGAAAGGTAAAAGCTGGAATTAAAAGATCAAAGCGTAACAAGGAAATGAGAGTAACTTTAAACTGTAAAGAAAATCCCAAAGAATTCTTTGCCTTAGTTAATAGTAGAAAACCAATAAAAAACAGTATTGGCCCAATCAATGATCGTCACAATAATTTACAAGTTAGAGATAAAGATATAGCACACTGCACTAAACAAGTATTTTGCATCAGTTTTCAACAACGAGACCTCAAATCAAAATATCATACCATATAATGAGTACTTAGGCAATGACCACTAGAAATGTTGAAATGCACAAGCAACGATGTACGAATA
This sequence comes from Ceratothoa steindachneri, assembly GCA_963969495.1. Lineage (NCBI taxonomy): Eukaryota > Metazoa > Arthropoda > Malacostraca > Isopoda > Cymothoidae > Ceratothoa > Ceratothoa steindachneri. The sequence goes on from OZ018319.1 coordinate 20,059,529, forward strand.
TGAATAGATAAATGAATAAATTCAAATCCCCAGGACCTGATAAGATAGTGCTAAGAGTAATCAAAAAAGTAAAAGATGCAGTAGTGGACCAAATAACACATTTTTAACTTATCACTTGAAACTAGTACTGTCCCTTAAGATTGGAAATTAGCCAATGTAAGGCCAATATTTAAAAAAAGACGTAAAGATCTGGCATGCAATTATCAACCTATAAGTCTAACATCAATAATTGGTAAAATGCTTGATATTATTGCAGAAAAAATAGTAAGCCATTTAGAAACCAATGAATTGCTAAGAAACACACAACGCGGATTTAGGAAACACAGATCTTGTCTTACAAACTTATTGGAGTTCTTCCATTACATTAACACAATTCATGATAGTGAGAGATCTGTCGACATTCTGTATCTGGACTTTCAAAAGGCCTTCGACAAAGGAGATTAATATCTAAAGTTAGAGCTCTAGGAATACAAGGTAAAATAACAAATTGGATTGAAGACTGGCTTAGTAATCATAAACAGAGGGTCATGATCAATGGAGAAGAGTCTGAATGGATACTTGTGAGTAGTGGCATTCCTCAGGGATAGGTCTTGGGACCCTTGTTCTTTATTATTTATGTAAATGACATAGACATGGGATTGATCTCTAAAATCTCCAAATTAGCTGATGATTGTAAACTGGGTAAAAGTATAATTACCGAGCAAGATATAGTAGATTTTCAAAAGGACATTGACCACATAGCCAAATGGTCTGAAAAATGGAAACTTCCACTGAATCTTGAAAAATGCAAAGTGATGCATGTTGGTTACAAAAATCCAAAGGCAGAATACAAACTCCTTGATAAAACAATAGCAGAAACAAAAAATGAAAAGGATCTTGGTATTTGTGTGTCAAATAACCTCAAGTTCACACAACACTGTGTTGACGTAGAAAAAAAAGTGTGAAAGATACTTGGTTACATTAAGAGACAGATCAGCTATAAAAGCAAGATTATTAATTAACTTGTACAATGCCTTAGTAAGACTACAACTAGAATATTGTGGCCAGGTATGGTTGCCCTCCCTCAGAAAAGATATAGAAAGAGTGCAAGCTAAGGTTACAAAAATGACAGCATCATTAAGAAAATACAGTTATACACGGATGGAAAAGTTAAACCTTTACAAATTAGAAACAAGACATATACAAAGTCAACTACAGTGGTACCTCTACTCTACGTACCTCTGGTACTTCGACTGACCTTCGAACAGGTAGCACGTGTTTTATAGAGCTCTCAGTCTGTTGATCTATTTTTCAGATTTTTCTATAGTTTGTTTGTTTTTTGTTTTTTTTTCTCACCACAATCAGCCAAAGCTAAGTTGCTCTTCTTTTTTTTCTTATTGCTACTTAAATTCTTTCTTTGTTTGAATAAGTGATGGAGTTTGGGGATGAAAGTGAGCATGAGTGTCGGAATGTATGCATTGGTTGTGGTGTATTAGGTGAGGGGTATACATGTGTTGTATGTGGGCTGCGTGAATGCATTGTAGATTTAGAGGGGATGAGAAGGCAGGATTTAGACAGGATATGTAGGCTGGAGGGGTTAGTTGCTGAGCTCAGGAGGGAACTTAGTGTTAGGCCTAGATTTGGGAATAGGTTAGGTGGTGAGGTAGGCCAGTTAGATGTTTCAGGTGAAGGTAGAGGGCCGGTGGAGGAGGTAGGATATGATAGTTCTAGTGATAGTGAAGTTAGCCCCCTTAGATTAGTTAGAAATAGGCCTAGTGAGGATGGGGGACAGTGGAGAGTGGTTAGGAAACATGAAGCTAGGGAGGCTTCTCCTGTTCTTTGTGAGAATAGGGTTGCCTCTGTTGAGGTGGTTAGCCAGGGGGAGAATAGGTGTGTGAGTCAGAGGGACACAGAACCTATTAGCTTGACTAATAGATTCAGTGCCCTAAGAGAGGGAGTAACTGGAAGTGATATGACTGATGGGGGTGGGGGTGGAGTTCGAGTGACTGGTAGTTTGAATGAGAATAGGAGTGGGGATGGAGTTAGGTCTGTGGGGGTTAGGAATAGGAGTCTGACTGAAGTGCTTGTGATGGGTGATTCGCGAGTTAGATATTTAGATAGGAAGTTGAATGCAAGTAGATTGAATGGTTTGAGGGTGTGTTTGCCGGGTGCTGGAGTGAGAGATCTGTCTGATAGGTATGAGGAACTGGTGTCTGGCTGTGCAAGGGATGCGGTTGTGATTACACATGTAGGAGTGAATGATGTGAAGAAAGTGGGTGCATGTGAGTTACGTGAGAGGTACAAGAGGTTGATTGAAAAGGTGAAAGAAAGTAGAATGAAAGGTGTTGTGACAGGTGTGCTTCCAAGAATGGATGTTGGGGTAGAATGGATGTCTCGTGCAATTGGTCTGAATGATTATGTGAGGAGGATGTGTGAGATGGAAGGTGTCATGTTTGTGGATGTGTGGGATAGGTTTGTTGGAATGAAAGAAATGTATGCGATGGATGGACTGCATTTGAGTAGGAGGGGGGTAGATGTGTTGTGGGAGGAGTATGATCGTGTTATTAGGTCTTTGCGGGCGGGAAACTAGATACTAATAGTGGTCAGGGAATTATGAGAGGACATTATAGTACTGAAAGTAGAATGGACTTGGCACATAACAGAAATAGGTTCCAAGGCGATAGAGGTGAGGTCATTCAAGTTTCAAGAGGTGCTTCAGGGATAGGGGGGTTAAATTGTTTCTATACAAATGCTCGTAGTCTTAGAAACAAGAAGGATGAGCTATTTAGTTATATTAGCAATGAGGATATAGATATATTATGCGTTACTGAATCATGGGTTAATGAAATAGAATTTAGTGACACTATAAGTGAATTTGATTTTCAGGGCTATAATAAGTACATTAGTCAAAGGACAGGTAGGATTGGTGGAGGAATAATTATCTATATAAAAAACAACATTGTTTCAAGTTTAAATACTTCAATAAAGCAGGATGGAGTTGAGTCACTTTGGATAGATATTAGGTTCAGTAAAAATAGAATGGTGCATTTGGGAGCTTTTTACAGGCCACCTGGGCAGACTGATGATATAGATGAACTAATGATAAGGGAAATAAGTAAGGGATGTGAAACAGATGCAGTTATTATTGGGGACTTCAACTTAAACTCTGTGGACTGGGAAAATATGATAGGTAGGGATAGAACAAGTGGCAGGTTCATAGAATGCTTTGAGGATAATTTTTTGAATCAATTTGTTAATGAGCCAACGAGGGGGGACAATATATTAGATTTAGTACTTTCTAACAGTGATCATTTAGTTCAAGAATTGACTGTTGGGGAAGCATTGGGAAATAGTGACCATCAGATAGTTCGTTTTAACTTGGGAATTGAGAAGGGTAAAATAACTGAGAATGCTGAAAAAGTTCCAAATTTTCATAAGGGAGATTATGTAAAACTTCGAAGCTTGCTAAATTTGGTAGACTGGGATATAGAATTCAGAGGTAAAAATGCTTATGGGATGTGGGATACTTTCAAGCATATAATAAATGTAGTCCAAGAACAATGTATCCCAATGAAGGCCATTAGGAACAAAAGTAGGAAACCATTATGGTGGAATCAGGAGATAGCTAGAAAAATTTCAGAGAAGAAAAGGGCATATAAAAAATTACAGGTAGAAAATAATATTCAAAATTTAAGTGATTATAGAATGGCTAGGAATGAGTTAAATAAGATTATAAAGAAGAACAAAAGGGTGTCAGAAATTAAATTAGCTCAGGATAGCAACAAAGATCCTAGAAAGTTCTTTAGTTACTATAAAACTAATAACAAGTGTGGCAGAGTTAAAATAGGACCTATCAAATATGAAGGGTTTGTGAGAGAAACTGATGAGGAAATAGTTGAGGTACTAAATGGTCATTTTGCATCAGTATTTACAAAAGAGAAACTAAATAGTCCTATGTATAGTACTCATAGGTCAGGAAAAGAGGTGTTTACTAACATTTGTGTGGATCGGAGGATGATAAAAGGACTAATAGGTGATTTAGATACTACCAAGGCCTCCGGCCCTGATAATATTCATTCTAGGATACTTAAGGAAGGGGTAGAAAGTATCTCAATAGCTCTGGACAAGTTATATACTAGGTCATTGGAATATGGAGAAATACCCGATGATTGGAAGAGAGCGAATGTAGTCCCCATTTTCAAGAAGGGTAGTAAAGAGGATCCAAATAACTTTAGACCGGTTAGCCTAACTCCTGTAGTCTGTAAAATTCTTGAGAAAATAGTTAAAAAAGGGATTTGCCAACATCTAGAGAGGGAGGGGTTAATCAGCGATGCTCAGCATGGGTTTAGATCAGGTAGATCATGTTTGACTAACTTACTAGACTTTCTGGAGTTTGTAACAGATCAAGTAGATAAGGGAGAGAATGTAGATATAATTTACTTAGATTTTAGTAAAGCATTTGATAAGGTACCACACAGGAGACTAGTTCATAAATTAAAAATGATTGGGATATGTGGGGGTGTTTCAAATTGGATAGCTGAGTGGCTGAAAGACAGGAAGCAAAGGGTAGTGCTAAATGGTGTAAAGTCAGAGTGGAGGGATGTTATCAGTGGGGTTCCTCAGGGATCAGTTCTCAGTCCATTATTATTTGTCATCTATATAAACGATCTTGGGGAGGCAGTTAATAATAAAGTGTCAATTTTTGCGGATGATACCAAATTAGCAGCTGTAGTTAAAGATATTGATGATAATTTTAAAGTGCAGGGGGACTTAAATAAATTGTTATCCTGGGCACATAAGTGGCAAATGACTTTCAACCTTGATAAGTGCAAAGTTATTAACATGGGAAAAGATAATAGAGAATTTAACTATGAAATGGATGGGCATTGGCTGAGCTCAGTAGAGGATGAGAAAGATCTAGGAGTAGTAATAGATAAGTCATTAAGGTTTTCTAAGCAGTGTATTGAAGCAAGAAATAGGGCAAATAGAGTGCTGGGTTTTATTAAGAGAAATGTCAGTTACAAAAGTAAGGAGGTTATTCTTAAACTCTATAACTCTTATGTTAGGCCACATCTAGAGTACTGTATACAGGCATGGTCCCCACATTTTAGACACGATATTAACCTTCTTGAGTCAGTGCAACGGAGGGCAACAAAGATTATTCCTTCCCTGAGGCACCTTGAATATGAAGATAGACTGAGGGTATTAAATATGTTCTCGTTCGAAAGGAGGTGTGTGAGAGGGGATATGATTGAGCTCTTTAAAATTTTTTCCGGGATAGATAAATTGGATGTTAGCAAGTTTTTTGAGTTAGATGATGGAAATCGGACTAGAGGTCACCACTTGAAAATTAAAAAGCAAGGGTGTAGGTTGGATTTAAGAAAGTATTTTTTCACCAATAGAGTGGTAGACTTCTGGAACAAATTGCCGCAGAGGGTAGTAGGTAGTCCAAATCTAAATGTATTTAAGAGTAGGTTGGATGAGTTTATGGGAAGGGAAGGTTGTGATGGTTCCTAAGTTTTGTATATATTAATATTGTTTGTATATATCTATAGCTGCATGATTTAGTTCTTGACAAGCCTTGATTGGTGATACCCTTGTTTCTGGATGCAATCCTCTGGATGTAGTTTTCCTGGGAGTTTGGGTGCCTTGAAAAAGAGGCCGCTTGACTCGGATGACCTATGATGAGCCCTTGTGGCTTTTGTCATCCGTTATATTATATTGTGGGGGACTTTGATTTTGTCTTCCCCTGGTGATGGTGCTTTTTGTGGGTGGGTTTTGACGGAGGCGGATGACCTTTGATAGGCCCTTGTGGCTTTTGTCATCCGTGTAATTATGTTATGTTATGTTATGTTACGAAAGGCTCTACATACGTAATTTTCAGGTTATGAAACACTTCTTTGGAAAAATATTGCCTCTTGTTATGAAAGAAATTTCAGGATACGAAAGGTGAAAATTTCAAAATATGCGCTGCAACTCACAGCTCCCAGAGTCCACCGAACGTAAACATACTTGTAGCATCCTGTATCTTGGTTTGAAAGTGGCGCGTCCGAGCTGCTCTGCCATTGGCTATTGCCCAGCATCTTCCTGGCATCCCATTGGCTAGGATGGACCTCTGTGTGTATGTGCGTATACCCAGAATCCCCTTCGTTTTCCCGTCGGCCCACGAGGATCACCGAAGCCTCAGTCTCACGCTAGCGAAATTCAGTAAAGCACGAAGTGTTCGGACAGTTTTTCGTCAGCTTTTGTTAGTGTTTATTGCAACTTTATGTGTGTGTATTAAATTTTATTCACTATGGGCCCCAAAAAAGTGATGGAGAAGAGGCAGCCCGAATAAAAGACATTTTACAAAAATTCTATGAAGTTTCGGACTTTGTTGAACAGAATCACCCAGAAAAAGTGTTCACTAATCGGGCTATCGCTCACTATGATGATGTTTGCCTTGCACATTTTCGAAAGATTGTTAAAAGCCGACAAAAGCAAACGACCTTGGATGGGATCTTTACAAAATGTCAGGCAAAAACCACTGCTGAGAATGAACCTGAACCGAAGAAGGCGAAAGGTAACAACGATAGCAGTTAAACAAGAGAACCATTAAAGTAAAAAAGAAGAAAAAAACTTTATTCTTTACATTATGTACAACTCTCATTTTTATGTTTATTGTGCAGTAATTTAATTCTAACATGTATTTGTTACAAGTTTTGATGCATTTTTGTAATTTATAAAAAAATTATGTCCGATTTTTAAGGGGCTTGGAACCGATTAGGGCATTTATAGGGTAAAAAGTGTTTCTACTTACGAAATTTTCACGTTACGAAACGATTCCCAGAATGAATTAATTTTGTAAGTAGAGGTACCCCTGCAATTGAAGTATATAAAATCTTAAGTGGAATCGAAAATATGAACTAATCCATCTGGTTTGAATTCAACAGAAATATTACACGTAATAACAGCATGAAGCTCGTTACAAAAAAGTTCAGACTCAATGTATGTGGAATTTTTTTTTGTATAAAATTGTAAATGTATGGAATCAGTTGTCGAAAGAGAGTGTCTCAAGTCCCACTGTTAACCCATTTAAAAAGAGATTAGATAAAGTTATAAGTACTATTAACTATTAAATAGTACTTGTTGATAAATATTCAAAATCTTTACTATCAAAATTTGTGGTTGAGTTCTATATTTCAACTGAACCAGGTATCTTTTCGGTTTTCCATACTCGCGTGGCTGGTGGGAGAGACTTCAACTTTACTGTGCTTTTGTCTCCAACTCCTAGACATTTTGTATTTATAATGGCTTGAGGAATAAGTTCTTGCGGTTTTATCAAATTTATTCATTACCATTAAAAATTTTAGAAAAACTTAATTTTTAATTGATAACAATATGCAATTTAATCAATAATGTATTCTCCGTTGTTATTTACGACTTCTTCCCAATGTTCAACTAGTTTTTTGATGCCTCTGCAATAAAAATCTCTGGATTTTGACTCGAAGAATTCGTCTAACCAGGTTCTTAATTCCACATCAGTATTGAATGAAACGCTGTGCAAATTGTTGGAGAGCGATCGGAACAGATGGAAATCCGAGAGAGCCAAGTCTGGATTTCCCAATTAAGCGTTTAGATGGCGTCTTTTGTCATATTGGCAATGTGAGGATGAGCATTGTCGTATTGTAGAAGGACTCCATAACGTTGATGAAGTCGCTTTTCATGAATAGCTTTGGCGAGTCAATACATTTGTTGAACGTAGATTTCTGCATTGACAATCTCGTTGATGCCTTCACAATCCCACCACACACACAGCGTCGTCTTTCGTGGATGAAGTCCTGGCTTTAATCGCGGAAGTGGTTTTTTATTGGGGCTAAGCCATTGTTTTCGATGGTTCATGTTGACATGAACCATCACCAGTGATGATGCGGTGAAGAAATCTGTCCTTATATCCACGAGTAGCCTTGTGACGAGTAAGCAAATCCGCGGCAATTGTGGAGCAGTGAAGTTTGTTGCTTTTGCTCAAAGCGTGCAACCCATGCACCGAGTTTTTGAACTTTCCCCATCGAATGAAGGTGATTCACTGCAGTTTTCTGATCACACGCCAATTGTACAGCTAATTCTCTAGTCAATTGATGAGGATTTTCATGAAGAAGGTTGTTCAATCGATCTTCATCCAACTTAATGGGACGACCAGAACGTTCTTCGTCATTAAGATTGAAATGACCGTTTTTGAAACGAGAAAACCACCATTGAGCTGTCCGTTCGTAGCACAAATATCGCGACGAGCTTTGGCTGCGTTTGCATTGTTCCAGTCTCGATTGAAAATGAATAACAACAAGTGTCGAAAATGCGCCTTTCTTTCAACTTGACATTCCATTTTGAGGGTACAGAACAAAAATTAAATTAACACAACTTTTAAATAAACCGCAATGACTTATTACTCTACTTCAAGATGCTGTTAAGAGAGTTAGCTTAACCTTTGCAAATTTTGCTCTCATTATTTATTATTGTTTCTTAATATGTGCACAAATCACGTCAACAAAACTTAAATCAACACAACATGAAAAAAAATGCAAGAACTTATTCCTCAACCTAATAATAAAATAGGGAAACAAGCATCTTCTTGGCATGGATCAAAAGGTCTTTTAAGGTGCTTACTTTCATTGTAACTCCCTTCTCTCCACCTCCTCCCAGCTCTATCACCAATTCTTCTTTCAATTTTGGTAACATTACAATCGGTGGCACAAATGATGGGACATAAAATATTTCGTCCATGTCCCAATATGTTTCACCTTTTTGGAGTAAATTCAAAAGGACTGCTCATAGGGGGGGAGGGTATCACTGCATGGGCCCCCCCTACAATGATCCTGAGTTTCAATCAATTGGGGAGGTCTGGGGGGCATATAATCATAATTGTTTATAGAATAATGTTCTAAAATTTTATTTAACCAAATCATTTCTGAGACTATAATCGTTTTGTGAATCCTAGTGGAGGTGCAGGGGGTCTGACATCAGAAATGAATGAATAGTGAATTTTTATTTTGTTTTTCACTTAATATCTTTTTATTATCATTTGTATTCATTGTTATATGTCAATATATTTTTTCCCATTTTACTATTTTTATTACTTTTTTTATACATTTAAATATACTTAGCTAGATTGTTTAGAGGAACTAGTTTTTGTGGAGCCTTTTGGGTGGAGGAGAGATGACTTTTAGGCGGCAAATTCAGTTTCAACCTGGCTTTGTTGTGTGTAATTTGCCCTTTGTCTATTATTGAACTTTCTGCTTTATTTTGGGATGAAGAAAAGTTGTTAACATTTTTAGACGATCATAATTTGCTTAAAGTTAAAATAGATTGTGAAGTTTGTGGTTTACCAAGCAATCACCATTATTTTAAAAAATCAGGTTTAAATGAATTTTTTGTCAAATTAGCCAAAACAGGATTTAAAGAAAGATTCCATGCTTTCTTCACCGCTATTTCAGAAGTATACCCACTGCAATAAAGTAAGTAAAAAACATTTTTCATTTGGTTATTTTCTGGTATTTTTTTTACAAAAATGGCACCGGGTATATTTTAACTAGGACTCAAATGGCATGAATATGCATGCGCAGATGAACGAAACATACACAGAAAAAAATACACTTTTTCAGGCACACCACCAATCTTCATGTTTACCTCAATTTCTCCCTCTCGAGAATGTGGCCCACACATTCCACATTCCAAAACCCCTAGCCTAGACAGCACGTGTTTCGTAGAGCTCTCTGAATATTTTGATTATTTGCTATACTTTGGTGATTAATAGAAGTTTTTACGCAAAATAGTATTACGTATAGTCTAGTAACATAGTAAACATAAATATTAAGTTATTAGATCGTATATTTGGTTAATATAACAAAGTTGTTTAGTATTGTTAATTTTTCGGCCAGGTTCTTTTGTTTACCTTATTTTGCGCAGGAAAGTACGTAATAGCTAAATAAAATTAGTGTTTTAAAACCTCGTTTCTAGGTTGACAGTTTAATTAGCGACTGATTTGGACTGTGTTGTGCCTTAAATCTCGTTTCGGTCTGTTGATTTATTTTCCGGATTTTTCTACAGTCTTGTTCACCACAGAATCAGCGAAAGCTAAGTTGCTCTTTTTTTTTCCTATTACTACAAGTTCTTTCTTTGTTTGAATAAGTGATGGAGTTCAGGAATGAAAGTGAGCATGAGTGTCGGAATGTATGCATTGGGTGTGGTATAGTTGGTAAGGCGTATACATGTGTTGTATGTGGGCTGCGTGAATGCATTGCAGATTTAGAGGGGATGAGAATGCAGGATTTAGACAGGATATGTAGGCTGGAGGGGTTAGTTACCGAGCTCAGGAGGGAACTTAGTGTTAGGCCTAGGGCTGGGAATAGGTTAGGTGGTGAGGTAGGCCAGTTAGATGTTTCAGGTGAAGGTAGAGGGCCGGTGGAGGAGGTAGGATATGATAGTTCTAGGGATAGTGAAGTTAGCCCCCTTAGATTAGTTAGAAATAGGCCTAGTGAGAATGGGGGACAGTGGAGAGAGGTTAGGAAACGTGTAGCTAGGGAGGCTTCTCCTGTTCTTTGTGAGAATAGGGTTGCCTCTGTGAGGTGGTTAGCCAGGGGGAGAATAGGTGTGTGAGTCAGAGGGGCACAGAACCTATTAGCTTGACTAATAGATTCAGTGCCCTAAGAGAGGAAGCAACTGGAAGTGATATGACTGATGGGGATGGGGATGGGGGTGGGGGTGGAGGTAGAGTGACTGGTAGTTTGAATGAGAATAGGACTCTGACTGAAGTGCTTGTGATGGGTGATTCGCGAGTTAGATATTTAGATATGAAGTTGAATGCAAGTAGATTGAATGGTTTGAGGGTGTGTTTGCCGGGTGCTGGAGTGAGAGATCTGTCTGATAGGTATGAGGAGCTGGTGTCTGGGTATGCAAGGGATGCGCTTGTGATTACACATGTAGGAGTGAATGATGTGAAGAAAGTGGGTGCCTGTGAGTTACGTGAGAGGTACAAGAGGTTGATTGAAAAGGTGAAAGAAAGTAGAATGAAAGGTGTTGTGACAGGTGTGCTTCCAAGAATGGATGTTGGGGTAGAATGGATGTCTCGTGCGATTGGGCTGAATGATTATGTGAGGAGGATGTGTGAGATGGAAGGTGTCATGTTTGTGGATGTGTGAGATAGGTTTATTGGAATGAAAGAAATGTATGCGATGGATGGACTGCATTTGAGTAGGAGGGGGGTAGATGTGTTGTGGGAGGAGTATGATCGTGTTATTAGGTCTTTGCGGGCGGGAAACTAGATACTAAGTGGTCAGGGAATTATGAGAGGACATTATAATACTGAAAGTAGAATGGACTTGGCAGATAAGAGAAATAGGTTCCAAGGCAATAGAGGTGAGGTCATTCAGGTTTCAAGAGGTGCTTCAGGAAGAGGGGGGGTAAATTGTTTCTATACAAATGCTCGTAGTCTTAGAAACAAGAAGGATGAGCTATTTAGTTATATTAGCAATGAGGATATAGATATATTATGTGTTACTGAATCATGGATTAATGAAATAGAATTTAGTGACACTAAAGTGAATTTGATTTACAGGGCTATAATATGTACATTAGTCAAAGGACAGGTAGGATTGGTGGAGGAATAATTATCTATATAAAAAACAACATTGTTTCAAGTTTAAATACTTCAATAAAGCAGGATGGAGTTGAGTCACTTTGTCATCTGTTATATTATATTGTGGGGGGACTTTGATTTTGTCTTCTCCTGGTTATGGTGCTTTTTGTGGGTGGGTTTTGACGGAGGCGGATGACCTTTGATATGCCCTTGTGGCTTTTGTCATCCGTGAAATTATGTTATGTTCTAAAGATTCTCTCTGCCCCAATAGGAACCATTCGCATCTGACCTCTCCTCCATTCCATCTATATGTCCTCCCCTTCACCTCCAAGGATCCAGCCCATGCCTTGAATAGTAGCTGGCTTGCAAAACTCCCATCATACATATTCTCAATACAAGGATCCTATTTGCCTCTGTATATGTTCAGACTTCTCTTTCCATTTATTCCTTTTCTCCAAAGCCTTTCTCCTGAATCTAATATTTTTTGTTTCAGCTTTCCTTTTGCTCTGTCTTCTATATTGATCACTTCTAATTTATACTTTCTATCCACTCTCATTACTTCTTTGTGCCACTCAGTCCTATCATAGACAGCATACACATAGCCTGCCCACATCTCTATTCCCACCCCTTGCACTCTCAACTTATAGTTTGTTTTCATACCTACAGCCCATTTCTCCTCTCAGTGCCTCTACTGCTACATAAGGATTGCTCTCCGCCGCCTGCCATTCAGCATGGGACACCAGCCTCAACGACTCCCTCGGCAACACCTTCATGGGCAGCTACCGCAGACTCCTCAACACAACCCTGGATCAGACAACAGTTACGGATCCTGGATGTTGCCCTCACCGGGTTATGGCTGGGCTACACATCCCTCAACACTCACCTCCACTGGATGAACATCTCCCCTGACCCATTCTGTCCTTGGTGCCGGAACATAGAGGAAACAGTGGAGGACTTCCTACTCCACTGCCCCCCCTTCTACTCCCTCCGCCAAGCCCTGGCACATAGACTCCATGCCCTGAACGTCCCCACCTTTGACCTACCCACACTACTGGCTGCTGCCGCCTCCTCTCTCTCCTCACAACCGATCCACCTGCGAATTCCTGAGGAAATCCCAATAACTCCCGCGACTATAAAGCGGGACTCGAGCAACAGGACACATACGCCACAAGGCATCAAAGCCCTCAACAACAATAAGAACATAAGGATTGGCCCCTAGTGCAATTCTTGCCACTTTGTTTTGGATCTTTTCTATTCTCTCCAATTCAGTCTTTGTCACTTTGTGGTTGTTATTATTAACCTATAACAATTATTAGTAAGATAAATAAAAAGTCAAACACAAACAATAAATCCAAATATTGTAAACTTTTGTTCAGGGCATTTCGTATGGTGGTGTCGCATTTGAATAGACGGTTCAGGTTGTTATGCCATCTTTGATATATATTTCTGTGGAAAGAAATAATAATAATTATCTTCTCCTATTCCAAAATTTCAGCAAAAATCTCGGTAAAGATTGGTTTTAACACATTTACGATTTTATATTTTTCAAAGAAATAAACGTCTTTAATTTTAAAAATTATGCTCACCGATGCCATATCTAACTTCCGGAACTTAATAATAACCTAGTAATTTTTATCGAAAATATATTGCTAGCTTCGAATCTTTCTGCGTCATTTTAGACCTAGCTCCTTCAACTTTTGCCTTGATACAATCACCTAGACCTGGGCTTTAGCGATCTAGAGGCGATTTGCTCATGCGTCCTTTGCCAATGAACCAATAGAATTTCGTGTTACATTCCCGTGTATTTCGAACGATTTACGGCTGTAATTTTTTTTCTTAGTTTATATGGTATAATGGCGTGCAACGGCTGTGGTAGATCGGAATTAAATTATTCGAAAGGGAGCTTGATTAACGTTATACCTCTCTAAGAGTGCTATATATGATTTTATTATTATTATCTAGGGTCTTGACTTCTTTAAACTTTAAAGGTTCCCTGTGCTAGCGTAGTGATTCGAGGAAGAATAAAAAAATTGTTAAAACAAACTAAAACTTTATTAAAACACAAAAAAACATAAACCTAAACCACAGGAATATTACAGATTTAAAGGAACAATACGGCTTTGAATAATTCTTAAGGAAGGCTTTATAACTTGGCATTACAATGTTGGTTAACTCGCTACTCACTTCAATATAAAAAATAGGCTAATTGTCTATACTGGAGTTAAAATACCTTCGTTGCTCTGGCAGCGGGTTTGAATCTGACCTTGAACTCCATGAGCCCAGACACCTCAGGAATCCGGTGGGTTCTTTGACGCGTGCCTCGACCAGATGGCTGGCAGCAGACGTGATAACTCGACGGTCGCAAGGGACTTTGGCGAGTGTGGCACACTGTATTCGGGGAGGGGGGGGTCTTCTTCAAGTGCGAGAACTATCACGGTGTTTTATGATGCACCAGGATAGGCGGGGTCCCTCTGACGAGAGTTAGTTGAACTTGGTTCCTAAACCAAGTTAACTTAGAGTTCGGTGTGACTACCGGGTAACGGGCTCGAGGAAGAGCTTTTTCTTCTTCGTTTCGGAAGTCCTCAAGGGCGAGGACTATCACGGTGCTTTGTGCTACCCCAGGATAGTGGGAGTGGTTCTTCAAGGGCGAGGAGATTACTCGAGGGGGTTCTTCTTCAAGGGCGAGGACTATCCCTGTGCTTTAGGATGCACCAGGATAGGAGGAGTCTTTCTGACGAGAGTAAGTTGAACTTGATTCTTAAACCAAGTTAACTTAGAGTTTGGTGTGACCACCGGGGAACGGGCTCGAGGAGGAGCTTTTCTTCTTCGTTTCGTAATTACTCAAGGGCGAGGACTATCACGGTGCTTTGTTCTACACCAAGATAGTGGGGGGGGGAGGAGTCTCTAACGAGAATCAGTTGAACTTGGTTCTTAAACCAAGTTAACTTAGAGTTTGGTGTGACCACCGGGTAACGGGCTCGAGGAGGAGTTTTTTCTTCTTCGTTTCTGAATTCGTCAAGGGCGAGGAGTGTACTTGGGGGGGGGTCTTCTTCAAGAGCGAGGACTGTACTCGGGAGGGGGGTCTTCTTTGAGGGCAAAGATAGTGGGGGGGGGGGTTCTCTGACGAGAATAAGTTGAACTTGAACAAGTTAACTTAAAGTTCAGTTTGATAACCAGGGACTAGCTCGAGGATGAGCTGCTTCTTAGTCCCCTTGGTAGCCCGGCCTCTCTTACAGGGGACTTCGTAGCCTGGTTGACTCACGGATTCTACCTCGTTTTTCCCAAGTGTTTGGTATTTGTACCTCGTCACCCCACTGGGGTAGGGGTAGGAGGGAGGGGGGGGCTTGTGGACGGGCCACAGGATGGTTCTTACTCCAACGGTTTTTCTCAGGGAGTCTTACCTCTGGTCCAGCTGGCCTTCGAGCTTGAGAGAAACGCGTCTCCAATTTCGTACTTGAGGTGAAATTGAATATACACTCGTAGAGGAGATCTTGCAGTTTAAACCGTTCTGCTTTTCATAGGGGTGAGTGGCGAGGGGCTGTGATTACGAGATTGACCCAAGGTGCCTGACCCAGATGTTTTGCGGTCAACGTCCCGTGTCTCAACTGGAAGAGAAGAGAGAGGGTCGATTCTCCTACACTTTGATTAAAACTAGAGGCCTAACGACATTTAGCAATCGACTTTTGCATTCAAATCTAAAGAGAGGCTTTCGAATTAGGAATATTACCAGTTTTTTTTAGTTTAGGGGGTTTGCGGGTGCAAATCCCTACAATCAAGTTAATTTTTTTGCGGAAATAGCCTAAAGTAGGCGGCGTTATCCTCTTAAATTACAAAGGTTAGGTCCAGTCTGATCCTAGATCTTTTAAAGATGGCCTGGCGACCAACTTCAGGGGTGTTGCCTCCTGTGACTCTAACGACTAGGTGGAAGTGCGTAGCCGTTTTGCCTAACGGGAAACAGTCACGCTGGGAAAAGGGGGGAGCTGGTTTTAGCCGGGGCTGGGTGTGGACCCTTTGTGCCGTCAGCTTTACCTGGGGTGCCCGGGGTGGGTAGAACCCGCATAAGGGTTCTGAATGGGCACGGAAACGACCGTACTCGTAGGCCTGGATGGTCCAGGAGCAGAAGGTGTCTTTTTAAACATTGAGGCATAGGACGTCCTGGGTAGCACCGGGCGCGCCAGGACCAAGTCCAAAGCCTCTCAAAATGAGAGATGATCCTCGGCCTGAATGGCCAGGATTTCCTTCTCAAGGAGATAGGCACCACATTACCCTCATGAAGTGGGGTGCGGCTCTCCGCAATTGACATACTTGGCCACACAAGATTTGGACTTATCATGTGCGGCTTTGGAGCAATTTACACAGATTTCGGGAACCCCGACTTTGTACGTCGATAGGAGCGATTAGTATAGCCGAAGCTGTGGCAGTAATAGTACCTCTGCGGCAGTAGAACGAACGCCTTCTTCATGCGGTAGTGATACCGACCGGCACGAACAGACTCAGGGAGCTTGTCACAGTTAAACGAGAGGAAGAGGGTAGGGGTGGGTCTCGAGTCCCTTCCCTGTTTTCTCATCACACGTTCGACCTTGACTGGCCCATGATCGGCCAGCTCTAAGGTGATGTTACCTATGGAGTAGTCCACGAGTTCTCTCGCATAAACTACTCTTTTCACGAAGTTCATAGTAGAGTGCGGCGTCACACTCATAGGCGTGCCATCAAGTTTCCGAAGGGCACTAATCATGACTGCCTCGGGGGGATTCGACGCATTCGCCAAAAGGCTCCCGTCCGAGAAACGAGTCATCTTCGGCTCTCTACCAATCACACTAGTTGATGCTCTCCTCTGGTGGATAATGTTGCCCTTAGCCAACATGCTGCCAGCAGTGGAGCGAATAACCAGGAAGCGTTTGAAGCCAGCGGGCTCAAAAACGCCGGGTAGTCTCTGAGTGAGGAGCCCCGAAGTAATCGAGGTTCCGCTCTGCGCACTTGTACTTGTACTTTTTGTCTTTGCCAGGGACTTCGCACCCAGGGGCCGAAGGTGCCGATCTTGGCTTGGTCGCTTACCGATGCAGCAGACCTATCCATCCCAGCAACCCCCGCGGATGGAGAGGAGCCACGAGTCTTTTTCGCCTTTATTGTTTCTTTTCTTTTTAGGAGAGGAGGGTGGGGAATGAACCCGCTTCTCCGCTCCGCCGGCAGAGCCTCCAGGCCAGATTGACCGGCCTCAGCAAGGTCCTGGCGATCGCAGGGGCACCCACCGGAGGAAGAGATCTCTTCCCTCCTTGTACTGCCTTGGAGACCGGAGCCGTTTGAGGAGGAGCTTGCATAGGGGCGGACTCGGGTTAGGTGCTTGGCGCCGATCCCGGATTCACCCCCATAGAAGGCCCAGCCGTCTGAGGTTGGGTTGCCTCAAGGACTATGTCTATTTCGGGGCCATTTGGCCATCCTCCTCCAGAACATCACAGGTTCCATTGGCAGCGGTGTCACGAGTAGAGTATGGGGAGGCACAGGCTTCGACCCCGACTAAGGATAGTATACGAGCCAGCAGGTCTCTGGCGGGAAACGGTCAATGGGCCCTGTCTTCCCTCTCCCCTATAAGGGGGTTTGCCCTACCGAGCCGCTTCAATGGGGAGCGTTTGGTTATGGGCTGCCTGCTGGCTTTCTTGGCAGTCCCTTTGGAAAGTAAAGGGGAACTGCCGCTGCAAAGAGGGAGGCACCCGAGGGCACCTCCAGACAAGCGGGTGATGGGGAGTCCCCTACACCCGTATGCAAAGGAGAGGAGTAAACCTCTTTTCCGGTCAAATAATTTTAGAGGTTCCCCTGAGAAAGCTCAGGGAGAGGGGGACCTCCATTTTTTTCAGTGGAGCTGCCCGAATGCGGCTCCGTCGCTGGTGAGGGGAAAAGGGGAAGAGGTTTTCTCTTTAGAATTTCATCATCGGGCATGGGGACCCTATTCTTTCTGCGGGAAGCAAACGCTAATCACCCTTCGCAGGGCCCGCTCTGCAAGGGGTGCATAAGGTGCTAGAAGAGCCAGGTACCGCCATTTTAGGCCATCCCCTCCCGCCTGGTGACCTGGCAGCCCTTCGGCATGGTGGCTCCACCTTGGGCATGGCGTAAAAAGGATAGTGTGAAGTGAGAAGGAACTGGGATGTGAGGAAGGTATGAGTGGAGATGAAGCAGGTTGTTAAAAACCTGCCATCCCAAACCGGAGCTCAGGGCTTAGGGATCATTGTCCCCACCCCCTCAGCCCCGATCCGCGATAGTTGGCTGAGAAGAAGGTCAGTATCTACCCTGTGAAAATAGAGGCCGGCCAGAGAAAGATGTGGGAGAGGTTGTAGGGGAAGTGAGGAAGTAGAGGAGAAACACAGGCTGTCTGAAAGAAGAGAAGAGTCTAAGCTGGGGCCAGACGTGGAGCTAAGTCCCGTTAGCACGGCGGCCAGGAAGGCAAATCGTCCTGCCCCTTAGGGGAGGTGTCGAAGGAACAGTGGGGGGGGGGGCGGATAGAGTGGACCTCAACCAAGGTTGATATTTGAGTTTTTATATAGGTTGATTGCTCACTGTAGGGAAATCGATATCCCACCCTAAAAACAGAGTCCCTGGTTCGGTAACCGCAACGTCCTGGCATTTGGCAGCGTAAGCCGATTATTTACCCTCCCCCCCTCTCCCCTCGCCTCGCAGACCACCAGAAAGGTCCTCGCGCAACCACGACATTCACTAATCATCAGATTTCGGGTCCGGCGAACCTAACATTGGTTAAACCGGCAATATTTCCCCTAAGAATTGGGATTTAATTTCACTTCATAGACGAAATTAGAGGAGCGTCGACCAAAAGACAGAAGATGCCTTTAGGGCTAAGTGAAAGGGACTAGGAGAATCGCCGTTAGAGGAGGAGGCTTAATTCCTAAGACCTCACTCCCCCTTCTTCCCCTAGCCCCCAGTGGTTTGGTGAAGTATATAGGTGGATAACTGTAGAAGAACAAGGAAGATCGAGTTAGCGATCGAGACAACGAAGTCCAGCTAGAGTACCCGGTAGCCCAATAAAAGGAATAGAGAAGCTCATGCTGAGCCAGTTCCTGGTGGTCACACCGAAATTTAGTTTAGCTTGTGTTGAGAAAAGCTCAATCATCTCTCGTCAGAGAAACCCCCCATCCCGGTTAATAACAAAACCAAACCCAGAGAGAGTCCTCGCCATTGAGGAATATCCCAAAGTGAACTCCCTCAAACACTCCTCATTCGTCAAAGATTTCACAACGCGCCCGTTGTTGAAATCATCTGACTAAGACAACGTGCTTAACGCCATCCGTCGTCCGCACCGAAATCACCTGTGGCTTCAAGCCGGTTCCCGATCCAGCCAAACAGCTGGAGTGTCTGTGAATACGTCCACGCGCCTTGCCGCAAAAAAAAAAACATTCTTGCGTCTACACCAAAATTGAGCCCAATTGAGCTCCAACCAGATTCACGTGTGGTTGTTTTAGAGGTAAATAAATTCCATTATTTTTCTGAAGGTCAATTAGAGTACAATATTAAAGTGAGCTTTGGGTCAACTATTACTTTATATTCATTTGTTTAATTTAGTAAGTCTCACTTAAACTCGTTTACTTCATAGCTATATAGTTTGTTTTGTTAGATTTCACTTTTGTTTCTTTTTATGTGGTAATTAAAGATCTATTTTCTTAGAAGTATTTAATTCAATCCTCGAAACGCTGAGCATGGGACTAGAAATCCTCACGGATTAAAATAACGCAATTAATAATAATAATATAGCACTCTTAAAGAAAGCGTAATCAAGGAGTTTTTGAAGTACGTAACAAACCTATATGTACGTAAACCACCACTCGGTCTTTGCAATACTACGACACCCACCTTTTTGGAAGTTGGCTTCCTAGAGAAAGAGGAAGAGTCGGGAGTGGCCTTACGCTTGGGCCAGAAGTCCGAACTCCTGACCACATTGGAGCGGAGAGCCTCCGTAGATTCAAAATAGCCAAAATGGCGCCCAGAGTCTCTAGAGGGGCATCCGGGGATTCGGTGCGCTCTGCCAGCGCTCGGGCAATAAGGGGAGGAGAGGAAGGTGGTATACTATGGGCAGTGGTGGCTCGTAGCTAAAATTAGTGGGGGTGCTGCATCAATTTTTGTTTAGCATTGTTTTAATATTGTTTAAAAGGAAATAAACATATAAAAACAAAATTTATAGAGAAACTTGATAAAATCCTAAACAGAACAAAATCAAACATTTTTTTTATTTACCAATAGCCTAAATTGTTACAGTTCAAGCTTGATCCATTCATTTAAAAACGAAATCCATTTTTCTTGTTTTAATTTGCGCGAAAAGATTAATTATTTTCTCCTTGATCTCTGAGGAAGTCCTCTCCATTGAAAGCACTGCAAGTGCATTTAATCTTTCCGAATTCATTTTGCTCCTTAGAAAAGTTTTTATTCTTTTCAGTGTTGAAAAGCAGCGTTCTGCCTCTGATGTAGTCATGGGGATTGTCAAGAGGATTTTTATCAGTTTCGTAATTTCACTAAGAACATTATCTAGATTATTTTTTAAGCTAAATTTCAGCAGCTCAGTTAATTAATTAACAATAGAAATGAAAAAAATTAATTAAGTTCTACTTTATCACATTCAAAAATATAAACACGTTTTTAAGCATAACATACGCCGAGTCAAAAATAAACACTACCTTCCCGAAGGCACACCAGAGTCGGCACTGCGCGAGCCACAATGCTCTCTCCCCCTAGCATGCAGCTTCCTCTCTCGGACATGTGAGCATACGCACAACAGCCAAATACCGCGTCGCGTCGCTATACAATGATTTTTGAATTTTTTTCATAAACTAGGGGATGGCTACTGGCATTAAGTTTAATGATTATATAATGTACAAGTATAAATAAAGAATTAAAGAAACAAAGACTCATTATATTGAATGTTATCGATAATATCGAGTGGAAATAGGGAGTGCTGCAGTTCCGCAGGGCCTATACACGAGCCGCCACTGCCTAGGGGACAGTGGCGGATCCAGAATAAAAAATTAGGTTGGGGGCGGGAACCTGACTTCTTCCCTCTTCGGAGCCTGAGAGAAGGGCATTGATCTTTAATAAAGGTTATCATACACAAAATTGATAATAAATAACAGTATCTCACACAGGAGTGAGCACTAACTCTCTCAGATCCCAATTTTTTCCACACATCAAAAAATTATCAAGTGCAGCTTTTGGAGCATCAGCTAATGTATAATACTGAATATAATAATTATTTTTGAGATTTACCTGTATTTTAGACATTCAACATATAAGGTACATTCGATCGCGAAGGTTTATTCAAAATTATTACATAACTCTTTCTGAATAGCAGAATACAATTATGGCTTCAAAAAGAAATATAAACATACACGGGTCCAAAAATGTGGGGGGCGGACCTTCAGCCCCCTAGCACCCCTTGGATCCGCGCCTGCTAGGGGACCAGACTTGGTTCGGGGTAGAAGACTAGGGTGATAGAGAGGAGGGTGGTGGTGCTGCATCCCGGGATGCTGGCAGAACAGATGTAGTAGTATCCGAAATACGTGGATGAGCAGGACGAGAGTCCGGTGCCATGCGTAGGACATCGGAGAACCTGACGCCGGGTGAGATGAATTTCTCGCGGACCACTCAACAGGTTTCCCGCATATCCATCTTAGCAGAATCAGGGACAGATAATACACTTTGAAGAATATACGCTATGGGACCCTCGACAGTTGGTACAATGGCGGGGATGGTCGCAGGAATGACCATGGTATGGCTTCGCCCAATTCACGCATTCATGGTGGTGGCGTCATGCAGTGATCACATGATGAAACATATGGCAATTGAAGCAGTGTCTCGGATTGCATATATTTGGTTTGGCTGATATTCGTAAGTAACCTGCCTTAATATGCGATGTGTGTTCATCAGGATCCTTCCAACGGTTCGCTGTTGTATATAAATGTCGATAATTTGCTGGCTAGCCAGCTTTGACTGAAGGGTGTTAGAACGGATAACACCCTTTCCAGTGTGGAAGATAGTCTCGGGGTTTTTCGTGCACGCTACTCGTTTCGATACCGGCACTGCCCCTTGTAGTTGGGACAAGTTCGCAAACTCCCGATTGTGAACTTTACTTCTTGGAGGTCCTCCATTGTATATAGTTTTCGGTACATGCTCGGCGCTTCCTCCGCAGCATTAGAATGCCTTTAGTTTTTAGTCTTAGTCGGGTTTTATTTTTTCCCTTTTCCACTTTTTTATATAATAGTTAATATAACCTAAAACTTTAATTTCGTCGGTTATGTCTTTGATTGGTAGTCGCCAAGCGAGACCCTCTTTAATAGAGAAAATTTACATGTGAAAATCCGCCACACTAGATCCCACATCGGTTACTGGACTATACATCCTTCCACCGGTCTCACCATAAATAGGTCGTGCTGGCCTGGGTCACCCAAGGTTACCTCACGGATAGCTTGTATCCCAACTCCCTAACTCCTGCTGTACCAGAAGTCCCACATGCTTGTTCAGTACCCCGTGTACTTCATTCCTCGTCACTGCTTTTTCATTTTTTCTTCCTACCCTGGGAACACGCTTCTAATCCTAGCCAATAGTCCCTTATCCTCTACCGCGATTCCTTCCCTATGAGTTGCGCCTTCTCTTCCCTTTGAAAGTAAAAAGCCTCAAAGAGCAGAACACAAATGCATCAATCGGCGGTCAATGCCTTCCCCAATACAACATTGAACAAGCCTTTGCTCTCCCCCCCTCAAAGTTTGCCACTTTGGACAGATGACCATGGAGTTGCTACTATGACCAACTAAACTCTGTTCCAAATTGGTAGCAAACCTTCGTCGGAGAACCTAAGACCTAAAACTCATTTTTCATAAGATGGGGCAGTCACGAATCACTGCCACTAAAAACTAATATTAGTACACCCATTAATTCCAAAATAAATATGGGGGAAAAATACTCAGTTTTTACTTAGGTTTAATATATAACAATATCGAATTAACTTTGAATTGTTTACCGAAGCAATGTTACAAAAACTATGGGTACGAGTGATTAAAAGAGATCTATTTAAGTACAATATTATTATTACAATGTCTAGTGAGCATTTTTGAGTAACTTGGAAAAAAAAACAAATATTCATTTTGCTGTAATATAGAGAACACATGAAAGAGCCGGTTAGACTAATTAAGCACTGATACTTTAGGCAATTCTTAAAACGAATTCATACGATATATTGATTTAACGGCTTACAAATAATAAATGACTAGTCATTGTGGCAAATAGGCCATTTTTTCCTTTCAGTTGCACATATTGAGGGAAGATTGTCCTTTAGTCAAATCAAAATTACATAGGATTATTACATTTTCGTTTACTATTTGGTAATATCGGTTGAGTTTGTGGGCAAAAATAAACAAAATAGCTTAGGTCGAAAGTGGGTTTGCTAAGGGCAAAAGTATGACTTTATCGCCCTTAAGCCGGGCTTGCAGACCCCTATTGGGGTCTGTCGCCTTTTACAAGTCCCTGGGAAATATTAGGGGGCATTCTCAACCCTCAGATACAGGGTCATTAACTTGAAAATCTTGACATGGGATGAATTATCTTCGCCGGTGCGCCCTTGACCCACAACCTCCGTTTTTCGACTTTTTTTGCCCTATTGCTTTGGTCCTGGTTGGTTTTCTGCTTTAATAGCATGAGGATCCTTCGGACTATCCTAAACCACCAGGGATAATAATCCTTAAAAAAACAAAAAACATTTGTTCGTTTCTTTTGTCATAAAGGGAGGAAATTCAGGGAGCTACTTGGACTTGAATTTCCTAATGCCAATTAGAAAAAGAAAATAGGAGGAGGGGGGGACCAATCTTAAAACACCTCGACAGTATAGAGGACACAAGGTAACATTCCGATGTGTAAACCCGAAGACATAAGTGATGGAAAGAATTTCATTCAAGATTTCAGAGTTCCATATTGAAGGGAACTCTAAATTTATCAATTCTCCAACATGGTTTGGAGCATAGAGACGATACTGGATCAAGTATTTTTCGAGATTTAATTCCATGGACTCGCATTTATAAGCATTATGAAAATAAATTCTCCAATTTGCTTGATTCACTTCGTATCTTAAAAAAATTTCTTTCACTTTTGTCTTCATGAGAAAAAAAATCGAAGAATTTGAGGAAACTATTTCCCTTAAAAATAGTTTTCACAGATTACTTTGATAAAATATGTGGATATATAAAGTATATAATTAAATAAATAGATGATATTTACAAAACAATGCTCTGTGGGTTATGTTATTCAACAGCATCAAATATAAGATAAACCAAGGCACTATGTAAGCAATAAGTATAAAAATGTAATCTATCACGGAAAAAAATGACTTAATACCCTATTACTTAGCTTTTAATTCTCCCTAGTTAAGTAACACAACTACTCAACCACTATTAGTTATATTACTGATTTTTATGTTTTCAAATGAAGTTAAAAATTAGTAACAAAATATATAACTAGAAAAACGCGTTCATGTACAGTATTTGGGGATTCGGTTATAAAAAACAAAACATGCATATTTTTTTTTTATTTTGTGGAGTTTTTTCGAAAAAAATATCCTTAGTTACAAAAAAAATCGGTTTAATGACTTCATGTGGCGAAATAATAGATAGGAAACTCTGGTAGTCTTCCTTTGAGCTGCAAATTCAATAGTTGGTTTATGGACTAAGTTCGGTAATTTTGAAAAGAACCCCAATGAATTTGGAATGTTTCAACTCTATTATGAATAATGGAAAAGTTAAAAGAAAAGATCGATAAAAGAATACTTAATAATTCGATAAGCAATTATTACAATCTAGTAGTGGAAAAGTCCAGTGGATTGTGGAATTCTTGGCATGGAATTATCGGTTGAGCACAAATTATTTTGAAGTGGTAGATTCCTTCAAGATTACAAATTTTCTCCTACATTACTACCAGTTATATGGAACACACCAAAATGGTACTGAATTAAAAAGCCAACATGTTTAATCGAAGTAAAAGCAACTTTATTTTTACATTTTATCCCAAAAATCAACTACAGGGAAAAAAAATTTACATTTCTGAGCCAAAAATAGGAATTTTGTCGACTTTCGCTGCTGAGATAGTTTTCTAACTTAGATCGCGCTGCAGCAAGGGAGGGTGACTGACATAAAGTCGTGTGCTTAGTTTTAAATATTGGAAGAATAACCAGATTCTGAGAGAATACTTGATGTCATCATGGGTATCTCAGCCTCGGATAAGGTATCCATAGAGGCAGCGAGTTGCTTCAATTGCTCGAGGTCCGTCTTGGCAGCAGCAAGACTTCGCGACTCAGCTGGGCACGACTTCGCTAAATTCGATGTCTCCATTTCGGTTAAGAGTTCATCCCTGATCCTGAATAAGACACGCCTCACATCTTTGTTGGACGGGTTTTGGGGGGCCAGCAGACGAATAGCTTCCGTAACATCGGCCACGGCTTCTTCAAAACGCCTAGAGAGGAAATACCCGGGATTTAGAAACAATTCTCACTATCTTCTGAACCCTACGATTTAGATGGTGCAAAGGTGTTTTGAGAGATAAGTTAGGGAGCGACAAGGCAGTTTCTGCGAGTGGAAAATGACCGAAACGACAAAAAACGGATATAGAATAAATAGAAAAGTGATAATGTTTAACATGAGATCGCAATGCCAAACATCACCAACCCTAAATACTGAAGCAGGAGTACAAGTTATACCAATCCTTTAGGCCTTAGTATTCGGTACTTTTTTATTTATTCATCTGCTGGATTGCAAGCACTATCGCACCTAATGCCTAGAGAAGCAACAGCGGGTGTCGTCCACACATTTTCACTTCCTCTAACTTCACCACTTTCTTTACAGCTCTCTCCTTACAAAGTTTTTGCCAGATACGCAATCGATAGATATAAGGAAGAAACAAATTGGGCAGCTGCCCAATCCAAGTGGATTCTAAATGGCAGCAGCTAATTAAAAACGAGGGAGAAGCTCACAATGAGATAAAAATAAAAATAAAAATGAAAGTTTTAAAAGATTGCTCTGCCAGAAGCAAACGAAGGCGGAACAGGAGAGGAATAGTTGAAAGGGTCGGGGAAACAGGACGACCGGAGAGTGGCGAAATGAGGGTATTCCAGCAGAAGATAGGCGACCGATTGGTCCCCACCACAAAAACGGTAGCAGTGGCTGATTCGTGCGTCAGGCGAAACAAGATGGCCGTGGGTAAGTCTTGCGTGGCCGATGCGAACGCGGCAAAGGGCCACCTCTAGAAACCGTATGCTTTGAAGGCTCGAGGGCCAAGAGCGAACACACTGATATTGTGTAATTTAAAGGATGAACACCCATCCCATCCGTCCTGCCACAACAGAAAAATATAATCTTATAGAGGGAAAGAAACCTCGACAAGGCAATGTAGAGTTATCCGAGGCCCCATAGTAGCCTGAGCGGGCCAGCTGATCAGCCCTCTTGTTGCCCAGGACCCCTACATGCTCAAGAACCCAACAAAATAGAACCAAATAACCTGACGCATTTTGGACCAGTCAGTTGCAAATTTCTAAAACTAAGGGATGAGGAGCACTAAAAGAGCGAATTGGTTGTAAAACACTACAAGAGTCGAGGAAAATAACGAAATCTTTAAAAAGGTAAAATTTGGATGTTTAAAGCTAAAAGGAAGGTCGAAATTTAAGCGGTAAAAATAGAACCCCGTCTTACTTGGAACTATCTGTGTATATGGATGGGGCAATGTTGTGTATGTGAGGTCGAATGCTCGAGGAACAGGCCCTTAAGGGAGCAAGTGTCCACGGACGACTTGTCCAGGTTCCACATGATGGTGCAAACTGTGGGCGGAGGACCACGCCAAATAGGAGTCGGCGACGACGGAAGAAGGACCCTTAGAGCACCCAGGTTGGAGAGATGATCTATTCGAAGGTTCAAGGGGCGGGGTAATGACGGCAACTTATCGAATGTCGCCGTTGATTTAGCAGCATAAAAGGCATCTGTGAATCTCTGACGCAGAGGCCTGCCGTACACGATAGAGGTATCGCATATAGATCTGTAGCGCCCCCCTCTCACAGTAAAGACTGTTCACGGGGGAGGTGCGGAAGGCTCACCTGGAAAGCCGAACTCCGAGGTTGCGAATCAATCGGGTCAGCATTTTAAGGGTTGAGGGTGAAGCCGAGGAGTAAACTTGGCATCCATAGTCCAATTGGATTGGACCAGGGCCGGGTAGAGCGACCACAATGTTCAACAATCACTGACCTACGACGTGTGGGAGAGGACCTTTAAAATGTCTAGAGCCCGCAGCAGTCCATTCAAAGACGGGGTAGGTGTGGTAACCAGGAACCAAATTCAATCTCTACATCTTGTAGGGAGATGGGTGGTGGAACAAGAGTGACTCTACCCCAGTGGAAATACATGGCTTTCATATTGCTCGTGGAAAAGCGGAATCCCCTAAGTTGTGGACATTTCTAAACCGCATCGACTGCCAGCTGTGGACGACGCACCGCTGAGGAAGGCGAGGCGAGAAACAGGGTCGCCAATACACCCTCTGGGAGAGAAGCGATGATATCATTGATCGCAATTACAAAAAATAAATCACTTAAAACGCTGCGCTGAGGAACACCCTCCTCTTGGAATGGCAGGTCATAGGTGTCTCCAAAACACACCTTAAAGGATCGAGATGCTAAGAAACTGAATAAAAGAGGGTAAAAGTCCTCTCATACCCCAAATGTGTAGCTGCCCTAAGACGCCGTATCTAAATCTAGTATCGTGAGGTAACCGTCAGAGGCAATAGATAGGAGAAAGAAGAGGGGGAACTAAAGGGCAGTAAATGGAAATAATGGATGGGAAAAAAAGGGGGTATAATAAAAGTCTGGTTCGCAGCACCAGGGGACCACAAAGGGGCCCAGGGCTAACCCCCCTCGCCACGAGAAGGCCAAAGCCTCTCTGGGACCAACCCCTGAAAAAAGTCCATAGAGATAGAAAGGGTGTGTGTGAGAAGGGGGTGGAAGACCAAATAAAGGGGGTTGATTATTTGAATGAGTGCGAGAGATGAAGGGCTGAGGGAGGAGGAAGTGGATGATGTACATGTGGGCATAGAATGGGTTTGTGACAGTGTGTGCTTGTGGGCCCCTTCTGCACAGGCATGAACCCTCAATGTAAGAGATGCTACTGCACATAGCCCCCCCTCCTCGTACTATGAAAGGCCTTCGGCTTGCACAAAATACTGGGTGGATTGTGTTTAATAGAGCGCAAATGGGGTGAGTAGTTTTTAGTGGCATGGAAGTGCGCCAACCTCACTTTGGAGGGAAACTGGTCTAGGGTGACTTGAAAATATAACGTTAATCAATGTGTATCTCAACCCCTCCCTTGTCCAAAAGGTGTATCAAGGGTGTCCCACACCTTGTGCATCTAAGTATGATCAGCTTCTCAAAATGAAACGGTCCAGTTTATTTCACCCAAAAGCCAATTCGCTTCCTTCTTTCTCCCAAACACTTCTGGTTCTGCGAGGCGGCTTTGTCTTTCCCAACAAATACCCTTTCACCAACCTGGCTTCGCGCTTGGCACGAGCGCGGGCATAGAACGCTTCATAGGAATCTCCCTTCAGCTCTATAGCTTTGTCGGCCAGATCGATGGCTTCAGCAATCTCCTAAAATAAAAAGATAATCATTAGTTTCCGTTAGCAGCCATTAAAGATGCTAAAATGATCGCCCATGTGCTTCCTGTAACCAAATGCATCTGACCTGTGAATAATCTTAATGAATAGTAAAGACCAAATGCAACTAAACTGTGAATAAAACTTGAAGAATCGCAGAAAGACCAAACGGAACTGAACTGTGATAATGAAATTCACATAGATCAGAATGATTATCGATGACAAGCCCGAGAGTACCATAGGTCAGGTCCTTGTGGTGCAGCGAAGGTGCAGGATGAACGATAGTACACTGTTTTGCCACCGAACGATCTAGGAACAGTTGGTGGCCCATAAGAGCCACCCGTGCCACGTCAAGGGGGAGGTGGATATAGAAACCCTTCGGAGGTTTTTGAGAGACGGAAGAGCGGTGTGTTGTGTGCGCGTGGGAAGGAGGAAGGGGGGGAGGATGCAAGAGATATTCTAAGTAACTATGTGTATGATGACGTACACGCCTAGAGAGCGTCGAAAATTGTGTCGGCTCTCGCCGGGAATCGAATACGGTACTTAGACGTGGAAAACAGACATTCTGTCCACTCGTTGGGACTGAGAAGAGGAAAATTGCTTCAAAACTAGTACAAATATTTGTGAACCTTGTACATGTTCTGATATATGTATATTATTTTCAGCGCTAATCTGGCGGCTGCCTTACTAGCACTAAATAGAAATGATCTAAAAGAGAAACCATTCAACCCTTTTACCATAGACCAATAAGGTGAGCGGTGTGATTACTACCGCATAGGGGAACAAGCACAAATAGTCGGATTGTTATTATTATTATTATTATATAGACCATGCAAAGAGCCACACTCAAAATTATAGAAATTATACCACCAAGAGGAGTCAGTGCAGGTCAAAAGCACAGTAAGAAAGAAAGGAAACAGAATTAACAGCCCGACGCTTAGGCAACAAAAAGACATTAGCCAATCTTTTAAACTTATCAGGCATAGGAGCAGTCACAATATTTGTGGGATTGATTGATTGATTGATTGTTTAAGGGCTACGCCACTTCAATCAAGAGTTATTGTCGCCCGATATTTGTGGGAAGGTATTCTATAATTTACATATGGAATTTACAGTCTCAGAATACCACCTACTAACTCTGGCTGGTTGATAAAATCTAGGCAAAAATTTATACAGAGAATGATTCACATCCATCTGTGTATATGGATGGGGCAATGCTGTGTATGTGAGGTCGAATGCTCGAGGAACAGGCACTTAAGGGAGCAAGGGTCCACGGACGACTTGGATACATTCACGGTGATTTCAACCATATCGAGGAGGAACTTCATTAACCAACGAGAGCTTTTTCACTAAAGTTAAATCTCCTTAAGGGCTAAAAGGGCAAGATAAGCGAATAAACAGGGTGGAAAGGTAAAGAGAGGCAAATGGGGAAAAATGTGAACAATGAAAGGGCATGATACTCAATAACCGGCGATGAAACCTCGAACCAATCACTTGTGCTCGTACGACACACATCTCAGCCGGGAACTTAAGTATCGATAACGAGTCGAAAGCCTAATTCGACCCCCCGAGTGGCAAGAAATAAGACTCACGTTCATTTTCCTTTTGCATCTCGACAAGTTGAGAATCAAGTGGAGTTTCAGCTGTTCGAATGTGGGGGCATGATCCCCCTTGTCGGAGAGTGGGAGTTTGCGCAACGCGTAACTGAAGCGGTGGGCAGCTTCCTTTAGACGCCCTTTCCTGCACAGGGTCACGCCGTCTTCTTGAAGTTTGTTGAGAAGCATCACCCTGCAACGAAGACCAACCCATCAGTATCACCGTTGGCGCCAGCCAAATTTCAGCATAATGGGTTCAGCGGGCATAACGCCACTAAAAATACACTATTTCTCAATCATTTATGCCCAATTAAGCCAAAGGTCACCCATTGCTTCGCAAACGTTGAAGCCCTTCATAGAAATGGGCGAATCAGTTAAGTTTCATCCGTGGGAGGAAAGCCCTAAACTCGCACCCTGCACAAATCCACTCCGGCCAAGAGTTTTCAACGATGTTTGTAAAGAGTGATGAGATGAGGAGTGAAATTGTGCGGAAGGCACACATGATACAGTCATTTCAGACTCAGTTGTTCACACGATGGAACTCAGAGTCAATCCAAATGAGAACTATTTCGGCTCCGTGTCAATTCATTAAGGCTCTGACCTCGGAGTATGGCATTGCCTATCAGCACATAAGCAGAGTAACTTGAATAGCAGATTACTAGAACGGTTAAGCCCTCGAGGCAAATCCCCATCCAGAAATCAATTCATCGAGGTCTATCAAAGAGGATCGCAACACTTCTTCCCACATGGTTAACATTGCAATTTTCACCATCGTTTTACTTAATGGGGGGCTTAATGTTTAATAGGGCATAATATGGGAGGATAGTAGTGTAGATGCGGGTCGACTCTACTCTGTGGGAATTTTCTTTACTTTTAATAGCCGGTTTTTAATGAATGGTGTTAACGCCCCATTTCATCCTATAGCAATGGTTTTCAACGGGGGTGCCGCGGGAGCGATCAAGAAATCATTTTTAAAATGACTAAATTGCAAATAAAACGTATTTGCAACATTTATATAAAAAACAAAAAAATCTAGACACTTGAAAGTATTTTGAAACTAGCTTCTCTGCTTTGGGCAACAGAAAAACAAGAAAAAGAGGAAGAATTCAAACAGTGAATGGAGAAATGGGGGTTGCTTGGTCAACTATACCTCCCAATATTGAAGAATTATATTATAATCACCAAGCTCAAATTCCCATTAAATTTAAAAAAGTAAGATTTATTTATTTTCCAATTTTTATGCCTTATTTCGATTAAATTAGGTTAATTTCCAATCGTGGTTAAAATTGAAGTGCTTTCTACGTGATTAAGTATTGTTACGTAAATTATTTTATATTGGGGGGCCGCGGCTGCCTCTTAAAAGAATGAGGAAGAACAGAAAAGTGTAGTGATGAAAAGGCGAGAGTCCAAGTCTTCAATATCTACCAGTCACTTACATGATATTAGCCTTTCCTGCGGCCATGGCCCACGTGGCCGGTCCAAGTTTGGCCCCTCTTCGAAGGAAGCATTGGACGGCAGATGCGTTGCGCGCGCTGATGGCCCGATCGAGTGGCCGCATCCCATTTATATCGACATGCTCGATGATCGCCCCACGGTCCAGCAGGAACTGGATCACAATTGGATCCCCCTGATACGCTGCGAGGTCCAGCGGCGTCCTTCCGGACTTGTCCGCGTGATTCAAGTCCGCCCCGGAGTCCGCGAGGTATTGAACTGCATGAATATGGCCCCGAAGGCACGCCCATCCGATAGCAGTGAGGCCTTCTCTGTCCGTCTTAGCCAGAGAGGCCCCCCGCGAATAGACAAGTTCCATCACGCCGAGGTGTCCTTCAGCCGCCGCGATCATCAACGGCGTCCGACCGGCAGCGTCGGGGGTTTCGGAGCTCACACCCTGACCCAGGAGGAGTTTGGCCACTTCGTAGTGGCCCTGTCGGACAGCGCAAGTGATAGGAGAACAACCGCGTGAGTTGGGTTTTGTCACGGAACCTCCGAACTGTATCAAAAAGGAGACTATTTCCGTCTGTCCACTCGCTGCGGCTATGGTCAAAGCAGTTTCCCCGGTCGCACTGTCTTCTGTATCCACGGTGATTTCAACCATATCGAGGAGGAACTCCAAAACCTGATAAATAAAATATATTGATTTCATCTCATCTAGAAAAGATTCAAAAGGGTTAAGTAAACAAGGAAAAAGACCAAGATGAAACAAAAGGAAAGATGTTACAACAGCAGCGATAACCTCGTCTTGAGGCCAAACTTCTGTAGGCTGTCTCACTGTATTACATTGATGAATTCAATTATTAAGAGTGCAGTTTTGTGGTCAAGCATCACAACACTGTTGATGATCCTCCGACTATCAGGCCGACAGCCTCGGTCGGAGCCGAGTTTTCCCACAGGGGGTATATTTTTTTGTTTGGTGTGGTTTTCCATTTGTGTAATTGCCTGGTGTACAGTGTTGAATTCTGGAAAGGTTTCCGCGGTGGTCACATCCAACCTTTTCCTGTAGCTCAAGAGGGTTGGGTAATGTCCATATGGTAGCCTGGCCCAGGTGGACTATCCTCAAGAGTAAGGTAGAATTCAGAAGGGTGGATGTCGGGGGAAGAGGAGGAGTGCATGAGGCACGATGTTGTGTGACTGAATAGAGCGTTGAGTAAAGTGGGTCAGGATGTTTCAGGAAGCTGAGTTGGAGACTGCGAGGTGGGAAATTTTAGTTTATATCTAATGTAATATAGATTAAGTGTAGTTTTAATGTTTTTTTGTGAGTCAGTGTTCTGTCATGTAGTGTAGTGGGTGCTCTAGGTTTATGGAGGCTACAGCAAGTATTTGAGTGGCTCTCATATCAAGGTGATCCTGGATTTTGAAGACTGATTTCACAGTATAGGTAGTCTGTGGGTGTACTAAATGTGCAATGATTAATTTTAGGGTTATATTTTGTAAGGTCTGTAGTGTTGAGGAGTTATTGACCCAAGCGGGGCTTGCATAATCCATTACTGAGAGCCTAGATTTTTTATAAAGTGTGGTTGTGGGATCACTCCAGAGGAAGAAAGGTAAAGAGGGAGGCATAGGGGGCCAAGGTCCCCCAAGAACAACCCTGGGAAAGTCTTCGGTAGCCCTGGAAAGTACCACTACTACAATTTGATCGAGGATGTAAGGTAACTAAATGCAACCGCACACGAGGAAGAAATGGACAAAGGACCTACAATGGAAACCGCTTCCTTATCTAATAATCCAAAGAATGTGAAATGGTATTGAATCGAGAGAACTCGCCTATCCCGATCTGAGTGATGAAGCAGTATTTTCCACTCATATTCCAGTTTCTTAGTCCTATATCTTTCCTATCCTATGGTTTTATTTCCAGGGACAAAGATAATAATGAAGTAGAAAACTTACATTGAGGTGGCCACGCCCAGAGGCTGCAACGAGAGCCTGGGTCGCTTGTTCTATCAAGATGTTTTGCGGGTGCGGCCAATCACAAGACAGCAGATAAGCAACGACATTCAAATGGCCGCATTTTGCCGCCGCAACCAATGCTCCCTCTTTGCGACAGTCCGTCACCGTGATATCGGCTCCCGCTTGGACGAGAAGACGAACGATATCGCAGTGTCCTTGTAACGCTGCCATGGCCAAAGGAGACATGCCCTCGCTGTTCGTGAGGTTGACGTCGGCTCCAAACTCCACAAGGAGGCCGACCATCTCGGTTTGTCCTTGGTGGGCGCACACTCCCATGATGGGCGCACTGTGCAGTTGCTCACTGGGATAATCAGGAGAGGCGCCAGCGAGAAGTAGCAGTCTCGATACCTAGCAGAATGGAATTTTCATTAGTCATGAAATAAGTCCAAGATGTAGTGAAAAAGTGTAGTTATTTTATATATTACTCTCTCGCGATTAATGTGCGTTTAACGTACCTTTGTGTTTGGACTGTATAGGTTCCTTATATGAGTGAGTGTCTCGGACACATTGTGGCAGGACTGAGCGACCCAAAGAGCCTGCAAGTCTCGGGATGAGACGGGAAGCGATCGTCCGATGTTCTTATAGACGTGAGCCTTCAATATGTGGTGGCCGAGCTCCAAAGAAGCCTCTGGGTCGAGGGGCCACTCCAAACGGGACATGCGGAGGGCGATACACGCGTGCCCTTGCCTAGGGTCGCAGAGGAATTTGCCAGTCTCACTGTCGCTTCTGCGCGACAGCCACTCTCTCAAGGCTGGATGGAACACCATATACGTCTCGTCGATGCGTTTTATAAGGAAAGAATTGAGAATTTTGAAGCGAGTCAAGAACTCATCCCAGGATAAAAATTTGTACAGGAGTCCGCTATTAACGGAGTGGTAGATTTCCGATAACGTCATGGGATTGAGAGCGGCGAGGCAGACGCTTAAAATAGGCTGGACCTTTTCGAAGCTGCGAACGCTGGGAAATTTCAAGTTAAACAACAGAAGAAATATTTCGTTTAAAGTTTGCGGAAGAACTTTGAAGGATCCCGACTTCATAACCAAATGACCCCTCTCTACTAAATCGAGAGTGAGTTTTAGAAACAACATGGATCCCTTACATAATTCAATGACATGTTGGGTAAAACGATGCAGACAAGAACCACCGTCTAACTTTCCTTGAGGAACGGTGATGTTATTCCTGATGGTGGGCGAGTGCGCGCATCGAAACGTGACAAAGTCGGCCAAATCTTTGAGGACAGGGTCGGTAACACCGTTGGCAACGTCTGGGTCTAAAGATAACCTATTGAAAGGCAGAAGGCGGGTGATTTCTTGAAGTTGACTGCGAACCGTGACAATCAACTTTACAAAGACTGGCATCTTAACAGAGTGCCTCGTGAGGAACGTTCCCAAGGTATCTCCATTATCTGGACGATGATATTCAGCTTCGCAGAGGCCATCGATGACGATGACCATTGGTTCGCCAGAAAGCTTCCCGATTCTTCGTAAATTGTGAAGGGGTTCTAGGACGCCCTTTGTGAAAGCTGCCGACGGGTCGCATACACATGAAGGTAGTGATAACAGAGATTGGATTTGCGGTTCCGATAAGAGAAAATCTCGATAGCACTGCAGCTGAGGCGCTTGACACAGTTGGGCAGATATTGAATGAACAAAGTCAGGTACATGACACGTTACAGAGTTATCGGACTGGCAAAAATGATAGGCGACGAGTCTGGAAGAAAGGTCACGAACGCCTTCGGGCATGAGGCTGACTCTTCCATACACGGAACCACTTCGGGCATACATATCTGGGGAGAGAAAAAGAATTCTCCTGAAATGACTCGTGTAAACTATACGTCATTTTTTTTTCTCAAAATATCAAATTATACTTCAAATCCTAAACTGCCATTCAATATGTTTAAATCTTTACCAATCTTCCTCACTACCAAAAACTTCAAATATCTAGACACCAACTAGTCCAGAAAGTCCTTTCCTATCATCCTACTCTCAACTATTTCATCTCCATTGTATAGGGGGCAGAAAAGGGTTCCTGGAGGCCTTGTCAACACACCTAGTGACCTAGAATCCCCAAAAGGTTTCGAAGCCAGTCCAGAAATTAAGAGTCTATCAAAAGAGGGCGAATCGTGCATCATTCCCAACGGCTCGCTCGTGTTTAAATTATTATTATTTTACGAATTGATCTCAACCAGCATAAAGCTGTGTTTTTTTTAAGAAAACTAACGAGGGCCTCTCCCGTAGAAAATTTGTAAGCAAAGATCTGTAAAATAGGTGAAAATGTGTTTAAGATCCTCCTACGGACGATGGGGCCTAGAGAGTAGACAAACCTACAGATGTAAGCTGCAGTTTTTTATCCTACTATACTTGATACATATATTGCATGGGTGGTAAATGGGATTAACTCCAAGCTGGGCATCGGCCACTAAAGGACTCCCTGAAGAATAAATCCTTGGTCCACTGTTTATAATCTGTGATCTCACCCCGGCCCCAATGCTCGGAGGAAGATTTGGAGCTGCAAATCTTCCACACATTTTCACTCCCACCATCTTCACATATATCTCCCTACAACGTTGTTGCGGGAGGCGTCGTTGCTATTGCGCTTTGAATTCTGAAGACAAATATATTAGGCCGAATTTCCAAATGATACGAAATTAGCAAAATTTCTCACATGATGTTTAATGTAGATAAATAAGTGTAAGTGATGTTAATGTAGATAAGTTTAATGTAATAAAGGCAGTTATGATCTCAACCCCACCGCTAAGTGTGCAACAATGGCTGCCATAATCCAAACGCGGTTGCGTTGGAAAAAGATTTAGAGGTCATAAATTTGGAGCGACCCCAAATTTTCAACTAGTATTGTACCTCCGCCAGCGAACAGACTGCTGGAGTGTATGGTGACCCCCTCTCTCCTTACAGAGGACTTTCATACACTAATAAATTAACTACACTGGTAGAAATCCAACCTTGATAAATTCCTTCTTCTCGTTTACGACCGAAGCAGCTGTAATCAACCATTTGCAATACAGCTGCAGTTTTGCCGGAACCAATGTTGCCATTGAGGACTATTCCCCGGTTAGTGGGCGACTCGGAGGACAAGGTAGACTCCATTTCTCTAAACAACCACGATCTCCCGACAAAGAGAGGGTCGGGGTCTTGTTGGGGTACTTCGAAGAAGAGAGGTCGAAGGCTTATCTGGCCGCTGCGGTAGTTAGCAAACCGCACTGTAACAAACGGGAATACATTAATTAAGCTTTGAGTCAAAATAAATTGTTACTATTATATGTTTTCCTAAGGAGCAACATTCACTTAAATTATGGTAATTGTAATTATTTAAGGTGCTTTCATTATTATTATTATCGCAAAATCGCAACTTGATGCGATATTAAATTGGACGAAAGACTCATCCTCCAAATCTAACACTCTCAACTAATTGACGCCTTGTACCAGGAGTTTGATTACTTGTAACAAACCGGTCAGATGACAAAAAGAAAACCCAAACATCTAAATACTTTCAAGTTATATCCAAATTCCTTGTAAAGAGGTTAAGATGAAATCCTGGTACTTGGATTAAGGGGTGACGTTAGCTAAGCCAGCCAGTGGAAAGAGGCAGGTCTGCCCCCCGATTCAACGAATCAAAACATCAGTCCTAAGCCGGTCAACCAAGACAACAGCGAGATTGAAATCAAAACTTTTAACTTGCACTAGGAACGCAAGAAATTTTTCCCGATACAAGGTTTAATCTGCTTACCCTTAGGATCAACTGGTCCTTTAATATGACCAGTCCTGGCGGATCTTCGTATAGAACTACGGCGACGTCCAAACAAACTCAATTCTTCAACTTGACCAGGCTGAGAAGCTAATAACAAAAGCAAATTTTGCAAATTAACAGGCACTGTGGTTAAAAATGCAAATATACATTTTAAGCTTTCACAAATGCGAAATTCTCTCTTAGCAAAGGAAAGCATGCTGCCTAAAACGATCTAAAGACCAAGGTCTTAAATTTACGCATAATTTCTTCCTGGCCAAATTGCTCATGAACAAAGGTCAAAAGTTAGACTATCATTGAAGAACATCTCTAGATTGCATATGTGCAAAAGGGTCAGTTATTAGATATTAGAACAAACACTGGAAAGGGACTTAAGAAAGGTATTTTTCGAGCAATCCACAGTATCTAGGCTTGCTAAGCGGAATAAACGCGTTGTATTTTCAAGAGTGCTGTTGACAAACAAAGCATCAGTCAGGGAATTCCGTTATAACACAAATGCTAAAAATCCCTATTCGAAAACCGTGCAATGTTAGTAAACTTGGCTTCTGTGAAAAACTGTTACATACTTGTCACTGAATGTCTTCTGGGAGGGACAGACAAGTTCTCAGGGTTTGAACTCAAGCCTGTAGTAGAAGCTAAAGAATTCACGCTTTCCACTGATGGATCTCGTGGCCTCAGCTCTGCTTCTGACGAACCTGGAAAGAACTTTTTGATTATTCTGTTTGTGTCGCTTTGTATACTCGCAATCCGAACAATACCCAATAAACACTTTTGTTACCCGACATATGCATGATTGGGGCGTAGTTATACACCTTGGGGAGGTTGCATAACTTTTAATTCAAAAACCCTTTTAATTACCCCGAACAAAAGACGTTCCATGTATAAGCTATTTCATAGTCATTGCGAATTAAATCGAGTATTAATTAAATCAATTTATTTTCTAACAACTTTGGAATGTTCTTTACCTGTCAGGGTGGAAACTGGACTGGTATTGTTAGAAACAGAGGCGTTCTGCTCCGAGGAAGCTGATAAAGAACTATAAGAAGTGTGAGAGGAAGTTGCTGTTCTGGTATCTTCTGACGATGGTTTGGCAGAGGTTTCAGTCTTCGTGGTGGACCCATCACCCAGGAGAAGACCTAAC
Organism: Ceratothoa steindachneri; assembly: GCA_963969495.1. Lineage (NCBI taxonomy): Eukaryota > Metazoa > Arthropoda > Malacostraca > Isopoda > Cymothoidae > Ceratothoa > Ceratothoa steindachneri. Next base: position 20,097,720 of record OZ018319.1, read on the forward strand.
CTGGTGTACAGGTCTCCGCCTTTCGCCTGAGGTTCTTCCGACGAAAGTTTACTACCAATTTGTCTCCCCCGGGTGGCATTTGGAACAGAAGGATTACTTTTATAGGCCGGGATTGCGCCACCTTCATCATCTGCCGAAAATGGCAAACTTTTAAGCAATGGAATTGAGGCAGAGAGAAAAGGTTTGTCCAAGAAATTCCAAAGCACCTCTCTTCAAGGGAGAGCACACTTTCAAACCAATCAATGATAATTGGGGCATAAATTTTGTAAAACTTGAACGCTAATATAAAAAAAATTGGTAGGTTTAACAAGCTGATCGGTGCAAATGGTGAGGCATCCATGACAAAACTAAATCCTTATTCACACTGTGCGTCAAGACAAGCATCTCCTACTAAAAAACTGAACAATTAAGTTACCACATATGATAGCTAAATAAAACTAAAAACTACTCTTATAATTATAATAAAAGGAGTATCAAACTCCAAGTTTAATGATGAGAATACTCCCACAGGACAATCCCAAATTTCCCCATCCTTTAATATCAAATCATTTAATTATGACTGCAAATAAATCTACAATTTTCCTTGGGAAATCAAAAGGCCATAATAGAAATTCATGCATCTTTAGACAAGTTAATCAAACACCAACTATCTACCATAATATTTACCATTTCTACCAAGTCCCCAAGCAGCCAAACCATCGAGCAAACTACAAAACACGGAGGATATTTCTTCCAAGTGTGAACACACCAGAAGCAGGCATTTTCTGGCAAGACATTACTTCAAAATGTTTGGTTACACAATTAGAAAATATGAGCATTATAATAAGAAGCTACCAAAGGATATACCTATATTCCACAATGATTTAATCTTTCGTATAAACCCGTGGCTTTGTTTCTTCTTTGGATCAACCGCTGTTATTAGATCTTTGGAGAGAGAGAGAAAAAAAAGGGTGTGTTAGTACATTTCGTTATATGAGACGCGTAATTTATAAGCAATGAAGAAGGTCGAAAAGAGTGGAACAGGCTCCTTTTAATGGTTTGAACAGACTTTTACACCAAAGTATTCCTAAGTAAGGTATACTTACCTTTACCTCGATTTACATCTTTGCTATTTCACGGTTCTTTTGGAATTACCAGGTTTTTTTTCATCCACTTTCAATGAATTTTAGCTAATAGAGAAATGTCAGATGTGGACAAGCATATAATATGGAAATGTTTGGTAAAATTTAAGTTTGAAATCCATTGTTATTCACATAATGGATTCTATTAAATAATAAACATTGTGTAGAGTCCGAAAAAAAGCCTAGACACTTTTTAACATCACATTTTTTTATATATTTTGGGAGAAACGAGACTATATTGTAATATCAATTGTCAATAAAAACTAAAACTTATTAAGTGATCAAAATGTTGCTGATTGTCAAGGTGTCTGAACATATGTAATTGTATGCAGTGCAGTCTTCCATTATGTGTTTGATTGTGTGGGGTGTAGTGTTGCGTTCTAGGCAGAGTCTGCAATAGTCCCATGCAGCCTCCTCCGGTAGGTCAGGAGGGCTAGGTGATGCCCATACCGCAGCCTGGTGTGGGCAAATAAGAGGAAGGGGAATGGCTGTTTGTGGAGGTGTTATGACAAGTTACGACAAGTCAGGACTTGCAGCCGCACGCTCCTGCCTCGTCTATTTAAGAAGCAGTAGCTGATCGCAGATCGTCAGTCACAAATTTTTCAACAATGGAGAAGGTTGAGCACCGCGCAGTGATCAAATTTTTGACCAAGGAAGGCAAGAATGCAAAAGAGATCCATGAACGCATGGTTGCAGTGTACACCGACACCGCCCCTTCCTATGCAACCATTGCTCGCTGGAATAGGGAGTTCCGCCATGGTCGTGAGTCCCTTGAAGATGACCCCCGTCCAGGACGCCCGTCAGACGTGACCAACGAGGAAAATGTGGCCCGTGTGGAGAGGATGATCCTCGAAAATCGACGGGTGAAGGTCGAAGAAATCAAGCGAGAACTTGGAATATCACATGGAAGTGTTATTAACATCATCCACGACAATTTGGTCATGACCAAGGTCTCTGCCCTTTGGGTCCCTAGAAACCTCACGCCCCATGATCGACTTCAACGTCGTCAAAGTCCACAAGGCCAGAGTTGCACAAACTGCCCTGCGCGAGTGCGGATTCGAGGAGCTCAACCACCTCCCCCTACAGTCTAGATCTGGGCCCTAGCGACTATTTCTTATTCCGCCAGCTCAAGGCTGCACTGCGTGGACGCCGGTTTGGGGACGATGAAGATGTCCAGCTCGCCGTCCAGGAGTGGATTGAACAGCAGTCGGGAGATTTCTGGTTGTCGGGAATTCGAAGCCTCAGGGACAAGTGGCGCAATTGCATTGAAGTCGAGGGTAGTTATATTGAAATATAATAAAACACTTTTCCTCATATCTCGTTTCCTTATATCCGAATTGCAAAACTTATTGACCGCCCCTCGTAGTAGCAAACTCAGAATGAATGAAGCCAGTCTTGAAAAATAATAGATACTTAAGTGAAACCCTCGAGTCTTAGACAGCGATTGTAGTTGGAAATTGACCAAACAATAAGGAATAAATTAGAATTTGGGATCGAAGAGGAATTGCCCTCGTTGAAGGACAGTATAATAACCATATGGAAAACTATATAATCCCCTTGTACAATGGGAATAATTTGCTTCACTAATGAGTACATAGTATCAACTTGTAAAGACTCGTTTACCCATAGGATGAATATCGTCATTCAGACGTGTTAGTTTTTTCCGGTTAGTCAATTCAAAAGGCCCCAAGGCGATTAGTGTGGTGACACCGTAACCATAATAACTGACAAGCAAATTCTCCCTTGTAGCTCCTTCCCATAATTAGGGCTTCGGCTTTAAAAAGTTACCTGTGAGTTGACATTGAGAATCAATAATCGCATAATTAGGCCTAAGCGGAAGCCGGCTAGACCTGGGGGACAACTGAGGGGTTCGAACAGAAGCGGGGGGTCTCGTTCTTCTTGAAGTTAGGGGGGTACTCCCTAAACCTGCATTGGAAGCCAATTTTAATAATAGAAAAGCCGTTGCAACACGAACGGTCATCTAACTTAAAGCAATCAGCAGGCATCATTGTTGGCACGTACGTGAGCTCTAACAATTCTAGCTCCCGATTAGTAGGGTAATTCAAATTGCCGCAGCCAATTAATACGGACGGCGGGGGAAATTCTGTCGTATTTGTTTATACTTCGGTGTCATCGAAATTGAGCGTAATGGATATTAATGGGAATATTATTTCAGGGGTTCTTAGTCAAGCTTATTGCATTAGAATTGAAAACCAGGTACATAAGCCTAAGTCTCCCTGGTAGAAACTGAAATTTGTTGACTAGACAATTTTGGCACTTCAACCCTTGTGGGCCTCGTATTGAAAAGACCAAATGAGATTAATTATAAAAGCAGCAAACGTGGCATTGTGGTGCCTCAAAAGATGACGCTAACTTCGGAGAGAGCTGAAGAATCATCATTTCACAACTGCAAACAAAAACAACCGGAACTCACTCCTATGCCCACTCGCGGAGACTGAGAAGGGCGTCGGGGGCGGGACAGCCCTCGAAGAGTCCTTCCCCATCATGAGGGGGGTCTTGGGTACGTAATAGATGCTTCCCGAAGAGGACGCCATATCTCCGCGTGTCTCCTGCACCGTCTGGTAAATGTGGTGTTTTTGAGCGAAAGCGAGAGAGCTCTGAGACAATGGGATGATGGGCTGTCTCCTAGGAGATACGGAGCGGGAGAGGGAGGCTTTCGTCGAAGGCCTCTCTGGAGGAAGGCCAGGGTCACCGTTCCCTCTAAGGTAAGAGGTAAATGTCCCTAAAGACAGGAAGAGGAAAAGGTTCAGGGTTACATGCGGGGACTGACAACTCAGGCGGTCATGAACGCGTTTTAACAGGGCGGTAAACAAAGCAAAGCGATCATCAATGGTCATCTACATATAAAGGGTAGATCTAACTACTACACCTACACACTTCAAACTTGGATGAGTATTATTAAGGTCATCAACTCGAACCAAACCAACACAGGTTTGGGGGCAAGGGTGAAAATTACTGGAGCTCAATGTGGAGGGGTTCCTTCGGTTCCATAATAAACAAGTACACAACTAAGGCGGGGACCATTAAAGAAGGCATGACCCTGAAAGAGGGTCCTCTAACCTACCATTTGTGATGAGTTTCGAACGTCCTCCTGGAAGGGCAGCCGAGGATAGAGAGGTCCGGGATAGGGAATGCTGAAGCTTCTTGGGCGGGGCTGAAACGGTAAAGATGCAAATGTTTAAGAACCGAGAAAGATGAAGGACCCGAGGTAATTTAATGAGCGCGTTGCCCCTGGGAAGTGGAAAGAGACGTGTTGCCCCACCGGGGGGGCATAGAAAAATAGATGAGAGAGCCCATCTGACAGCCTTTGGAAGATGCCCTCACTATCTTCCTTTGGCTTCTCTTGCAATGCACCTATTTTCACTTCCCTAACCTCCTCCTCCTCCTCCTGGCCCCAATGCCCGCGGGGATATATCTTCCACGCATTTTAACTTTCTCCACCATCACCACCCGCTCTTAGGATCTCTCCTTACTAAACCTTCTGGTGGAAATACCCTAGGATTTCTTTTTTTTTAAATAACAACTTGCCCTAACCTCTGGGATCTTACACCCTGGATTCGTCCTAATGCAGAAATCTGTTCCCGGCGGCTTCCACCGCGCCCTCCGTGCCCCAGGAGTGAAATTGCTTGCATATGGGATGACCCTCACTATGAACACTTCTGACACACATCTTAGCACTGTGTGTCCAAGCCCACTCCCAAACATCATTCCACGAAACATATCCCCCTCCCCGTCATAGACGGATCCCCCTGGCAAGACACCGGTGCGGTCACCATCCGCAAAACCAACAACACTACAAACTCCGCATTGGTTTGAATCAGACACGACTCAACACACATGCCTGAAACTCGCACACCTCAGACAAAAGGCCCAGATACACGGATCCTCGGACCACTTGGTAGAACCCCAACCGTTCGGGGAATATCGTCCAGGCATGGGGGGGGGCGAACATAAGTAAGGGCAGGGCCCTAAACCGGGGGGGGGGGGGGGGGTAACGTCATCAACGTCATGAGATAATTACCAGATTTTTTTTTCACCGTTTTCAACTCACTTTTCTCTCCTTTTATTCTATCCCACTCTTGGGTAAAACTGACAATGCCCGAGGGAAGGGGGGGGGGGGGGGGGGTAAGCCCCTTAACCGACCTTTTATTGTCAACAAAAAATGATGATTTTTTCTTCATTTAATTTAAAGACGGTCGTGCCGATGATGAGAATCAAGACACGTAAAATATCTTGATTGTTTTTAAATGTATAACTTGCCGTAAAAAAGAAACAACAACAAAAAAACAGTAATTAGGCCATCAAACTTTGGGTATACCCGTATCTACTAAGGTATTTAGAATCGGGTATTCGATTATTCCAGAGTATACGCGGGCAAATTCGTTAAGGATTTTTAAAAAATAAATTCGTAATATCGGATTTTGTTTTTACTCGAATTTAAAGCGAAAAACAACAAAGGCGTATCCGGCAGAAACTTTATAAGGGGAGAGCTCCGTAAAGAAAGTGTGAAGAGTTAGGAAGTGAACCCAAGCAAAGGAATCGTCGCCCCAAGATCAAATACCTACACTTCAGCATAGGCACACACACACACCGACACACACACACACACACACACACACACACACACACACACACACACACACACACAGTACCCTCTAAAAAGATCAAAACGCCTGTACTTCTATCACGTCATCTTCCATAACATTTTCCAGAGAAAATCCAAGGTTTCTAAAATTGGTGTACGAAAACATTGAAGTATCAACTATGTATGGGTAGGTATAAACTACGAATGGGTAAAGATGCTGCAAATTTGAATAAATAAACAATTTACTATACAAATTCACGTGTTCCAAATGATCCGACCGCTTAAGTTTCTTATAGATAGAACCAAGCTCTTGACAGCTATCGTCCAAGTAACTAAGAAATTTGTCACACCTCTGTCTGCGAGCTGATCGTAAAGCTGCACCACCAAGATGGTCTTTCAATCGGAGCCATTGTCGAGACTAACCAACGCTCCGAAAGTGTAGTCCATAATATTCTGTGAAGCTATGAAAAAACAGGTTTATGTAAGGCTGAAAAATTAACCGGGAGGCCAATGAAGACCGAACCATTACCCAAATTGTGAAGAAGGGCCGTTTCAAGACGACTAAAGCAACTTCTCGAGAGATTAGCGAGATTTTGTCTTCAGGCAGATTGCGACACATCGGCTGGAGGAAGAGAATCTTCACACTCGCGTTCAAGCCATTGATCAGTAAGAAGAACAAAAAGGATCATGATGAGTTGGGAATGCAAGACGACCACAGATGACCAATGGAACCATGACCATTTTAATAATAAATCTAAGTTTAATTTATTCGGATCGGATGTCAGGTTTTCGTTCGTCGCAGAACAGACGATTGACTTTCTGTCAATTGCACCATAAAGTGTGCGAACTTTGGCGGAGGAAGTGCCATGGTTCGGGAAGTGATTTTGGTAGAAGACATTGGGCCACTTGTGCGCTTACGGAGCACAGCGAAAGCATAAGTGTACAAGGAATTGCTGTGACAACATGCTTTGCCCGATCTGAAATTTTGATGCAGTATAACACCCACTGCAACATGGCCAATTCTGTAAAGGCCTTCCTGGACGACGAGCATATATCAGTGTTATGAACTGGCATGCACAGAAGACGGACCAGAAAACCAGTGTTTCGAATCCAGGCTTGATAAATACTGGAGAAATCAGGAACAGAAATATATATAGAGCACAAATCAAAACCACCGCACGCAGCCAACAACCTAATAGTGCTCAGGCTGCCATACTGGAGCCACAGGCCATCTAGGGCCTCTTCGAGGGATTCTTCAATGTAAGACACTGAGAGGGATCTAAGAGGTAAGTCTGTCAACAGTAACTTTGTTTCACGTGGCAGGATACATATGTCAAAGCATCAATGGAGAATAAAGGCCTCCGCGCTAAATACTAATTACTTATAACTTGTACAAAATATTTTCCACTGATAATTTAATCGAACGATTAAATTATCAATTGAAGTGTCCAAAATAATCCGAACGACAGCGAAAACAAATTTCTATTGTGATGTAACGTTACATCACAATAGAAATTTGTTTTCGCTGTCGTTCGGATCATTTTGGACACTTCAATTTTTCTAGCAAATTACTATCTGCTGATAACTTTCGTTTTATTCATCCAAATTTGCATAACCTCTCTGGCAAAAATTATGGAGATGTGATAGAAATACACGCGTTCTCATGGCTTCGCTACTAAGATTAAAATTTAAAATCTAAAAAAAAGCAGCCATGGTTAAATTTTTATAAATTTTCTGAACTTGGCCAATTATAATAATTTTAAAAAGGAACTCTAAACTAAATTTCCCCCCTTTCAAAATATCACGTTGCTAAAATATAGTTATAGAAGATATATAAAAATAAATTTTCTGAACTTTACCATTTGTAATTCTTTGGGTTTTAGAAAAGTGACAAAATTTCGATACTTATATATATTTATGAACTTCACCATTTTTTTTTGGATATTATAAAAGAATTATTAGAAATAACTTTGATTAAAAAAACATAACTCATTTAACCACTAAGGAAAAAAAAATTATTAATTTTTCACCCATCTTCAAAATCCTGTTATACAATTACAAGCCATACTTCGTATTCTTTCTTACAGCAAGAACTTGGTTCCACAGGCACTCCTTTGGCGTGTGGCCTACGGCCTATTTGCTATTCTAAACCGCTTTTTTTAATCCCCTTTATAGACTCTTTATTTTAACACACTGAACACCTTTTTCAACATAGATACCCTGAAACATTTTTTTAAAGTTATTTCACCTTTTATTATATTGTATTTATCCCTTGAAGATTTATATATGGTTGAGAATTTTCCAAACACTTTTTTCAACATAGACACCCTGAAACCTTTTTTTAGAGTTACTTCACCCGGTTTGATATATAGAAAAACCTTCGTCAAATCTCTTTTTTCATCTAAATTTGTTTTATATAAGAAATAATAGTAAAAAAGCGCCAAAGCCCTAATTTTAATACATTTTTGAACTTCACGATTTGTATGTTTTTTCATTCAAAATCATTCGATAATTATATTTATTTTTTCTGAACTCTTAGAAAGAACTTTGATAAAAGCTCGAAACATACAAAAAACAGCCCTGCGAATAAAAGTTTCAAATAAACCTAAACTCAAAAACATGAAAGGTTACTTGTCCACTAAGCAAAAAAAAAACATTTTCAAAAATTTCAAAAATTCATCAAGTTAAATTATAGAGTTAGTGATGATGATGATGAGAGGCTTACGTCCATTTCCCAAGTGGAAACAAGGCGCCAGACAAGTGCAATAAGGCATCATTCTCTATACCCAAGCTTGAACAAGGCGATCTAGCTGCGACAAACTGGTCAACGACGTATACTCCCTCAACGTGATCGCATCGACATGGGGTACATGGACACTTCTCGCAAAATTAAGTGGTTAACCACGAATTGTGGCAACCCTTTTGTCAGCGACCCTTTGCGGAAATAAAAATTCCCAGACTTCACCTTGGCTGAAATCTAAAAATTCAGTGTGCCTTTGTTTATGATTTGGGAGGAGAATAAAGCGAGTTCACGATACGATCACTTTAACCGCACGGCTTTAATTGGGATGATGAATGCTGAAAAGAACCAAAAGAGTGTCCTAAATTTATACTTCTGACTTCCACGAGTGATTCATCCCCATACAATGGATTCCTTAAGGTTTTTGAAACGAGTTTCCGCTCCCTGTTACGAAATATGGGGAAACTACTCCTTGCCCATTCCATTTTAAATCACCACCAGTATTCGTCCACTGCCTGCTTCACACGCCCCCTGCTTTCATCAATAAACGAGGTCCTCACCTTAAGAGGCATTCATAAACCTATTAAGACCCTCCTTCCTGTCTCAATTCCCTGACATCTCGAATGAGCTCTCAGTAGCGGAGTGGGTAAGGCCTTGACTTCCACGCCTAGGTAACTAACGGGGTTCGATCAATTCCCACCAGAAGCGCAAAAATTTCAGCGCTCGTCAGGACCTAGACGCCAATTAGCGGTGCGCAGTCTAACGCACGTGTGCAAACAGATCCATCCGCAGGTACAAAGCCAACTGCAACGCCGCTCTCTCTCTCTTCCACCCCCTTGCACACACAGCAATCTTTCCTGTACGAAACCACACCAAATATATTCACTCTTCTGACGTGTACCGCGAAGACTACTGCTACTCTTGCTGCTCCTTGCGACCCCCCTAACGATGACTGCCCTCGGTGCCCTAGAGGATACTTCAAAAATCCTCGGACACTCGTTGCTTACCTTGGAGTGCGCAGATGGGGCACTGATCAGACTTGAAGAGGCAGGAGTAACATCGTTCGTGCCCGCACTGGTCCACCAACTTCCTTTTTTTACCCTTATCAAAAGGCATTCTGCAGATTGGGCAAACTTCGCTCTTAAGGTAAGATTCCTCTTCGATTTCACCGTAAACGTCTGGAAGGAAACAAAAATACACCGGCTCAATATTTGGATCACTTTATTCGTTCAAGGAAACCCGTTAAACCATCAAAGTAACTCAGTTTATTGGAAAAAAAATTGGCAGAAAATAATGACACCAAGCTATGATAATGAAGAAAGAGCGAAAATAGTAAAAAGAAATGGTATTTATATCGAAGATAATCACAGATCAAACGACCAATAAAAAAACCGGCGGGGAAATTTATTTTTAGAGAGGTAGATTGAGAACTTTCGAACACGGAACAACTCTTTTACTGTCCACTTCATACTCTGTTTAATCTTGACCAGGAAGGTCGCACGCTCAAATCATTTTTCACAATACATATGACGAAGCGAACCCCTAAAGGATATAAGCCTGGAACCCTTAACAAGGTTATAGGCATATAACAGTAAACAGTGTTGCTCACTTTATTGCGACGACTGCGTTGTCCCCCAGACTGTTCGGCATATTCTTGTTGAATGTCCCGGTCTGGGCGATCTTCTCAGACATTACCTGTCCCGGTGGTACCGGGACGAGCGGGGTCGCTACCCCTTGCCCCTTGTACTCGGGAGGGATTCGTGTACACAGACTTGCGGACTATCTGAATTTTTGAATGAGGCTGGCCTCCTCCATTTTATTTAACTCTTTGTTGTAGATCGCATGTTCCTGCGCCGGTGGGTTACCCCGCCTCCCCCCGACGCCGGAGCGCGCTTCCTTCATGCTTCTTTCGTTTATGTTGTTTTTTTTTGTGGGGGAGGGGGGTAAATCTAGCCCAGTATTAGGCTGTGATGTGTTTACACATCACTCGGGCTTTTGCCCGAGTAAGCAGTCGCCAGATGGGCTCCTAAAAAAAAAAAACGTTGCTCGCAGAGAAAAAGTACAATGATGGAAACCGGAACACTTTTTGATCATTATATCCATAGAGCCACAGGAAGAAAGAGAACAAACTGGAATAGTGAGTTTCAGTAAATGTAGGCTTAGTAGAAAAGGATCTGCTAATACAGGGTGGAGCAGATCATCAAAGATATCCACAAGGCCAACAATTCGCTAAAAGATATTGAGAAGAAAAGACAAAACGACCAAAATGTCGGTGCGCACCAAACAAGAGGAAAAGTCCTTCCGGCGTTATGTGATAAGATGATAAATGGTTATTGCATTGATGGTTTCCTATGGTTCAAATCACTTGCAAGTGCCCTTAAATCGCTAAATGAGGCTTCTGCCACTAGATGGCGCCATATCCGATGGCAGATTTTAAATCTTCCAGGGTGAGTAACCCTATGTCCCATGGTCATATGGGTCAGTTCATGGCTCTGAATGGGTACAATTGAACTTTACTCCCTTTGACAAAAAAGCGACTTTTTGACCTCGCGTTTCGCCGCAGGTAAAAAGATCCCACTTTTCTGAAACCGCAGCTTTGTTGCGGAAAGCCCGTAAAAATAGAAATTTCGAATGAGAGCAAAGCCCTTTTAGACGTTCCTATTTTCAAAAAATTAAAGCCCACAATGTGAAAGGGGTGGGGGGGGGGGGGTGTTCACCCGAATTTAAAGCGGAAACCCAACGAGGGCATCTCCCGCAGAAAGTTTGTAAGGATCTGTGAAGAAAATGGTGCAGTTAGAGGAAGTGAAAATACGGGAATTGGGGCCGGGAAGGCAAACTGTGTGTTTTGGGGTGAGGAGGGCACGCAGGCTTCCAGGTGTCATCTACGATCCCCGTGAATGGGAGATAGAATGAAGCCATATCAAAACCCATCACCCTAACCTGGGCTAAGAGGGAGGGGTAAGCCTCTCCCCCACCTCGGTCCGGACTAAGGATGAATGGACGAAGGCTGGTCCAGCGCCTAGCCTATAAAATTAGCTGCTGGCCAAGAAAATAGGCGAAAGGAAACTTGTAAAGAATCAGGCGAATAAAGGGGGAAATTGTAGATGTCTAGAAGAAATAAAGTCTAGGTAGACTCAAACTAGTTTGAGACGGGCCGAGAAGGCGCGCCGCTCCTCCAAGTACCAGGTGTACTACTCGGCAACGATGGTAGACCAAAAGGGGAGTAAATAGAAACAAGTGGAAAAGATGCAAGATGACAACTATTCCACTATGAACAGTTGTCAGTCCTGGAGACAAGGGAGCGATTAGTTGGAACGAAGGGAGCAAACACTTAAAAATATATACACCATTGATAGGGGGAGTACAGGAACCCTTCTGCCGAAGCGACCATTTTGAAAGCTTTCATCCAACTTGTGTCGATTCTCAAAGAACTACAAAACAAGTCTTTGTAATGTTCGAGGTGGACCTCAAAATGAGGACGGGGAGACCGTACTAAAGAAACACTAAAATGAGATGCATGTCGCTGCCAAATAAGAGACCCATTTGGCTCACTGCCGACACTAGAGAAGGGGGAAAGTACTCTGTCTGCGCAACAGGACACAAAAAAAAAACTAGTGACCACAAGTTTAAGTATGTATGCTTCAAACAGAAGCTATGAAATGACCCGTAGGACCAGAAATGTAAAAGGGGGGAGCGCCCCAAACGATCTTCATTAATTAAAAAAAAAATTGTACAGAAAGTTGGACGGTATGTGGAGGTGAAAATGTTTACAATATACAAATATCCAGTAGCCGAAAACAGGATTGGAAATAGGGTAAGAAACAAGTTTGTAATTTGGTATACCGAAATTATAGACATGGAAGAATAGAGACCCGTAATTTTATGATTAAATCTAAGCAGCCATGTTTTGTTGTTATTATGATTGTAATATAGTCGCATTCGAAAGGAGCCTAGAACACAAATCCCCCAAATTTGCGGCTTTTCAAAGAGAAAATTTAGGGTAATCTGAGGCTAGAATCACTGAATAGTCCATTGTGGTGTCAACCCTATAATATTCCAATTTAAAGAAAGCGGCAAAATATCGATTGAATAACAACTTTGCTCATAAGTTGCCCAAGAACATCAGTAAATTATATCCACTAACTTTATTGCAGGACCTACACCAAAAAGACGGGTTCAAATGCAATTAAGATTTGAAGGCGAATGCGTTCGATGAAGATGGGCAACAAACCTGTTTTTGGACACAACAATTTTCTGGCATTAGTTCAAACTCAAGAACACTTAACCAATGAAACGGTGGTATTAAATTGTCGAAAAATATTAACTGGTCCCGGTGGCAAACAAGGATGGGGTGTTTAAATCGCATTTCTTAGAATCCCAAACGGCAAAGGTATTTTCAGAGCTTAAACTCGGCTTCCTCAATACAATTCGCATTGGTCCACTTGAATACTGCACCCACTGGTTTTGCTCTACATTCGGCCCCAGGGATTAGATATAATTCTACTAGAACTTCGAATAATCAGTCTAAGCACAAGGTATGTCAATAATGGTAATCCCGAAAGGCTTTTAACCTTCTAATTTTATTTTTGAAGCTGTGCGATGGAATCAATCACTCAGCCTCAACTTTTTTTTTAAATTAAAAATTGAATTCCAATTAATGAACATCCACATTGTAGTCCCCCTATTCTTCAAAAAAAGTTCAGAGGGCTAGTAAAACCTTAGAAATTATCCCGTTAATTAGATCTTAGTACAGGTTAATGTCCTTCAACTACTATAGTCGTTGAAACAGGACCGAAAGTCTTGTCAGCCTTCCCTAAAAGTAAGATGAACAATAGAAGAACAATATAATAATACCAAACACATGTACTAGTTTTAGTGTATTATTCACTTTCATTGAGACACACGCACATCGAGGTCTGTATGAAATAGAAACAAATATGTACAGGGGCTGGACAAGACTTTCGGAACACCCTGTGCATGTTAACGTGATGTCTGATCGCAGGTCGCAGCACTAATATACACATGACTGCAAAGTCGAGTCGAGTCGAATCGGGACACCATCTGACAACTAACAACACCCGATGTGGCTTAACATCCCTTGATTCGGATGCGGTGTTAGGTTTTCATCCCAGGTCAAGGGCTACGAAGACAGAAACTAGCTCAAAGCCAAAACCAATACCCCAGAAAGGGGACGGGGGTAATGGTCAGATAAATTGTGGTGAAAGTGAATAAAGACAAGAGGAATAACGAAAAAAAAGGTTGACGAAAACCAAGGTACAATGGCCGAGTAGCTAGGCACCTAAAAAGGGAGTCAGGTACACCAGGAGGAAACACGACTCTCTCGGATCGAGCCCCGCTCCGCAACAACGACGGGGGTCACCTTGCGAACCTGTCAATTTTGTATACAGAGGACGGGTACTACTGTGACCTCCCTTGCGGGGGAGAGTAACCGTTAACACCGGCTGCAGCCGAGCTCGTCTTCGAGGGAGTCCCCCCCCCCCGACTGCACCTAGACAAATTTAAATCTCCGGGTTGTTGTCTAAAATGATTAAAGCAAAACCTAACGAGGGTAAAGGTGTGACAAGAAGTTCATAAAAGGGAGCGAAAATAGGCAATAATCGTAACTTCTCCACCTGATTGAACATCACTTCGCAGCCCGTAGGGTTCTTCTCCGCCGAGAACGTCTCTCACACGCAACGATCAAGCTTCGCCACCTGCACTGGCTCCCCATTCAATACAGAATCACCTTCAAGGTTTTCTTACATACAAGACCTTAAATGCCGCAGTTCCTCGCTAGCCTATCCCTCCCCACAATAACCCTATGCTCTGACTGTCACAGTTTGTTGAATGTTTATCGTAGTAATCTGTCCTGTAAAGGTGATCGCGCTTTCTCCATATTTGCTTCGCGAATGTGGAATGATCTGCCTGTTGCATACTGCCCTCCTCCCTCCTTTGGTGCCTTCAAAACCCACCTCTTCTCAAGTTTCCCTTAGTCGATAGAGGGGTTCTTCATGAAGCACCGTGACTTGAAGAGAGCCAAAGATATTGTTATTAATGTAGAACGGACATACTCGGTCTCTCGCGACCTCCAAATACCAAAACTACCCCCCGTCCCCTGCAGGCGTTGAATTCGAGGAGAAATGGGCGAAAAAATGGGTCCTATTGCCAGCCATAAATTATCGATTTGAGATCTAGCCTTTGGTTGGGTAAGATGTTTTTTTTTCCGGGTCGTGGCCAATGATCCCGCGTGTCTGCAGTCGTCCCCGCAGCTTGTCACCATTTATGGACTGCGCTCTGATGCCGTCCTTACCCTCAATAATCATATCGCTTTAATGTAAAACGTTATCGAAAAAACATTATAAATATAAAAATGTAAACAAGCGATTTGTGCACATCGGTACGCATCTTTTTCCGCAGTATTATATAAAAAAAAACACGTTAAAAGAGGCGTTGACGGAATTTCTGGCGTTGTGTGCGTCTGTTTTGTAATATTTGGCGTGGGGCTGGGTCGCCCACACGTTTTGAACAGGTCCTGAGAGTAAACACGTCGTCCGCTAAGCGGGTTTTTAAGAATCAAAGTCACACCCAGCCGCAGTCGATGCCCCTGGGCAGATGAAGCCGTAGATCTACCCATACTTCACCCATTCGACCAGGACCAGTTTCCACGGAGGCAACACAACGAGAATAAACGATCAAAATAAGCACCCCCACATAGTCTAGGTAAAGGGACTTTATTCATTTGACCTTGTAAAGATGGGAAACTCACTAAATTTGAGTGTTTAGGCCGCGGGAGTTGGTTATTCTTTTTTTTTAATCTACATTAGTAACTATTACTCCAGAATGATCCTTAGTGAAGAGCACTTTATCACGATTCGAACCGTTTCATTTGACCAACTTAATAGAGATGTACTTTGTAAAGTTCAAGAGACAACCACTACGAAATAAGGGGGAGGGGGAATAGTAATTAATGTTCAAAGAGAAACGACATCAATAGAGATGTTCAAGAGGGTGAATTTTTTTATTTGTTCCTAAAAAGTTACCGAAGCCTATTTTGGGACGCGCGGAGTGTAGGCGTTGTAAGGAAAACAGCGTAGAGAGAGTTAGGGAACGTCCCAAACGGGTTGCTGTGAAAATGAGGATGCACAGTCCATGCCAAGGGCGAGGTTATCGCCCACAGAGATGATCAGAAGTAGGAGTAGTACCTTATATTTGGGTGGGGGTAGGAAAGGCAGAGACCAATAGGAACACCTACTCAAGAAAGTGGTTAGGTTAGAGGTGGAATTGTGATGAAAGCATAAATCCTAGGTACTTCCTAGGTATTTAACAAGAAAAAAAAACAGATTATGAGGGGCAGTTCTCACAAACCTAGCACCGGTTCTGCTACGATAGCTTGTCCTCTACCCCCCCCCCCCTCCCGTTTACTTTCGGATTTGCCAAGATCCGTCGCAGTTGTAAATCGAGACTTATTTCTGGACACATCACCTTCTATTCCTCCAATACCCTCTTTTCTATTCAACAATTCGCTGCGTTTTTGGTCTCCTCGCACCGTTACCCCATGGTGGACGCAGCTTTTGTTTCTAATATTTTTTTTACGTCACCTTCGGATACGAGGTAACGGGGTCAACCGACAGCTGATGACCGCGCAAAAACAATGACCGTATAATGATTTGTGGAGAAAACGAGGCAGGCGCTGTCCGCATGCATCGAACGTTGAGAATTGAAGTGCGTCCGCATTTGCAAACAAAACGAGTGACTAGAATCATTCGGTTTAGAAGTCATCAACAACCTGGCATTCCTTAAAATAATGGTAAGTAATGAATAATAAATTATTGATATAAAATAAGCATGACTATAAGGTGTACATATTAGGATGGATGAAACTGCAATTTACGTGCAAAAGAGCATTTTTATTCCAGAAATATGGTGGTCAAAATGATGCGGACGGCAGAATTCTATTACTTCTCTCTTTGAGACAACCAACGAATTTAGGGTAGTAACTTACTTCCATGAATTCTTAAGCGCTTTCAGTCATTAATTTGTCAAGTTCCGAGCAGCAAACATGGCTAGGAGACCCAATACACTTATCTATATCCAGAAGCCAATTGTTAAGCAACGTTAAGAGGATCATCTCTCCATCAGAGCCATAGTTGAAAGGGTTAAATGCCCCAAAAGTATCCTACATAATGTATCATGTAACTATACCACAGGCTAATGTATCATGGATTTTTAGTGCTAGGCCTAGGAAAACGGCAAAGACAGATGACCAAGCCATCGGCCTTATCTCAAAAAAGGATCAATACAAGAGAGTAGCCAGGATTTCCCCCATAGTAAATGAAACTAAGGGCATTAGTGTCTCCAGGAAGACAGTACCACGCGGCCTGACGGGAAGACCTTGGCCACTAAGCACTTTATATGGACAGAAGACCAATGGTCCAAAGTACACTTCAGCGATGAATCAAAGTACAATTTGTTTGGTTTAGATGGGAGTAGGTTCATCTCTCGAACACCTGGCGAAAGATTATCCGTGAACTGCATGAAGAGCAGCGTCAAGTTTGGTGGAGGAAGTGTTATGGTGTGAGACATAATTTCAGCGGAAGTTACTGGCCCACTTGTCCACTTGCAGGGAAGATTGAATGCTAAAGTTTACAAAGAACTTCAGCCCAACCTGCCATTTTTATACAAGATAATGCACCTTGCCACATAGCAAAGTTGGTGAAGAATTTCCTGAATCAGGAGGAAGTGTCTTGGGCTGGCCTGCTCAGAGCCCTGACCTCAATCCGATTGAGAATTTGAGAAGGACGCTAGGAAAGAGAAGTAAAGAGAGAAACTCGAGCACCGTCGAAGAACTTTCTGAAATATTACAAGAGGAATGGAGAAAAATAACACGAGAAGAATGCTTTCGGTTAGTGCGCTCCTGTGGTAGATGTCTTTACGAAATTGGTAGTAAATATCTACATACCCAAAACTAATATATTGTAACAATAGCGAGTACTAATATATTGTAACAACCGAAAATTATTTATTGAATAAATGATATTGTACCTTCTTTTCTGCGTATGTTGTGTTCTGTCCCGATCATTTTGACCGCCATATTTTTGGAATAAAAATTCTCTTTTGCACATAAATTGGTTTCATCTATCCTAACATGCACAATGTACATGCAAAATTTATAGCCATGCTTATTTTATACCTTAAATTTATCATCCATTACTTACCATTATTTGGTTCGAAGCTGATGTAAACCAAGTGTCCGAATCCTTATAGCGTTTACTGTATATATGGTGCGTCAGTATTTTGAGGACATCACTTTGAATAGCTCTAACTTTCTTATAACTATTTTTTCAAAAATTTTCAGAATAATAATGAAAGACATTAAAGTGACGAAGCAAACGAAAAGACACGCTGTATTTGTTGATATAAAAGCTCAGCATAATGTTACTGAGATTGCTCGTTTGGTGAAAGTTGCCCGCTTCTTCGTTGCCAAAGTTAGAAATGACCTGAAAGCTGCTGATAAGAATCTAAAGTTAACAGCAAAACACATGCAAAGGGTTCTAATGCCACCAGAACCCAATAATTTGTGAAGAAAGTACACGAGAGAATTCAAGAAAAACACGGAAAATCGATCAGAGCCCTTGCAAAGGACTTGAAGGTTTCAGAATGCACCATCAGAAGAGTTCTACATGAATATATCCTTTACCAGTCGTATGTGATGCGGAGAGGTCAGTTCCTATCAGGTAAGACGAAAGAGAAAATCGTTTGATTTGTGCAAAGCGCTTCCCCTCCCCCTCGAAACATCAAGAAGCTGGAATGCTTTGTTTTTTCCCTAATTAGAAAGTCTCTAACCAGGACCAAAAGGTAAACCCAATGAAGGAATGAGAATGAATGGCAGATGGTTATTTAGAGGCCCAAGTGAAGTTTCAACTGTAAAGATTACAAAGTTTCAAGCAACTATAACTGTTCTGGGAGTCATTAGCGGTGAAGGAGACGTCATGCCAATTCACTTTTTTTCACACGGCTTAAGAGTCAATGCTGCTAGCTACACAGATGTTTTGCAAAAGATTGTGAGGTCCTGGATAGACAGAGTAGGCAACGGAAGACCTTACAACAAGAGACTGCACCATCCCATAGGGGCTAGAACAACCCAAACTTGGACGCATGCCATTTCCACGACCATGTTCTCCAAGAGACATGGCCTCCTAGCTCACCCGAACTCAATCCACTTGACTATTTATTACGTATGGGAGGTCGTCGAGAGGTCAATCATCACCCCTACAACACCATTCAATCTATCAAGTCCGGTATAACAAAGACTACGTCCGAAATTGATAAATATCATCTGATTTGAGCACATGTCAACGCTTTAGACCCTGAATTAATCATCGAGGCTAATGGTGGATTGATTGAATACGAGTGTTATAAGGATTCTCAAGAGTATTTAACAGATTTTTATTTAAATACAACTTTTTCTCAGATACGTTATGCGTCTTTTGCTCCACTCCTACAAATTACCTCAAAATTACTGATATATATATATATATATATATATATATATATATATATATATATATATATATATATATATATCATGAGAGCGAGAGAATAATGAAATAAAACCAACTTCACCGCAGGAAAGAGAAAACAGAATAACTTTTCTTCGGAAATAGTTATTTCCTACTTCGAAAAAACCCGAGCTAGGGTGGGATTCGAACCGTGCACATTGAGACAGCGAGCAACCGCTTTGATCTCATTTAAACGGCCGAGTGGTCCAAGGGGCGGTTTAATTGAGATCAAAGCAGTTGCTCGCTGTTTCAATGTGCACGGTTCAAATCCCACCCCAGCTCGGATTTTCCTGTGTGATTTTTTGCATTTATTGTTCTACTCACGCGCTACTTTGTGAGTTACTCATATCCATATATATATATATATATATATATATATATATATATATATATATATATATATATATCACCCTTCCTACTCAATTCTAAACATTTACAATCCGTATAGCCTAAGATAGAGCGCGCGCGTGTAAATTACACCAATCGTGTAATTTATTCAAAAGCCAGTGCAATAATGAGAGCCTTTTCCCCAAGTATAACCTTCTATTTCCATAAGTTGAGCCGTAATTTTCCTTTAGGTTGACTCGTCATCCTTGGCAGTTTCAAAGCGGGGCCATCAAATTTTACCGAACCAACCCACTAAACAAGGACTTCGTAGAAAACTTCGTAGCCCTGTCATGCCTTCAGTAGAACCGAAGTCACCGATAGGCCTCACGACTCACTCTACATAATTACAAGGATAGGCCACAGGTAAGCGAGGAATAAATAAAGGGTTGTTGCTCCCATACAGAAAACAAGCTTTAAGATTACAAAGTTAGTGGTATAAAACAGAAGAGGCGTACTTTAAGACGGCAATTATGTTTATCTCGGGACATATTAATAATTTATAAGAATAGCAGATGAGGTTGACCCCCTATTCTTGTATACCATATGGAACATATATAGAAAGCCTGGAAGGTATAACGAGCTGAGCGCTGTTAAAATGGGATGTGTATATTCAAATATTATTTGTTTGGGTTTATTTAGGCGTTGCGCGCGCACGCTCAATTCAACTTAATGTCTGAAGAAGTTGCCGCCCACAGAGCGCGGAAATGGATGTGTTGTAGGCCAGGGTGGAGGAAAAACAGGCTATATTTTTCTAAAATCTATGGGCGGGTGGGATGCATCATTTCTTCCATCTTAAAATGAAGAGAGGAAGCTTCATCAATCCCTAATGGCGATTTTACGAGCTCATCCCATGATCCACACATATTTTTACCAGTCTAGCAAACGTGGTGATAACAAGATCAAAACCTTTTAAGAGACTTGTTTTTTTCGAGGAGGGTGAATAAAATTTTTGTCCTGTTAAATTGGCTAACATTAAGATGAGGTTACGAGCATTGGCTTCAAATGAAGTTAATCCCGTGCGAGAATAATGCAACTTTTTGAAACGTTGATGCGATCCAAATCCTATAAACTCCGTGCTCGTAAAAAGCTAGGCCATTGGCGACGTTGAGAAGTTACTTCAGTTAATGTGTACCGCATCCTACTTCTCAAGACGTACAGTCTGAACCGTAGCAACGCCCCCCGGCTCTTGAAGGGGCCCCACTGTGGCTCCCAAATGATTTTATTCATGAAAATATCAAATTTTCGAATACATATTTTCTGTAAGTATTCCGCAGCATTGGGACTGCTGAGATAGTATTTGTCGTGAGTGACACTACTTGTAAATGTATGATATATTGTTATGGGGCCCCGCAATCTTGATTGGGGGGGGGGGCACTAGACATTGCTACGGCTCTGCGTACAGTGTACGGTGACTTATGCCCAAGGAGGCAGTTGCCAGATGGGCTCCCACAATGAAAAAAAAGTGGGTATTTGAGTTTAATGCCCCGATGATGGTTATAGTTTGTTATATAGGTATCGTATATCCCAGGGCGGTATTAGATCAAGGGGCACAAAGATCCTTCATAGCGATAAAAACAAAGTTGAAAAACTAAACTTGGGAAATTATATGTAAGGAATCCCTAGCGCTAAATGGTTTCTATCAACTAGGAACCCTTACCAGATACGTAACGTCCCTATTACAATCAGGAAACAGCAATTCATTTTAGAATGTTTAGCGGTGGGAACACTTTCTAACCCCCATTTCGACGCACGGCCTACCTAATGTCTAATACTGGGATGTAGACAACCAAACAGTAAATCAACTAGAAGAAATCTATAGAAAATTAATAATCTTTAAGGGGATCAGATAAGACTAGCATAAGGAGGCAAAATCTATACACAGAGAGGAAGTCATTTTCAGATTGGTTACACAGATGCCATAACCTCACTATGACCACAGACTTACTGCCGTACAGAATTTTCACAAACACGACGTCACATTTTCGACCTTTCTGCACTTGAACTTCTAATTACAAATGGAAGCGGCGGTTATATCAGAAACTAGTAATAGAGGAAAATCACAAAATGGGGAGATTAGACAACAAACGTGCTAATAAGTTGTTCAATGGCCTACAGCAGTCCAGCACACACTTGCCAAATAAATCTATTCCCCTGCAGTTTCTAATTGTTTTAAGTTTAGTGCGAACGTGTCATTTTAGGGACAGGGACGCTACTCTTATAACAATTTTTATGTATACAAATGGGATAAATCAAGCTACCTTTCAAAGAGTACAGATGCATGCTATAAATTTTTGCATTTAAAATTCTTTGTGATATTTTCGCCTCTTAAAATTCAAGATACCAAATACCAATGTACCTAAAAATGCCAGAGGATACGAGATGTTTGGTATTGCTAGAAAATATTTTACCAGGTTTGTGGTTAACCGCAAAGAACTCAATGACTAGCTTCTATGAGGTCAGAGAACTGGAAAAGTCCAAAGAGAAACACTTTAAGATCATGCTAGTTTATCGTAATAAAGTCGAAAAGATATCCAGACAGAGAGGCATTGGCTAAATAAATAATTGATAATATGATAGGCCTCAAATATCAACTCACTCTAATTACAAGGATAGGCCACGAGTAAACGAGGAATAAATAAAGATTTATTGCTCGCATACAGAAAACAAGCTTCGAGATTACAGCGTTTCTGGCTCAAAACAGAAGAAGCGTATTTAAGAGGGCAATTATGTTTATCTTAGACACATTAATAATTTATAAGAGAATAACTGATGATGTTTATCCCCCCAAAAAAAAAATCATTTACACATAGAACATAATATATAGAAAGCCTGGAAGGGCCGGCGGTCTGTACCTGTGCTGGCTGAACGAGCAGCTGGGCAGGTCAGCCAGCCGGCCGGACCCGTGGGCGCAAAATAAGAACTTGCGGTGGTAGGAATGAGTCACACACACACGCACACAATGAACCTTCGGGGCACTCGTTCGACACTCCGAAAGGAAGAAGGTGGAAGAGAGCTGAAAATAGCAAAGGAAATTACAAAGGTGAAAAAAACAACCCAAACTGGTTGGCGAAAGGCGTTTTCTGACGGCACAGATTGGTCATTTGCGTTTAGCCGAGTGATGACGTTGATATCGACTCGTCCCGACTAACAACCATTTTAGGAAGCCGCTTTCCCGTTTCTTTCCACTGTAGAGAAGTCTTATTAGGAAAATAATAATCTCCTTGCATGGATTAGTAAGCAACGCTCCACGTTCACAGTGATCTCGACCCACACGAGTACCAATGACACGTCAAATTCGGAGATGAGGGGGCTTAGTTGCTCTGTACATTGTTGCAACGTTGTTTGGCGAGTAGTGTATATGTGGGGGGGGGGATGAGTATAGCCCAGCAAATGACAGAAATCCACCAAACAAATGCCACATTCACGCAACTCTACGCAGCTCTAATCACGCCGTGTGGAGCAGAACAAACTCATTGGTCTCATTTAATCGTTAAAATCAGTGGCGTAGGCCCGGGGACTGGAACACCTTTCTCGTTATCAGCAGAGTCGGGTAGCAGCCATATTTCTCTGCTGTCCATTTTGGGTCTCTAAGAATGAGGAAAACGAGTAGTTACCATCAAAATATGCCTAGCTATATATCAACTGAGTTTGCTTATCATTTATACTAATAAATAATATCAAACCGTCACGTAATTGCATCCTACCGCTGCGCTTCTTTCAGACCATAATATTACTGTTATAGCAAATTCACTCGGGTAATTACAGTTATGTTAATTACCATTCCCACAAATTACTATGGGGTGCAGTAGAGTATCACCCTTCTATGTAGCTGGCTACCTACTACTTAGCCAAATGGAAACATCGCTTGAAGTCAAGTGACATCGGGTGCGTTAAGTGACCGGATGGAGTACATAAATATAAAAATCACAATTGGCGAACAGAACCATAAAAGAGAACTAATCCCAAATTAGTACAATACTGCAGATAGATCGGGAGTTAAGAATATACAAAACTAGGGAAATGTTACTTTCAAAATAAAACAAAGCAGGGGCGAGAGCTACATTAGATGAACTACTTAAAAAAACCCCAACTATTCTCGCCCAAAAACTATAAATTAGATGCTTAACAGTTCCGTACATTTTAACGGCTAATGGTGTTGGCCACCCTTTGAAACGACTGTTTAACGGCCGCGATAAACATCTAAACGAGGCACCATGAAACATTTTTGGATTTCAATAATGATCTATATTTTGGCCGCAGGGCTTTGTAAAGGTATTTTGGTAGGCAATGCACACGAACAAAGCTAGTTAGCATTCATTCTCTTCAGTTTGAGTCGGTTACCGGCTTGGCCATTCACCCTCTCATCCAACGAAGCATCCTCTTCCCACATCTTAATGCCGAAACAGATTTGAACTTCCAAATTTCAAATGAGGAATCATTTGTTCATTATAGAGGTGGGTCGGGTGTTCTGTAGCGGCGAGGAGTTATCCATGCTATTTTAAATTTTAAAACTGGGTAGCAACGCTTGAATCTCAACCAAAAACGAAACTTTTTGAGATAAATTTAAGCGTTTAGATAAATGATCTTTTTCCTGAAAAAAAATCAGTGTATCCGGAACCTGTTTTCGCTTACCATGGATGGACAAATATACAAAATATTAGAGATGCTGGATTTAATTTTGCTATACTCGGCAAACGAGGTTCAAATTTGTACTTTTGAATACCTGGGTCTCGGTACAAATTAGTTTCTGGCAGTTTATAAGCAACTATATACTTTAGCATGCGTTGAGGTTTGTTATTCTACTTTTTAGACCATCATTTCCTCATTCTTGTTTAGCGTGGGCATGAGCGGTCGACCCTCATTTTTAACACGCAAAATAAATGATCCCACTTCATAAAATAACATAATTCAACGGATGACAAAAAACCGCAAGGGCCTATTAGAGGTCATCCGAGTCAACAGCGCGTCATAAACTGCATCCATAAGATTGCGTCTAAAACACTGCTTAAAAAGGCATCACCATCATGGCTCGTCAAAAACTAGATCATGCAGCTACAATAAACGACATCAATAATATAATATAAAAAAGGTCCCTCCAAAATCTGCATCCACAAGAATGGGTTCAAACATTACCTACAAAACAATATCGATATTAAAAATGTAATTTGCCCCAATATAACTCAAAAACCATGATAACCTACCCTGAACATATACTCATCTAACCGGCGTCATTGGATTCCAAGTTTCCTTTAAATTGTTAATAACCAATCTATAATTATAATTGGTCACACAAAAACTTCCCTAGCCGAAAGCTAAGGGTTAAAATTTTTATTTATAATATTTGGAAATAATAAACAAATTCGCCGAGTGGAAAATCCGCTTTCCAAATCGAGACAAGTTGTCATATTGGCCGTGTTGAGTCCCCTAATTAGTCCAAAGCTAGGGTCGACTTCACATTGTCTGTTCCTGATTTCGTTCAATCCCACAAAAGAGACCGAGGAGGCGGTTAAAAAAACATACAAAAATACCTATGTTCGTATTTATTTATCTAATGAATCATTAAATGTCTCGATGTGCTTAAGACAAGACTAACAAATTAAAAGTCTTAAATTCGGTTGATAAGTGAAATATTAAGATATCGGGTTTTCATGCACCACTTTCAAACGAGTCGCCATGAAGCATTCTGGCTTTGGTAATATTTTTTTTTTCCAAAAGTTAATATCCCCAACTTATCGTCGTAGATTGATAAGGTTTACTCTTGCAGAAATCGATCTATTTTCGACACGACTCACAGAGGCACTTCTCAGTTTAAAACATTTCTTCCCCGGCAAACGGACTGCCTTCTTCGAAGAATGGAAACACATTCAGAAGAATTTTCTCCTCTCAGCCCCATAAGTCCCCCATTTTTGGCCAGTCTGAGCCTCTTCCAAACCTTTCCCTCCTTCCCACATCAGCACTCACAATTAAAAAGAAACCCTAGCGGTCATAGCCCATGTTGGTTTTAAGTTTTTACAAAATATTAGAAATCTCTAGACTTAAATCAGATCCTTCATGGCCAGACCAGTCCGCCGGTTCAGAGGCAGGTGACGTCAGCTACCTTGACGCCTTCGAGAGGCAATTAAAAGAAACCTCGCAGTTCCGCGGACGTTGAGCCAATGACTCCTTTATCAGCTCCTATCGTACTCCAATGGCCACTTGCGGCATCCAAACAGAAGCGTGTGGATCAAGCTCACACAGAGCGGCGCTTGTTCACCCTAACCGAACCCCTCAACTTCCACTTATGACTTCGAGGGCGTTCTTCTACGAACTACTTCGAGATTCGTTGAAGAATCCCCTTTGCGAGAAAGGGCAGACAGTGCCGAATGTGAGACAGTACTGGATACGTTAAAGTGAGTGGGAACAACTCAGGAAACCTTATAACTACGAAATACTTAGGCCGAATTTGAGTTCGACTTTATATCCTTAAGGAGACAATCGTCAATAGCAAACCCATTAAGGACTCTACCTTCAATCAAAACTGGTCCCCAACACCCCGAATATTTTCACTTTCCCCAACTTTTCCACTTTCTTTTAAGCCTGATTGAGATGGTCTTGATGGTTCCCGCTATTTTCACAAAATACCGAGATGAGAGCGAAGATGGAACCAGGCAAACGAATAAATAAGACCTGCGATTGAAAAGAGAAAAAAGAAGCAAGGACAACCCCCACCTGCTTTAATAATAGAGCCAGGGGGCGAGACGGGAAATAATACGTCACAAATGCCTCAAAATATGCAATAAATATGATCCCCGATTTTCGACAGGAAATATTAACTGCCAGACGCGCTAACAGATCGTATCATCCGACTCTTGAGGGCTGAACAGCTATCCACCATAAGTCATAGTAATGGCTGAATCCTTATGATCTAGATGGTGTTCAACGTGCAATTTGGGGTCATTTATAAGACAATTTTCCTTCCCGTCTTCTCAAATTAGTCGCCGATTGGTGACCTCGGGGATGGGGAATTTTAGAGTGGACCTTGCAGCGATTTGGACTATCCAAAATCCTTATCAAAATAAACTGGATCATGCATTCAATACTAGCTTGATGGCGTCTTTATAATTTTATTTTATTTTGAGTCAAGCCAAATAAAAGCATTCATCCAACATTATTTTCATTTATTTAAGTTTCATTTTCCTCTAGAAATGATATATTAGGTTGAGAATAAAGTTCTCGCGTTTTTTTTAATGTTTTGATTTAAGTTTTGTTGACGTGATTTGTGCACATATTGAGAAACAATAATAAATAATGAGAGCAAACTTTGCAAAGGTTAGGCTACGTCTCTTAACAGCGTAGACTCTTAAGCTTTTGCTTAGGCTACGTCTTGAAGTTGAGTAATAAGTCATTGCGGTTTATTTAAAAGTTATGTTAATTTAATTTTTTTCTGTACCCTCATTTTCAATCGAGACGGGAACAATGCAAACGTAGCCAAAGCTCGTCGCGATATTTGTGCTGTGTACGGAGAAAATGCTTCATCAGAAAGGACAGCTCAATGATGGTTTTCACGTTTCAAAAACGGCCATTTCAATCTTAATGACGAAGAACGTTCTGGTCGCCCCTTTAAGTTGGATGAAGATCGATTGAACGACCTTCTTCATGAAAATCCTCGTCAATCGACTAGAGAATTGGCTGTACAATTGGCGTGTGATCAGAAAACTGTAGTGAATCACCTTCATTCGATGGGAAAAGTTCAAAAACTCGGTGCATGGGTTTGAGCGAAAGCAACAAACTTCAACGCTCCACGATTGCCGCAGGTTTGCTTGCTCGTCACAAGGCTACTCGTGGGTATAAGGACAGATTTCTTCACCGCATCATCACTGGCGACGAAAAGTGGTTTGTTTATGTCAACATGAACCATCGAAAACAATGGCTTAGTCCCAATAAAAAAAACACTTCCGCGATTAAAGCAAGGACTTCATCCACGAAAGACGATGCTGTGTGTGTGGTGGGATTGTGAAGGCATCATTCTTTATGAGCTCCTTGAGAACAACGAGATTGTCAATGCAGAACTCTACGTTCAACAAATGTATCGACTCGCCGAAGCTATTCGTGAAAAGCGACCTCATCGACTTTATGGAGTCCTTCTGCAACACGACAATGCTCATCCTCACATTGCCAATATGACAAAAGACGCCATCTAAACGCTTAATTGGGAAATCCTGCCGCATCCTCCATATTCGCCAGACTTGGCTCCATCGGATTTCCATCTGTTCCGATCGCTCTCCAACAATTTGCGCGGCGTTTCGTTCAATACTGATGTGGAATTAAGAACCTAGTTAGACTAATTCTTCTAGTCAAAATCCAGAGATTTTTATTGCAGAGGCATCGAAAAACTAGTTAAACGTTGGGAAGAAGTCGTAAATAACAACGGAGAATACATTATTGATTAAATTACATATTGTTATCAAGTAAAAATGAAGTTTTTCTAAAATTGTTAATGGTTATGAATAAATTTTATAAAACCGCAAGAACTTATTCCTCAACCCAATAAGTCTACGAAAATGGTCACCGGGTACAGATCTCAAAGTTGGGCAAGAGAACATCCGAGGATATCAATGCTTTGATGGCGAAACTTGTTGGTGGAATCGTTACATGCCCTATTATAATTCTTATTTATCAACCTAGAAAAAATAGTCGAAGTTTAGAAGATGATTGGAGCGAACCAAATGATTGCCGGAATTGGCAACAACTAGGCCCTGGAAAAGTAGCATTTACGTATATTAAAAAAAATAAATCCAAACATTTATACCATTATTGGAGATGAGCTTTTTAGGGGAAGTGAACAAGAAGGCGCATAGCCCGGACTAGTCAAAAGAGCTAACTAGCTGAGCTATTGAAGTCAAAGGGTGCGTAACTGAGCCCCCAACCTGAGAGAAAGGGCTCCAAAAAAAGCTTACTATAGAGTGGACGCCATGCTCGAATAAGGATAGAATGCCTGCAAATATATAATACTAACCCACAGAAAGAAGACATAAGCTCATAACATTTTCCACCAATTTCCCCAAGCCATTTTTTAATCTTGGCAAATGCACCTTGTCATAAATAGTGGGAGAAGCCAAGATGGCGGTTAAAGGGAAACGAAACCGCCAAGATGGCAGTTAAAGAGAAAACAAATACGTCAAAACACCGCCAAAATGACAGTTAAATGGAAACGAAATAACGTTAAGATGGCGGTTAAAAGGAAATGAAATACAGCGAAACAGAGCCAAGATGGCAGTTAAAGGGAAACAAAATACTACCAAGATGACGGTTAAATGCAAACGAAATACCACGAAACCATGCTAAGATTGTGGTTAAAGGGAAACGAAATACCGCGAAACACGGCCAAGATGGCGGTTAAAGGGTAACGAAATACCGCGAAACACGGCCAAGATGGCGGTTAAAGGGTAACGAAATACAGTGAAACACGGCCAAGATGGCGGTTAAAGGGGTAAACGAAATACCGCGAAACACAGCCAAGGTGGCAGTTAAAGGGTAACTAAATACCGCGAAACACGGCCAAGATGGCGGTTAAGGGGTAACGAAATACCGCAAAACACGGCCAAGATGGCGGTTAAAGGGTAAACGAAATACTGCGAAACACGGCCAAGATGGCGGTTAAAGGGTAACGAAATAGCGCCAAACACGGCCAAGATAACGGTTAAAGGGTAACTAAATAGCGCCAAACACGGCCAAGATGGCGGTTAAAGGATAACGAAATACCGCGAAACACGGCCAAGATGGTGGTTAAAGGGTAACGAAATACCGCGAAACACGGCCAAGATGGCGGTTAAAGGGTAACGACATCTCGCAAAACACGGCCAAGATGGCGGTTAAAGGGTAACTAAATAGCGCCAAACACGGCCAAGATGGCGGTTAAAGGGTAACGAAATACCGCGAAACACGGCCAAGATGGCGGTTAAAGGGTAACGGAATACCGAGAAACACGGCCAATATGGCGGTTAAAGGGTAACGAAATACAGCGAAACACGGCCAAGATGGCGGTTAAAGGGTAACGAAATACAGTGAAACACGGCCAAGATGGCCGTTAAAGGGTAACGAAATACCGCAAAACACGGCCAAGATGGTGGTTAAAGGGTAAACGAAATAACGCGAAACACGGCCAAGATGGCGGTTAAAGGGTAACGAAATACCGCGAAACACGGCCAAGATGACGGTTAAAGGGTAACGAAATAGCGCCAAACACGGCCAACATGGCGGTTAAAGGGTAACTAAATAGCGCCAAACACGGCCAAGATGGCGGTTAAAGGGTAACGAAATAACGCGAAACACGGCCAAGATGGCGGTTAAAGGGTAAACGAAATACCGCGAAACACGGCCAAGATGGCGGTTAAAGGGTAACGAAATATAGCGAAACACGGCCAAGATGGCGGTTAAAGGGTAAACGAAATACCGCGGAACACGGTCAAGATAGCGGTTAAAGGGTAACGAAATCTCGCGGAACACGGCCAAGATGGCGGTTAAAGAGTAACGAAATAGCGCCAAACACGGCCAAGATAACGGTTAAAGGGTAACTAAAAGCGCCAAACACGGCCAAGATGGCGGTTAAAGGGTAATGAAATACCGCAAAACACGGCCAAGATGGTGGTTAAAGGGTAAACGAAATAACGCGAAACACGGCCAAGA
This sequence comes from Ceratothoa steindachneri, assembly GCA_963969495.1. Taxonomy (NCBI): domain Eukaryota; kingdom Metazoa; phylum Arthropoda; class Malacostraca; order Isopoda; family Cymothoidae; genus Ceratothoa; species Ceratothoa steindachneri. The sequence goes on from OZ018319.1 coordinate 20,127,798, forward strand.
TGGCGGTTAAAGGGTAACGAAATACCGCGAAACACGGCCAAGATGACGGTTAAAGGGTAACGAAATAGCGCCAAACACGGCCAACATGGCGGTTCAAGGGTAACTAAATAGCGCCAAACACGGCCAAGATGGCGGTTAAAGGGTAACGAAATAACGCGAAACACGGCCAAGATGGCGGTTAAAGGGTAAACGAAATACCGCGAAACACGGCCAAGATGGCGGTTAAAGGGTAACGAAATAGCACCAAACACGGCCAAGATGGCGGTTTAAGGGTAACGAAATACCGCGAAACACGGCCAAGATGGCGGTTAAAGGGTAACGACATCTCGCGAAACACGGTCAAGATGGCGGTTAAAGGGTAACTAAATAGCGCCAAACACGGCCAAGATGGCGGTTAAAGGGTAACGAAATACCGCGAAAGACGGCCAAGATGGCGGTTAAAGGGTAACGGAATACCGAGAAACACGGCCAATATGGCGGTTAAAGGGTAACGAAATACAGCGAAACACGGCCAAGATGGCGGTTAAAGGGTAACGAAATCTCGCGGAACACGGCCAAGATGGCGGTTAAAGGGTAACTAAATAGCGCCAAACACGGCCAAGATGGCGGTTAAAGGGTAACGAAATCTCGCGGAACACGGCCAAGATGGCGGTTAAAGGGTAACGAAATACCGCGAAACACGGCCAAGATGGCGGTTTTGTGTAGTTTTGTGTCCGGGCTCCCTAGGATTGAACCCGACGCCTCGACATCAAAAATTCAACGCCGTATTAACTCGGGTAGCGAGAGCTCCCTAAAGAACCCGCACCCCGAAAAGTAAGTCGTCATTCATAATAGGAGAGTCTGGGATTGAAGGGGGGAGATGAAGTCGTTAACATTTTAAGAATCGTAAAAAAAAAATGGCACGATGGTAAAGAGCAGTGGGAAGAAGAAAAATATTTAATAGAGTATAAAAATAAAAGGGTGGGGATGAGGTAGATTGAGAAACCCCAACTTTGCATGTCGAGACGTACATGTACGTGTTTCTTGACCAAACGAGTACAATAGAAGCGCACAGACCAAAAAAAAACAACCGGCCATTTGGTGGCTACCTCCAGGTGCAATGACGAGAACGTACCGAACATGTATAAGTGGACTGCCAAAGAGCTTGAGCACCTTTGCAGATTAACCTGATAAGCAAATACTAGCTGCTCTTTAGCTACATCGATCTATCATTCAAAGTCAACAGACAAATTTGAACGGACACTCTTAAATGAACAGCGAGCGGGAAACGCCCTCTGTCGGTTACGGCCTAAGCTCGCTAAACTTAGGTTCGGGTGGAGCCGGTAAACCTGTTCAAACCCTTTTATCAGGGCTTTTTTGTTGTTGTTTTTGTTAAATCTCCAGATATCGTCATAGCAACTAACGAGGGTATTGCCGAAGAGATGGTGTTAAAGAAAACACCAAGATGAGCACGGGAAAATTTACCGCCTCTACCCAGACTATCCTTAAATGACATACTCCAGTTTAAAGCATCAAAAATAGTCTCTTCGTTTGCTTTATTCGAGGTATTTTGTACATATGAAGATTCACTTCTAATTTCGCCCCTTCTTTATGAAATAGGAAATTTCGTCCGTTTGAATGTTTTTTTTTTAACTTCCTTTCTTTTATCCCCTATTTTCTACTCCTACTAGCACTCGACCGGCTGTAAACCTTTTTTCTTTTTAAATAAGTTTACCCTGGGCTATTGTATTTCCTCGCATTAAACTACGCGATGCATTTGAAAGTTCTAATGTCTTCTCGACACAGGACAGAACCGGAACGCAGTCTAATATTCAGTAAATAGCATCACACTCCGGCCTTAAAACAAGGTCTGATGACCAAAAGTCACGTGCTCTCCTCACTTATTCTGATTTGACCTTACAACCTTCAAAACTTTCAATAATTCCCGGACTAACCTTGGGAGGACCTTTGCAATTATACCCTTCGAAATTGAATGTAAAATAACATAAGGGCTTCAAATTTCGTTAGAATCAGCCGAATAGTTATGATGTTATTGCCAAATAATTCCCCGGCTAACCTTGGAAGGACTTGAATTTACACTTAGAAAATGCTCCCCATTGATAAAATTTCAATGTGAGCCAGGAAGAACGAGAACAAAGTGACATTAGCAGATACAAATTGATTTTATCTGCAGTTTATACAAAGTAAAAATGTTAAGCGAAGCCTTAACTTTTTTAAGGAGAGAAAAACTGCCGAGTGTCCTTATAACACGGATAATGAGGCAGGTTTCTAATCTTCGTAACTTATAATATAATTATACTATTATAATTTGAAAGATAAAATACGAGGGCGTAGTTGACAAACGGATTTTATTAACAAAGAATTAATTTAGTAGTTAGGAAACTTTTTTTTTCACTGAATCAGAAGTCGCAGCAGAATATTAAAAAACGGATAGTTCGGCAGGTGTTTTGGGTGGAGTTAAATTGTAAAGCAGCGTAGGAGGAGAATATCCTAGCTAAGACTAAGAAGGTATGTTCCGGGTTGGTTGTGAGTTTAAAATCGTCCACAAAAAAAGCATAAACTTTTATTATAGAATTAAACTAATAGACTAACCAAAAGGTTGATCAATAACATCGGTTATATATGGATAGTTTGATTCGGCACAGTTGTAATGCCTAGTCTTAACATCCTACTAAGCATAAAAAACAATACAGATCAGAATTTCAGAACTCAAACAAAGAGACCATTAGTCGGATGGATAGATAGGAAATTAAAACCATCTTTAATGTTTAACGTTTGAGGTAAGTTGCCTGTTTACTAATTAATACAAATCTACGATATCATCCTGTGTAAGCTGCTTCTGTCAACTATTTTGCGCGCTCACGATAACCTTGGGGAGCCCACTTCTAAAATGTTAAGACCAAAATGAATGTGGACTGACGTCATACGTATCGCCATGATGTGAGAATGTTGGGGCATGGACTACAAGCTAAAAACAAGAAAAAGAATAACAGGGCTTTGTATGAATGAAAATCTCACGAATAGGGGAACTTTGTTTATCTTTTGCTGGAGGATTCTTTCGAGTTGTTGATGAGAGGTGTGCGGGGTTGACTCCTTCAACCGATATCTGAATATCCGAATAATGTGGGAATATATAATTCAATCCAGACTCTTAAAACGGATATTTTTCAGTAACGCCGTTCGCCATCATTATTTACCGAAGGAAATGCCAAAACGGCGGCTTGGAGGAGGCTGTGAATACGAGAAATTAGCATATATTTGATGACTCCCATTCTATAATTTCGTTTAACATTGAGGTGAATATTCGTTTTTAATGTGGCGCTCTCTCTCTCTCTCTCTCTTTCTCTCTCTCTCTCTCTCTCTCTTGCAACTCGTCATGGGTAAGAATGAAAACAGGAAATTGAATGCACTGTATGATGAGACTTAGCTGCTTAAGTTCCTATCAAAACAGGTAAATCATGCTTATGACTGAAACGTAGGCAAACTATAATAAAAATCTTGACAACCATAAAAAAAGTTATAAAGAATAATAAACTTGTAAAATCCAACAGAGGCGTTTATTAAATACAAGAGTGAGAGATGGGATAGACAGATAAAAAGAACAAATGACAAAAGTAGAAGCCAAGAAAGAACGAGACTACAATAACAAATCTCTAAACCCGTGTATGTAGGGATCGGGACTACAAAAGAACAAAATCGCACAAATAACAACAAGCACAAACAGAGGTACAAACGTGAAACCCTTTGTACGAGAACCATAAGACTAAGCTAGGGTAAAGTACTGTAAAAGGAACGGATGAAAAAAAAACGTACCATAAGACTCAGCTACGGTAAAGTAGTGTAGAAAGAGCCGATGAAAAAAAAAATGAAAGGGAGGAAAAAGCTCGAGCTCACAAGGGCGGCTACTAAACTCGAGCTCATGAGTCAGAAATGTTGGGGTTGAATCAAGGTGACTCAAGGAGAAGAGTGCGAACGAGGTAGTGACCGTTTTCTGAGAGGGATTGGGCAGAAAAGAACAATGGATGAGACTTGTGTAGAGAAGTGTCTCGGTATGCAAAGGGTTGGAAAATGGCTGACAGAAGGTTTTATAAAAGTAGGCATTATTGTCTGACAGAGGAGGAAATGGATGGTAGAGTGCATGGAGGGGCTATGTGAGGGGGGATGTGCTTGGGGCCTTCAACCCAGGGGTGAGCCACGACTGGACGAGATTTTACAACACATAGGACCCCATCACTACGCAAAAAAAGTGAAAAGGTTGGAATTTTTGGAAATAAACAAATGTTCTTAACTGGGGAAAGAAAATGACTCGAATGTAGTACCGTGTTCTATGATATAGTCGACTACATAGGAGTGGTGAACGCACATGCGCGTTTTTATTATTATTACTATATGCCAATGCACTCCATATTTTATTATTATTATATGAATTTTATATCGGCTTTAGGCAAGAGCGATTACAAAACCCCTCAAATTAGAGCTCGCTTATCCTCCTAAAGTTATGTGTATCTTATCTTCCTCATTGACATTCTCCCATTCTACATTTATTATCTTTTGGCTCCCTTAACATAATGAATGGTAAAAGTTTAGTAATTATTTATCTTAACCAAAGGTGAAATTAAAGAGATTTTTACTATTTACGTGAAGAAATAGAGAAAAATGAGATGGACCATAATATTATGCTTTGCCATTTTGATGGTGCGTCTACGGACTGCAAAACCAGAGGGGGGAAAGTCATATGATTATTTCACGTTAGGGACTTATTTGATATTATAAATTATTTATGGCTTATTTGGGAAGATGAATAAATGAATTATTATTAAATATTTGTTTGTGACTGATATTAAACAGAAGACCGAGTTTAATGACGGGATTTAGCGTCGATAACCAAAGCGGAGAAGAACAAGACCAACCTCCATTTTTAGTCGTGTGCATTCAACTCTATAAGTAACTATGTCGGTCCATCGGATGGTAACCATTTTACTTTTCAATGAGTTTTTGAAAGTTTTGAAGGTGATAAGGTCAGATGATTGGTTAATTTTTTTCCCTCTCAAAAGTATTGAAATAATTGAGAGCACGCGACTTAGGTTTGTTGACCTTGTTCTCTCAAGTAGAAGCGATGGGAGCTAAGCTCGGTGTGGCAATAAAGAGAAAGTGAAAAGAGGAGGAGTAACAAAGGGTAAACACAGATGATGATAATAATGAAAAAAATGATAAGGAATTTATTTCTGAGTGCGGACCTAGGGTTTAACGTGGGATCCGAACCAGGAGTATCTACCTACCGCATATGGCAGCCATGGAGGTGACCCGAATGGGCGGGGGGCTCCATCCGATAACTAACCATACCCGATGTGGCTTAACTTTGCTCAAACCAGAAGTGCTGCTTCCACTCGACAAGGTCCTATATAGCCCCTAATGATAATAATACAACAGTAGTTAATTAAAAAAAAACTATGGAAAACGTGTGGTAGCTACGTATCCCTAAAAGGAGACTACTTGGCGCGAAAGGTTCCAAAAGGGCGCACACCTCTCTGGAACTTTCTGCCCCCCCCCCCCACAGCAATGAGAAAAACTTTATGGGGAAAATGCGATGTTAAATCCCCCCAAAATTCCAATCATTTGGGAGACGGGGAAACCGCATCCAAAAACGTCCACCAACAATCATGAACAACGACGCTCGGGGAGAGGAGGGGGGGGCGCTCGGTCCTCGAAGCTGGGTACAATGAACCCATTAATGTACTCGTTAAAAAGTTCGTTATCTTTTGGAGTCTACTTGACAAATGGTAGGTTTTATCGGATCATTTTATGATTAAGCCGGTTCTTAATGATGCAGAAATACACAAACAGAAGTTCACGTGTACGTATATACGCCTGTATGCCAAGTGTCAGCCCGTGTATATCACCTACGCGCGTGTGCACGATTGAAAATTGCAAACAATGGATGCAGCATCAAAGCTCCCAAAATTAGAGATTCGTTACATCAAAAATATTGGGTAAAATTTCAAAATGAATTAAAAAAAGGACGTTCTTTTGATATACCGATGCCCCTGCAGTATCTGCGGTCATCTTGAATAAGGGAGTTTGAAAACCCAGTTAAAATATAGCTCGCAAATATGAGAGTAAAAAGAATAGCAAAACCAAGAATGAAATCCTCGCAACAAATGCAGACTCAATCATGACACAATGCAACGATGATCTGTAGTCTACGGAGCAAATTAAAATTGCCTCCTATGGTTATAACCGACAACTCGTCCGTTGCGTCATCTAACGGAATTCTAAACTGCAAGTGGCTCGCTTACCTGCGGGCATTTTCACAAGAAAACACACACACACACACTTAGGAGGCAATCATTAACAAAGACTCGTGTAAAATCACTAACACTTCACTGTCAACTAAAACGGTTGAATTTGTGAGAGGCTTCACAAATTCACTGTGACTTCCGACCGAAAGCGCAGGAAGATAAAAGATTGCGTCAAGGCTCAGCGGAAGGTGAGAGACGGCTCGCGTGGTCGCTCGAGACCGGGAAGTGCGTGCGATGGGGCCACCTTTTGTCGACGAATGAATCACACGCCAGGGGAGGCAAGCAAGCGTGGATGAAGTGGGCCACACCGGCTTTTCTAACATGATGCAACGTACAATCTTATCTGATGTTTGGCCTCACCCACGTCGTGGAGGGTTGGACAAGCTTAAGCAAGTCTGAACAAGATTGAAAGCTTATGGGGGTTGGGATTTATAAGCCGACCACTTTATAGCATATATACGATGGATTTACCAAGGCCGGTCCACGATACAAGAACATATATCCAATTCGCCGACATTACGATAGTGGTGAACAGCACATACAGACATCCCCCAACCATGGCCAGAATCACAGCGGCCGAAATTGGCAATATTAACGAGTTTGAACGAAAATGGAAAATTCACACCAATCCAGAAAAGTTTTCAATTATTCCAGTGGGAAGGCGCTTGACCTCAAGAGTAGAGATTGAAGTTGAAGAGGAGAGATACCGCTATGCAAACGAAGGAAATGTACTCGGGCTAAAGATCACCCAAAGTGGATATTGTAAACACATTGCGGATAGAATCAATCAGGCAAAAACACATCTAGTAAAACTGTTCCAACTCAGAAACCTAAAGAGAAAAAACCTGAAGAAAATATACAGCGCCATCTGCAAAGCCACGTTGCTCTACCCAGTTATCCCAATGAACCGTCTCTCGAAAACAAGCGCGATGAAGTTCAGAAAGTGTAAAATTCAGCGGTATATATAATCACCAACACAAGAAGGAGATAATGTAAAAGAATAAGAGGTCTTCACAACGAGATAGAACTTCCAACTACGAACGTCTCATTACACAGAAGAGCAGTGAAGGTGTGGGACAAACTGGATCGTATAATGAAAGACGACGAGAAAAGAGCGATTGATATTCCACATAACCACAGAATAAACAACCACGGCAACTTTAGAAGCGGTAGACCAGATTCGAGGGAAGAACCGCCTCCAAGATACACTGCAAGGTGAGTTTGCAGACTCAAAGCAGAAACTATATCAAGGAAATCCGCAACAAAAAGCAAAACAAAAGATGCGAAATATTGAAGAACTACAGAGACGCGAGAGCCCCATTAAAAATACAGAAGACTAATAAAGAAAAATAAAGAATAAGATCCAAAGAGATGGCTGGTCACCTAGCAACTAACTCTTACTCATTCCTCTTCACCACTTTATACTAACTACCCTATCCACTATACTATGACTATACACTTTTAATTCTACCCTTTTCGAAAACCAGCGAGAGCATCGAGTAGAAAGTGTTTTAAAAGAGTGGTGAACAGTTCAACAGGACAATAGTGGCTAAAAAGAGTTTGAAAACATATATAAGGCTAAAAAGAGTGAAAACAAATATAAGGCTAAAAAGAGTGAAAACAAATATAAGGCTAAAAAGAGTGAAAACAAATATAAGGCTAAAAAGAGTGAAAAAAAATATAAGGCTATTTATACCAACTTGTCATTAAAGTTTATACGAACCTCGACCTCAACAAGGTTTATTATTTCCCTCTTTGTTATCCTTATCTTTTTTTTTGTACTATTCGTGAACCGTAAAATTTATACTTCTCTCCTTTCTCTCGTGTATTTTTCTATTTTAAATGATATCAAATTGTGGGTATTTGTTCTTGACCTTGAAATTCTGTTCAAGGTCAGGTAAAAGCGTTTTTAACCCACGAAAAACGAGGTATTTTAACGTTCGGAATTCCCTTCACCAACGTTCGTCGCCCCCCTTCCCCCTCCCATCCGGTCCATTTTCAATAGAGTGGAATTGGTATAAAGAGACAATGACAATGCAAAGCAAACTCTCAAAAAACTATGGATCGGGGCCTAGTTTGAGGAAAAGAAGAACAAAAGAGAGCGGTAGCGATGTTATCACCGCCCCGTCCAGCAAGTAGGGAAACCTTCATTGCCCCAGGGGATTGTGTATATGAAAACCACTTTGATAGGTGCAGGGATGGAAACATCTATGCGTAGAGGAACGGAGGGGGAGGGGCAGAGGTGGTGTCATTGACTATACATAAATATAGTGACGTACGTTGCGTGAGCTATATGCATGACTCGACGCACCGCCACATTGACAACTGCCCCCTCGCGAACTCTATTTTTTGTGCTCGCTCTCAACGGGACTCGAAATCGGTACAAATGTGTCGAAATCCATCCTCTCATTCACTCGACTAGCGAGGGTTCGAACGGGGTACCTACATTTGCCCCAGAAAGTATTCATACCTATAATTAATACCACAATTTGTAGCCATAGTTATTGAACAGGAACGAAATATGGCGGCATTGAGACAAATCTATCAATATATACGTCCACAATATTTCAACAAGTTTGATAGATAATTAAAGAGCCAAAGGGCATTCATACAGTTTCATTTTCACATCCATATGCATATTTAATTTAGATGATTTAAATTGTGAGTTTCGAAATCACACGAATAGTTTCTGTGACCTATTTATAACTGTGACCTGTCAGGAATAGTCTAGATCATTCTACCGACCCATTCTTCAGCATCGCAAATTCGACATTCTAATTCTACAAGTAATCATCATGACGAAAGGTCTCGCGACATCAAATCGGGAATAATTACAAAATTCAAATCGAAGATGAGCTAGCAGAAAATTTAGGAAGAACTAAAATGTCCCTAAATCTACAGTGAACTCAGTAAGGCTAATGCTAGGCTATATTAAAAACAAGAAAATAACAAATACATAATACAAAAAGGGGAACAAATGCAAGACACAAGCTAAAAAAAAACAAATAAAAAAAAGCAAAAAATAGGTTGAATACAGTATCCAGGGTCCAATATTTTCAGAAAACGGGAGATGCATGGAAGACGTCTTTATTGATAAACGTTTGAAAGTCCGTCTGAGTGCGCTAACGATCCTTTGGAGAAATTTCTCTTTTCTTGGAGCCATCTCATGAAACGAAGATTGAGTTGTTCGGCATATACTATGATGCCAGGTATATATGGCGTGAAGGTAGTGAGGCTGGTCTTCCAAAAAAAAAACCACTTCCCACAGCAAAACATGGAGGTAGGTGGGATGTATTACGTTATGTGCAAAAGATGTTGGTACACTTCATCGAATAAATAATACCACAGAAAGATTCTTGAAAATTATGAGTGATGCTTGCAAGCTGGCATAAAAAAATGGTAGAGACTGACTGGGGTCATAATTTTGCCGGTGCCGGAGTGGAAAAAAAAAACGGCCGGGGTTAGCAGGGGCCGGGGCTCCGGACGGTCTGGGGTCATAATTTGGCCGGGGCCGGGGTCAATAATATTTGGCCATGGCCGGTCGGTCTATAGACGATGGGCATTTCAACACAACAATCCCAAACAATCGAAATTGGTTTCTTCCTGGATGAAGGAATCTCAAGTAAATGTTTTGGAATGACCATCTGGATCGCCAGACCTCAACATGAAAATTTATGGCATGAACTGAAGGAAAGGTCGCGTCCATGCAAGCCCCCCTCCAAGACATCGGTGAATTAGAGAAGTTTTGCAGACGAGTGAGAAAAAATTCCATCCGAGTTTGTTTGAACCCAGTCAAAAACAATAAACCGTTTGGGGTGTCATCATTAAGTAAAAAGAAAATACTATTCACTACTAGTTATAAAATTATATAAGGTATGAATACTTTTTATTGCAAATTTTGGTAAAATAGTTTATTAGGCCTTTAATTTGTCTCAAACTTGTTGAAATTGTGTGGCTGTCCAATAATAAATTCCCTCCAAATTAGTTACGCCGCATTGAACGCGCCATGAACTATGGCGAAAAGCTGTCGTATTAGGTAGAGCTAAGAATAGTGCAGAGCTCATCTACTTACGGGAAGCAATACAACATACTTTCTGGAGCAAGTGTATTTCATACATTCATGCCTCAAGTGTATTTCATACATTCATGCCTCGACTAAGTCGATAAAAGGCGGCTGAATCACACCCACATCAAGACCAGGCCGTTAATATTCCTTTATAAACTGCAACGAATTTGGAAGCGGATCGAATTCTGGCTCACTTCCAGACTCATCTTGTCCGGGTTGGCCCCCGCGCTGAATCAGCTAACGTGAGGAGTCAAGAGCCCCTCGTTCGCGTCAATGGCAGGCGTGGCGAGGAACGAAAAAGGCAACAAAGGCGTGATACGATGACGCGGATCACCAAGAGAGGTGTCAGATGCTCCCACGCTCCGTGGAGACCGGAGGCTGGGTGCACCACGCGCAGCTCTCGAGGTCACCGCGTGCTCTAGAGCCTGCAGGCGTCAGCCGGACGCGCCCCCAACACTGCCAAATGGCCCCCACGCACCTCTTATGACGAAGGGGGGGGATGTACAGCCCCCTTAACGAGTCGCCTGTGCAGTGAGTAACGAATGAGGCACGCGGGCATCTTAATCCACAAGGACCGCATTCAGGCACGAATTGGCAACGCGTCATGAAGACGTTCCTTGTCCTCGGGAAGTTACCTGGGATAAGGAGCCCAACGTGAGGACAACGAAGGAGCAGCCCGACAAAACAGGACCGGGTGTATGGCAACATCCAGCGATCTCAGCATTAGGAATGGCCAACGCAGTCTAATACGCACGATAGAAAAAACTTATAGATTGCACTGAAGGTCCACCCACATCCATAAGGCACAAGTACTCCATCGGCAGGATTCCGGGAGAAAGGTGGGTATGTGATGCTGTGAAGGCGGGAAGGGAAATGTTAGCGGTGTTGAGCTTGACAATGTGCAGGATCATGTGTGTGAAGCTACTAACCCCGGCAGCGGTGACTATCCGCGTCCCCGCTCAATGGGCGCCCAGTTCATGGTACCGCTGGGAGCCTACCCTAGCTTTGACGCTAAAAAAACCCACCGCCATATCCATACTAGGCTAGCGAGAGCTCCTTACAGTTACGATCGATGCAAGTTATATGCATGGAGAAAGCCTTACGAGTGTCTTAAATAAGCAATTAGATGTTATTTTTTGCTTTGTCATAGGGTTGAGAAAAACATTGTTAAAACAATTTACCAGAAAATACTATCAGGTTTACTTTACGAACTTTCCAAAAAAGTTAGTAAAGCTACGATGGTTTTTATATAGAGGTTCCGGGGGACATGAAAATTATCCCAAGAGTTCTGCAAAGGTTGTGGGACGTTACTTTTCAATAGTGGATGGCCGCACCAACTAAACTAACAGATTTTGAAAATGCTTCAGGGATGGGGGTTGCTTTTGAAATGGTCTACTTTTGCGTTTATTACGCCATTTCGAGTGTTGTTTGCATACATTTTGGGGGAAAAACTAAGTACTAAATTTAAACTTTTATTGCTGATCAGTCAATATGATCACACAGTTAACTTTTTCGGAAGGCTAAAAGTGGTTCAGACAAAAGTAAACTATGACATAATTACTTGCTAATGTTCTAGAAATCTTCGAATAGTTTGGAGAATTAATTATAGGGCTAAAAATTAAGTTACATATCAATGCGAATATATATATTTTTTATACCGATGATTCAAAATTACATATAAAATTAATTCAGATGAAAAAAGTTATAAAAAAATTGGCCGAAATTTGGCAGACTTGTTGAAACAAAACTGTTTCCAAATTTATCGACAATAGTGCTTAAAATAACACAATAACGTAATTTTTTTTTTTTTTAAATCACTCAGTGCAATTTATTTTAGTGGTAAATGTCCTATCTAGTATATAACTAAATAGATCCTCCGCAAACAATCCATCTATCATCAAATAATAATAGATTAATTTGTCACTGAACGAAATTCAGCGTAAAGTGTGACATGACAATTTGTGGCGAGTGTACAAATGCAGCAAGGATTGGATGAACTTATTTATTTTTAAAGGAGGGTGCGATTGATGCAGCGTGTTCCAGTTATTAACAATGAGGTCAAGGGTAAAACAGATACGGCATAGGCTGCGCTAATATCAGATGTTTCTAAACGGGAGGGGGGGGGGAGGGTAAGAGGGTAAGATTCCCTCTTGGCGGCAACTAACGAAGGCACGGCCACCACAATGCTCTAAATCTTTTCACAAATGGATTGAAACTGAACACTTATCACAACAGTTTAGCTAAAAATAAAGTTTTAGGGCGAAAATTCAAAACAAAACTAGAGTAGGGAAGAAGTGCATTCAAATGGCAATCAACATTGCAAACTCCAAGAGTCGAAAACACATGAGAGGCGGTGGCAAGTTGAAAATATTATATGACTGAATGCCTGCTCCAGACAACCATGAAGACCTTTTTATATTATTATAAATAATAATGCTTCGCTACTAAGATTAAAATTTAAAATCTAAAAAAAAGCAGCCATGATTAAATTTTTATAAATTTTCTGAACTTCGCCAATTATAATAATTTTAAAAAGGAACTCTAAAATTTCCCCCCTTCCAAAATATCACGTTGCTAAAATATAGCTATAGAAGAAGATATATAAAAATAAATTTTCTGAACTTCACCATTTTGTTTTTGATATTATAAAAGAATTATTAGAAATAACTTTGATAAAAAAAACAAGTCATAACCAAACTAAGATGAAATTATTATTCAAATACTCAAAAAAATCCTCTTCTTAAATTATAGTTAGTAATAATGATGATAATAATAATATTAAATGACTGAATGCTTGCTCCAGACAGCCTTGAAGACCTTTTATATTATTGTTATTATTATAATTAGAAATAATAATAATAATAACAACAATAATAATAATAGGCAATGCCTCCTATTAATGTAAAAATCTAATGCTATGAGGCAAAATGATCCGAATCATATCTCTCACTTTCTCTCTGGCGAGCGCACGAGGTCAACCACTGAATTGCCTTCTGTAATTAATATCAATAAACTCTACAAGTGTTGAGAGTTGCGACACAATGAGAGCAAGAAAGTGGGGGATGTCTCCCAATGGGGGAATGTTTACCCAATGGATAAGGATTTATTTATAAGCCTCGAAAGACAACGGAAGCATTTTTGCGAGCCTCTTTTTTTTAAGGGGGAAGGGGAGGTTCGTAAAGAGAGGCGTTGGCGAAATACTCGGGGAATTTGATACCGTAAGGCTACGCAACTCTTCTAAACTTGTTTCTCTTCCATTTATTGAATAAAATGTGTACCGTGGAAGGCTACCATGGAAGAACTTAACTCGAAACGTTGGTGTTGTCTAATCTTCAAAACAACCGAACAAAATGGGTAGTTAGGAATTTGGACCGGTTTGCATTGTTCGCACTGGGGAAAAATGTTTTGTACCAGAAGATCCCAGACTCTGATGGTACTATGGAACCTTATTATTTACAACTGCGAAGCGAAAACCAACGTGGCATCTCCGCTAGAAACATTTTAAAAAGGCATTTAAATAAAGGGAAATTTGGGAAAAGTGAGGCCTACTAACACTATAATTCTGAACGTTGATAAATAACCTTTTTACTGCCATAAATCCTTATATCATGTGCTCGTTTGACATTTTATCTGTTATACCCCCGAAGTAGGCCTCTAGTGTTGGGTACATGTTGGGAGAGTTGCGATGCTGCAAGTAGTTTCATTTTGACACTTGGTTATGTATTATCCACACGTTCACTTTTCCAATTTCCCTTTATTTCCATGTCTTTTTAAAATGTTTCTAGCGGAGATGCCACGTTGGTTTTCGCTTCGTAGTTGTAATAATAAGGTTCCATAGTACCATCAGAGGCCTTGGTAGCTTTGTCCCTATTAATCTTGTCAGCAATAGAAATCCCCATTAACTACATTACTCGATGGGCAATGCAGTTAATGTTAAGATGTTAAATACATTATTAACAAACGAGACAGCAATCTAAAAGGGCATCAGGTAATTACATACTGTAAATAACTTTGTTTGACAACTAGCAACATATGACATTATTTTTTGAGGGTCAATGTTCTTATTATTTTTATTTAACTATATGAAAGGTCATTGTCGTGGTATGACATTGCATTACATCAATACCATATTATATCTATGGGGAAGGGACCAATAACTTAAAGGCGAACCGACAAAGGGACGGAACACCACGAGTTTCGACGGACGGAATAGCGAGATAAGAGTGCAACGAGGTCAGGTAAAATTTGGGCAATGGCAAAGCTCAAGGTTATTTAAAGAGGCATGTACAAAAATATCATTTTATTTACATAAAAATGAGAGAATTGATGGGCAAAATTATATCAGAGAATTAATGGGCAAAATTACATCGGTAAACGAGGGGGGGGGGGGTTGTAGTTATGCATCAGACTATGAAGTTAAAATTTAATGTATTACAGGAGGAGACTATTCAAATGATGCGGAATTAACTCAAATGGGTTACTGAAGGGGGAGAGGGGTTGGCTTACGGAGGATTCCGGGTGAGACGTCGGGGTAAGGCTTCACGGATGTCTTCTGCACGTGAGGCGAGGGCGCTCAGAGCTTCTGAGCGGGAAGTTAAAGTGATGACGGTTCTCCAAAAAGCAGGGGAAGCGGTAACGTCCGGTCCAGGGGAGAGTATTTCGGCCACCCGAAAACGAGGGGCGAACGAGGAGGGCTTCGACAGGAGTTGATGAGTGAAGTCGGAAAAATCGCTCGGTAGCGATCGTTAAATGGAATTACCTCATTGGGTGGAGCTAATTCCAACACACAAATAGTTCAGTCGTCACTTTGCTTTGTTGATAGCACCTGACTTGAACTAGGGGAATCTTCTTGGGTTCGGGCGAGACTTCTCAACTGTGTGTCTGCCTCATGGAAGACGAGCACTATATATGTCCGAGGCTCTCCCCGCGGGGGTGAGTGGGAAACAGCTCTACTCTCGAATGGCCTCGAATCTTCTTGCCGAGACGATTCTAACCCGTGTAAAGGTGATCCGTGGGGGACGCGGTTCGAGGCTACCGCTTGTGGAAGGGGGGGGGGGGGTAGGCTTACCAATTTAAGCCTAACAGAACCTTCTCCAGCGCATGGAACTTCCGTGCTGGAAAAGAAATTCCACGTGGAATTCCCCCACAGTCATCATACCTTAAGCCAAAGGATTCAGTAAAGCCGCGCAATATGTCTAGTAACTTTTAGTATGGGGTATAATTTTGGGACCGTGTCAAGAAGATCGTCGTGTGAAGAATAGCCCAAAGGTATTAGGTTAACTATCCTTGGCATGATTGCAAACTAGGTTCTGAAATGTTGTTTATCCGGGAATATAAAAGAAGAATACGTTTACTTGAGGCAGTTCGCAACTCCAGCATGTAAAAGGAAATCAGTACAAAATTAGGCTGAAAGGAGGTAGGAAAATTTAGCCTAGTACATCTAATATATGGAAGTGTAACCTGAGGACTGGTGAACACAAATAGGCATCAAGTAGAAACAGTAATAACCTAAGATAGTGCGCGCAACACTTGAATTTTCCTTCATTTTGCAAGAGGGCAGGAATCGTTAGCCCTGACTGGACCCAGTGGGCTTTTCCTCCACTGTATAGTTACGTGTTTTTGCTATTATCAGATCTTGTCCACATGTAATAACATATTAAGCAACAAATATGACCTGTTATATCAAGACATTTTGACTGTAACATACCGCATACTGACAGCACATGCATGTAAACCTACACCGACATATTCATAGACATACCCAAAGAATAAGAAAAAAATGCGGGTCGGGAGGCTTGAAGATTAATATTGACCTTCCCCGAGGTAAAGGGGGCTAGTCTTTACTGGTTAATAAAGGGCTTTAGGGTAGGAAACAAACTCCGATTGATAGTTTGAAAAAGTTAAATGCCTTCTCAGGGATGCTTCGAGTCGAGGAGAGTCCCAAATTCCCTCGTTAGTTGTAAAAAAAGATGAAAGATAAATTGAGTATTTGAAAATAAAGTGTTAAAGTTTAATAAGAAGAATGAATTTGAAAAGAGACTACGCTACAGTCTGAAAGGGATTTGACAATACGTGTAAGGAAACCAAATGTTCCTACAACGTAAATTATTTGAGCGTACAAAATAATGAAGCTATTCCCGTAAAGTCTAAATTAACGTGCTGTTAACTCGCAAACACTTTACAAATATTATACTTAGGGCGAGACGTTAATTGGAAGTGAGATGAGATGCCAAATGAAACAGAAGAATGTGCCCGCCTAAACACGACACGACACGTGCCTGCTTCTATTGGTGGCTCTTGGTTCTCTGCTTTTGAAAATGTCTTAGTGAATAAAAGAGTCTGTCTACCCAACCACCTCAGAGAGGGGAGGGAGGGGGCAAGATCGATGGAACACCTCTCCTAATCCTATGCTTCTAAAATGTACATCCCTACTCCCATCTACAATTAGGGGGAGGGGAGTCGTAACCCCGTTTAAGATAATCTAGAAGGATCAGCAGAAAACGAAAGTGTGGCTGCGCTGACCGCGCTCCGCCGACCAATTAACTATCTTATTTCAACTACACAACTCTAAGCAATGATCACAGATCCTCAAACAGAGAAGGGATACCCAGAGAAGTGAAAAATAACGAACAAAGAGCGGTAGAAATGAAAAGAGGCCAGGTAGACAAAAGTGGGAAGGGGGGAAAATCCATCGGTCGGAAATATTTTTGTGGAAAGGTGTCAGTTGCAGCAATGGTTGTCCATATCCTCGCCATTAATAATAAAAAGTCTTTAAAGGCGAATTTACATTTGGTAGTGTTTTAACACCGTTCTTTGATTGTTCGGTGGGGGGAGGATTTCTCAGTGCGGACTTGCAGTTTAACGTGGGATTAGGACCATGGGTTGATACAATATATGGCAGCTGCCACAAATTAGACCCGAAACTCGACTCTATCCGGCGACTTACCAGACCCGATCAGGTTTTAAGTTCACTGCAATCAGTAGCGGTGTTTCCATTCGGTTGAGCAGTGATCCAAAAGAGGGGATTAGCACCCAATAACGACACCGAAAAAGTCTAAAAATAATAGTAATAATGCGAAAAGGAACCCTACTCAATGACTAAAGGATCCAAGTTTGCGAACTGTTTACAACAAGTTGGGTAGGAAAGTGCGAGTTCCGCCGAAGTGTACGTGTACAAACATCATTGTATACCGATTCCTCCCTTGTTGACTTACGCAGTGTATTGCAAATGGCATAAGTGCGTGGGAGAAAATCAACATTTTCGTGACTGGTGCCTTTGTAATTATCAAAGAGGTTCAAGGAAAATAGCGCGTTCATTTCCGGATTTTTATGTACGAACAAAGTGGATTAACATGGATGCAGTAACAATCCTAGAATGTACACTGTACAGAGTGGACACCCTCTTCGTCTTAATTAACATAATTTTCCAATCTCCAAAGGGATTTTTTTTACCACAAATGAGAAACACCTGACCATGACGCAGTATATCCCAGGTAAAAATTCTTCAATTAAAGATGATTAGAAAAGAATGCGTTGCAAGATTCGGGTCTCGAGACTCGTCCACACAGCAACAACGTTCCTTTATTCCGCTAGACAAACTTGGCAATGAGCTTTTTACAGCTCTCATCTATATCTACATAATTAGGGACGTGCTGTGATCAAGATGACTCCACACAATTGGGTAAATCAATTAATCCTTTTATTAAATTAACGGAGATGGGTGTTGTGTACACAGAGAGAAAACAATTCATTTTTGATACACTGATGATGCAATGAAAGATGTCGAATCCTACAATGAATGAATTAAAGATGTTTGCTAGAGAGATCTGGGGAAGATACCGCTCACAAATCGAATGTTTACATTAAAAATGTCCTTACAACGGGGTTCCTCCCCCCCCCCCCCCCCCGATAGTCGAGGTACTGGTATCAGTAATAAATGCAAATACCGCCTAAAAGACAACCCGCTCTGTGTCTTGCCGAAATAGGAGAGGCAAAATAGTTTGCGTTCAATGTCAACTGGATTCGAGGTTAGCCTCTTTTTAGCTCCATCGGGAGGACAATACGCACCCAAGTATGCTCGTGTAACGGAAAGGAAACTTAATGCTAATTATTTATTTAGCCATTAGTTTATCGCTACGGGACATTACTAAACTAATTAAGGATAATCTACGTGAGGATTCCTTTACATAGAAACGGGTATGCGAGCACTCGTATGGAAATTATTAGATATCATAGTGTGTTCACGCTCCGTGTCTTGTACGTAAACATAGAGGAAACTAAACAAGTAGGGGGAGGGGGTAAATCTGGTTGATGTCATATTCTCGGTCTTTACGAACACTCATAAAGATAACCTTGATCTCTGGGAAAATAATCGTAATGATAAGCGCCACTTCCTCGTTTTTCTTCAACTCGAAGTGCCGCGTGTAGGAATGGTGACGTTTTTTTATAAGAAACATTTCGCAATGGCGACCTTCTCAGGCATATTTGATTTCATAATGCCTCGCCGCTCAGGTGCATTTATCAAACACGACAGGGCCTTGCACATAAATATATGACACTGACGTTTATGTCAAAATAATTCGATGACAATCCGATTACAAGTACCCAAAATGTAAAAAAGAAAACCCCGCAAAAAACACCACCTTGTCTGTCATAATATAGAAGGCAAATTTGCAAGATGGCAGATATGCGTTCCACAGGAACGGTCAAAACAATCAGTTGCCATACGGTTCGCTTTTTGTGCCTCAACTAAAAATATGGCTAGCCTCGTGGATACGGCGTAGCACGGTTTCAATCCCAGCGAACACAAAACTTTCAGCTTCATTATGAACTGCCCGCCCATTGGGCAGATACACTGATACTCAGACCCGGTCAGGGTGTCAAGATCTGGCGATTAGTACAAGCAATTAGAAAGTATCCTCTTATTTTATTTAGCTTACAAATAGCGTAGATTAAATGCACATAGCTAGTCCCAACACCGCTATCCTTCACCTTCCCGCCTTCATAGCACAACATACCCACTATCTCTTCTGTTCTGGAAATCTTCTGAAGTACTACTATCCACTGACGCAGAATGGGTACCCCCCTCCCCTTCTTGATTGGGGTCGCGAAGAGTTCCAACACTCTGGTTATCAAAGACAATATGAGACGAAACCCCCTCGGTTCCTGGTACCTTCGGACTAACGAGCGATTGTCATTCGGATTTTTATGTGGATTTCATAATCGAGTCGTGGATCGCCTCCACAATGCGAGGAACCAATGAGTGGTAGAGTATCCTCCTGTAAGTACAGGAGGAGGCTCTACCACGCATTACTTTACACCGCAAAAGTCCCCCCCCCACCTACCTCCGTGAAAACCCACTACTTTTTAGAATGGATGAGCCCCCGCACTCATCCAAGCACCGGGGGCCGAAGTGATACTACATACATTTTCACTTCTTTCTTTACAAACCCCCTCTCTCTCTCTCTCTCTCTCTCTTGTTCTCTTTCTCTCTTTCTTTCTCTCTTGTTCTCTTTCTTTCTCTCTCTCTCTCTCTCTCTTTCTCTCTCTCCTTATGAACTTAACGCGGAAGATGCCCTCGTTTTTTCTATTAAAAAAAGCGATAAATTATTTTGATTAGGGATTCATAGGGCGACGATCAGCAAGGGCAGAGACGCCAAAATTACGCGTTATTACTCTTGCTTTTGTATCCTACGAATAGTGAAAATAATTTAAAAATTACATAGAATAAACCACAAGAACATGAACAGGTACTGGAGGAAGAGCCCGCCCCCTCCGATGCCTGATCACGAACCCCACCCCACAAAACTGTATACATATCAGAGGAGGCCAGCCTCCTCCCAAAACCGGTAAACTCCAGTGGTAAGTGTGCACGAACACGTCCCAAGTAGAAGGGGATAAGCGGGAGCGACCAAAACCAACAAGGGTCGAATCCCTAAAGGATTCCCTAAGAGATGTTTAAAGCGGACGATGGATTTAATACAAGACTCTATATTTCGGATCCAAGGTTGAACTAGGATCTCAAACTAGTAGTCCCCCACCCCCAAGGTTCTACAAAACAAGGCACCCCCAGGTTGATGTCGCATGGATTGACTTTATTCATGATTGTAAACCATCATAACCGTTCGGTCTCTAGCTTTGTATCGCCAAATGCCGGTTATTAAGTGCGCCAAATACCGGTTATTAAGTGTTTTCTTTTATACCATCTAGCTTTCTTTTATACCCTGAGTTCAATCCAGTACAGCCCGGTAAGATTTAAATTGGGATAATGGGATCACCAGGATGTATCCAGGGGAAGGGTGAAAGATACCCTCCGGGCTTCATTAAAATTATATGTATCAATCTTTGGTGTATTCAATTTTATTCCTTACTCCATTTGGAGGAAGCAGATATACGTTTACTCCCGTTCTTTTGAGATATGGTTCCTTCATATTCAAAGAATGGCTAAAAAAAAAAAAAACGAGCATCGAGACCAGAAAGTTTAGGAAAAGTGATTCGGAAAGTTGGCAAATTTGGGGGAGGGGGGGAGAACTGAATAGAAGCGGAGGGTACATAAGCCGAGTGAAACTATTTGGTAGGCTGGAGACTAAGAGGAGCGTACAAGTCTCATGAACCTGTCTTATTATGGGTTTTCTTTCCCCATGAGTCAAGAAAATTCATTGGCCTCACTCAAGTCCGTCTCCCAGACTGCTAAAGCCAGACGCCGTCGAGAAATTTAAAAGGCGAGACACCGTAATTGCCAAATACAGACGGGGAGTTAACCTACGTAAGCCTATGCCGTCGCGTTCATCTTGAAGGTTTACCTGCTAGTTCTATTTACAACCAAGCCCAGTCCTGCAATAATCCTTAAATTCAACGCTTTTATGGGCTCTCGATTAATTTTATGACATGATTGAAATTTTTTGATTGCTCAAAATTAGCATAATAAAGTATAGTTACTGTCATTATCGAAAATAGCGATTAGGCTTATAAACAGTTGAAGTGAAACCTAAAATCAGAAGACTAGTGACGCTGATACAGATTTAGAAACCAGGCAATGGCTTAGCCCCCCCCCCCCCGTAGCTTGCACTTCACTACTAAGATTAAAATTTAAAACCTAAAAAAAAAAACAGCCATGGTTACATTTTTATAAATTTTATGAACTTCGCCAATTATAATAATTTTAAAAAGGAACTCTAAACTAAATTTCACTCCATTCAAAATATCACGTTGCTAAAATGTAATTATAGAAGAAGATAAATAAAAATAAATTTTCTAAACTTCACCATTTGTAATTCTTTGGGTTTTAAAAAATTCACAAAATTTTGATACTTATATTTATTTCTGAACTTCACCATTTTATTTTTTGATATTACAAAAGAATTATTAGAAATAACTTTGATAAAAAAAACATAAGTCATAACCAAACTAAGATGAAATTATTATTCAAATACTCAAAAAAATCCTCTTCTTAAATTATAGAGTTAGTGATGATGAAGATTAAAAGTCATAAAATAAGTGCCTTTGGTTTGCTTCTTAATGGAACATCGCTATCAATTTCAAACTAAAATGGTTCAGAGGTTGAAAATGAAGGTAGATGCAAGCAACGGGCGCAAGATGTAAATTGAGAAAGAACGAATTGAGATAAATGAAAACATACAAAAGGATTGACGGCGATACGGGTTGGTTTAACTAGACTCAAATTCACTTGGTAGGACAAGTTTTAAAATTCCAAAAACAATTAAGAACAAAAGAGCAAAATGACTTTAAAAGCAGTCAGAGGTCAGTCAGATCTGCCTTAACCGGAAAAGTTAAAAAAAAGAGCATCGCCATCAGATTCAGGAATGCTAATCCTCTATTTTGATTTATTCATCCTGTATGAGGAGGATGTTTTGAAAGTGGGATGAGAGAATGTGACAATGCGTTCATTACTTCCCTAACGTACACATTCTACCTACACTTTCACGATACCAAGAATAAATACATCACTCTTAAAATACCATGCACGCACACATTCTACCTACACATCAATTATTCCAACAATACATCACTTACACTTACCCATTCGACTTACATTCACACCATCCTAAAAACACCACTTTAAAACTTATACACATTTGAATTACACCCCGCTCCTCTCCCATCATTCAAACTGATATAATTCTCTCGCTGACCAATGCGCCCACCCCCACCCCCGCAAAGGGGTACAAATTTGTACTTGAAATCAGTTCTAATTTGTTCCTGGTCTTCCAACGTGCCCTTCCGGCCCTACCATTTAAAAGTTGGGGTGCTCTTGGTGTTTACATCTTGTTTATTCCCAGTTTTCAAATTTTTCTTTATTTTTTTCTTGTTCTCCCCTGGATAGATTAGGCGAGCAAACCAGTGTTAAGCATATTTTATTATTATTATTTAAAGCAATAACCAACGCAAGAAAGTTTGTAAGCAAGATCCTTAAAGGTAATGGTGGTGAAATGTGATGTGAAAACGCGTAAATTTTCCCCTCTAATTTAGAGCGCAATAGCAGAGGACGTATCACACATGCAATAATAAATGTGAAAATTAGCGAAGCTAAACAAAGTAAAAAGAATATGAATAGCCGAAGTTCATAGTCACCCTGCAGGCACTGAGGCCTGGTGGGCGACCCTTTCCTCCAGGTTTCAGTTGTAGCAGGGGCATTTGTACCCCTGCTACACCTCCACCGCCTTAAGATGCAAGAAGAGTGAAAAGGTTAGCACCAGTTTATTAAGCGGCACACTAGGGTTGCGGTTGTGGGGCGGGAGGGCACGAATTATCTAGATGTCAGCTGCAACAATGTTGCCCACGTTAGTTAAGCTCGTACCAACATAATTATTAGGAAGATTCTAAATGCTAAGATATAATTGGAGACAAAGGCAGGATAATGAAACGAACATAAAGATCAGAATGACAATCACTGATAAGCCTAACCGCACAAGAGACCCATATGCATTGGGGAGGAGGAGTAAGGATTGTAGTACGCATTTGCCCCAGAAAGCGATATTTTGCTTCGTTCTGTGGCTCAAGGGAGAGCCATCGGTTCGAGAGAAATTTAATTTATTTAGACCTTAAATTGAAGGGGGGGCGCTGACAGTAAAAAAAATTATGTAATAACTATATTAACTGTCATAATTAATACAAAAAAATAAACGAAGGGAATAACGTAGTATTAGAAGATTGCAGCTTGTTTATTTGTCCCGCTTCGTTTGTCGATAAGGGGGGCCTCCTCCTTGAGAAACCCCCGAACCAATGATTCTCGCAAACTCCTTCACCCCGTCGTGGGGGATGGGAAAATAAGGTCCCTAATTTAATGGATTTCTGTGATTTCTTTATCATATAAATAAGGCCCCTTGTTTGTTCGTTCCTATAGTGAAGCTCAGTATTCACTTCCAAATAAAGATCCGGATTCTTTTATTTATGGCACTCGTTTGGTGCCTGAGTCCGAGGACATAATCGCCGAAATTAGTCTGGCCTAGTTTAGATTCTTAAAAAATAATAAGAAAAAACAAGAGTAACACCGAGACAAAAAGCCCACTTCCCCAGGGGCACGCGCATGCGCCCAGCACTATAATACAGGGGAGGAGCCTCGCCTCCTCCAAAACTCAATAGTGTAGCATTCCGGTGTGTACTAAGCGGTACCAAAGGTAACAAGTGGTAGCGAACACGCATATCCTGGTAGCGGGATAGGTCGCGCGAGTGCAGAGCCCCCAGACTAGGGGACACATTCGAAAAAATTAGGCCGGATAGTCTCGAGCCACGCAGTGGTCGTTGTAAGATTCAGGAATCTCAACACCGCTTTACTCAAGGCAAATCGTCGTTGTCTAATTTATTGGGGGGGGTGGGGGGTTATAGAAAGGTGTACGCTGATAGCGAGAGAGATGAGAATGACGATAGTGTTTATTTCGACAGAAGGATTCAGTCGTGGCTTAGTGACAGACATCAGTGTTAGTATAGATGGGATTAAATCTGAGGGGAAAATGTTACCATTTGGGTTCCATAAGGGTCGGTGTTGGGGCCGTTGTTATTCTTGATTCATATAAATGACCTTGACACAGGTACGAGTATAAGTAACGACCTGAGCAAGTTTGATGATGACTCTATGTTAGGTAGGATTATAAGGTCTGACTTTGATGCTGAGGTATTATATTACAAAATTAATTAACCAAACTACGAATATTCAAAGGGAAGAGAAATTGAATTTAACATAAGCAAGTGTAGTGTACTTAGTATAGGTAGCTGTATACCGCTGAATAATTATAAACTAAATGGGAGAGTTTTAGGAAGGTCAGAATTTGAAAGAGTAGGTGTGCTGGTAAGTTCAGACCTCCAGCCTAGAAAGCAGCGCATAAGTGCTAGAAATAGAGCTAATAGGGTGTTGGGGGGGAGCATCAGAAAGAAGTGCTGGTGTCATTCTGAAACTATCTTGCATTAGTTAAACCTCATGTTGATCTGCGGTGCAATTTTGGTCACCATATTATAGAATGGATATTGGTTTGCTTGAGTCTGTGCAAAGAAGGATGATTTAGAGGTTATAAGAGAGAAGACATTGGTAAGGTGTTCATTTTTAGTGAACAGGTTTGGACACACAGCAATAGATGTAAGCTGGACAAGTTTAGGTTTAGGAAAGATTGGTCAAAATTGGTTTACAAATCGAGTGGTAGATGATGGAATAGGCCCACTAGTCATGTGATAGAAGCGTCATCCCTGCGGACTTTTAAAAATAGACTGGATAGATTTATGGATGAGGATGCTGTGAGGTGGCACTGAACTGGGTGATGAGAGCAGGAGCTGTCTCGTATAGGCTATTGATTACCATTTTTAGACTCCTTTTCTGATGTTCCATCAGATAGCTGTGTCCCGAGACTGTGCCCGAATCAGAGGCGACTAAAAATCAGGAGTAAATTGTTAGTTTTCCTCAATTCCTTTTTCCGTTAAGAGCTAAAGTCATTCCGCCTAAGACCAGGAAAAAATGAAACGGGATAGAAGGAGGCTTAATTTAAATGTGTTAACGTGACCCTGCAACTACTAACAGATTCTACACTTATCATCAGAAATATATGGGATATTATACCATTACTTTCAGTGTCGAGTGACAAGGACATTTCCATCTTTGAAGAGTAAGGTCGCTCGCTTCCAGTCTCTCTTCGAATGGGAGAGGGAACGACGAGAGTTCATCCCTTCCTCAATTCGAGCCGAGCTGGCTGCATGTAGTGGACGAAAGGTCTCATGGACATTGAACATATAAAGTAGGGAAATATATAGTAATAGTTTTTGAGAGAGGAGGGGATGATTTTAGAAAAAAGAAAAGAATGAGAAAAATAGAATGACCCCTGGTGAAAGGGTATCTCTGGCTTTCTTTGCGTTTTTAGTTATGTTGTGGTTTTCCTGTTTTGATCCATCGTAGGTAAGTATTTATTAGGTGATTTATATGATTTGAAATAATTAATATAAATAATACAGAATATATGTGGATATATATAAATAGGGAAAATATTTGACTTTGTGCTTAGTGTTGTGCGTTGGTAAGTGGAATTGCGTCGTTGTCTGAATGCCCTCGTTGATCTTATGCCAACTATTTCAATATGCTCGTGCGTGAACCTGGGAGGGAGGCGCCTGTCTATGGCCTCCCAGATCTGTTATGCAGCTCGACATTTTTCGAGGTCAGCCCAAGCTGGTCATGGAGCCCGCTTTGCCTCTTCTCTCTCTCTCTCTCTCTCTCTCTCTCTCTCTCTCTCTCTCTCTCTCTCTCTTTCTAGTCTCCGTTATAATTAAGATTACCTTATTCTGAAGGATCCCATTTTATGGGGTCTGTCGCTTTTAAGCAGCGAGATTCCGTGTTGGGTGTGGAACAAAGGGGAAAGAGGAGGAGGAGGGGGGGGGGCAGTATAACTCATATCCAAGTTTAGGAAGTGCCATTTAGTGATGCTTCGTGACTTGTATAGAAGCGTAAAAAATGAGACACCGTTCCTCGGACTTTCCTTTATCCCCCTTTACATAAAATCTAAATTTGCTTGCATCGATCATTTTAACGGGCGAATGAAGGTCAATGTGATTAATTGGCTAGGGAGAATCAGTGACAAGCTCATAATAACTGGTTACAACTCCAATTAGTCCGTTAAGGTGACTATAAATTTGCGGTGGGTGTGTGTGTGTGTGTGTGTGCATGCATTTTCTTAGCCAAGTTTTTTCGCGCACCGAGTGAGTGTGGATTGAAACCCTCTAAGGTTCCGAGATACGGAAGAGCGATGCGTTGTGTGCATGAAGGAAAGTGGGGAAAACAACAAAGGCGCACATACAGTGAGTAATTTGCGCGGTGAGTTATGTTAGGGAAATTGCCTGCGCGCATTCGTGGGGACTATGTGGTCTCGCTAGCCAATAAAGCGTTGAAATTTCACGCTTGGGTATCGGGTTCGATTCCCGGCATTGAAGAAAAGGGGAGCAAATCGCCCATTGGCGGTGCGCAGAGTCTGACGCGTGGGAGGCAGTGAGCTCTATCGAGACAACCAATCACAACACCAGGGTCAACTACATCTTCCACCTCATTTCCTTCACACACATACACACACACAACACACCATTCCTCTCCCGGAAGCCGCCGAAGGAGGTCTCATATCTGCACTTCCCAGATGGAGAACCAGTGGCTAAATTGTCATTTTGATCTTTATGCAAATTTCAATATCTGGGTGGGGGACCTCGATTGACGGGTGGTATTGTGTTCTTTATACCAGGTTGTTCCTGGAAATCTCGAATGCAACCCCAGGAACACGGGTTGATCTGATTTAATACTGCCCCCGACCATGGGTGTCGAGGGGGGTGGGAGCACCATGGGCACTCATGCTGCATTACATATAGGAGGATTGGGTGCTCGACCCCAACACCCCCAATGAGGCCTGCTTTATTTGGGAGGTTGGAGTAGTTAAGGGTATATTTGGACGTTTTGCCCGTGTCTGGCGCGCCAAATAATCTCCTCGGGTGTAATTCCTCTTCCACACATTTCAGTTTAATACCTCCCCGCATTCACGTTTTCTGATGGAAATGCCCTCGTTGGTTTTCGTTTCTGAAGTATTATTATATTTATTAGTGCGTTATTCTTAGGGTGTTTTTTTCAGTATTTATCTATTTTTTTTCTTTATCTTCCATGAAGTAAAAATGCCATCGTTGGTTACAATCAATCTACTTTGGTGTACAATGATAATATAATTTAAATGATTTATTTTGTAAAAAAAAATCTTACATTTTTTTTTAATATATTCTATTATTTATGAAATCAATTGTTTTAGTATCTTTTTTAAGTTTTAGATAAGTCTGTGGACACCCTGTAGGTTTTTAAGTAGAACTGGTGGTGGAATAATTATTTATATTCGAAATAGCACTATTTCAAAAGCAAATAATTCAATAAAGCACGACCAGGTCGAATCATTGTGGATAGAGATGTTAGGATCAGTAAAAGTTGGATGGTACATTTGGAAGTCTTTTACAGACCACTGGAACATAGTGAAGATACTGAGGAAGGAAGGCTATGGGAAATTAGTAAAGGATATGGGTATGAGGTTATTCTTGGAGACTTTAACTTAAACTCCGTGGACTGAGAAAATATAACACAACAAAATAGAGAAAGTTGAATTTTTTAGAATGTTTTGAGGATAATTCTTTTTCGTCAATTCGTTAATAAGCCAACAAGGAGTGCCAATATTTTAGATCTAGTACTTTCAAACAATGATTATTTGGTTCAGAAATTGACTATTGGGTAAGCATTAGGAAATAGTGAGCATCGGATAGTTTCATTTTAACAGAAAAACTAAGAAAGGTAGAATATCTATATCTGAAAATGTTAGGCAAACTCCAACTAGTGATTATGGAAAGCTTTGAAACTTGCTAAATTTGCTAAATGCAGAATTCAGAAGGGAAAATGCTTATGGGATGTGGAATACTTTTATGCATGTATTAAATTTAGTCCAAGAGCAATGTACTCCATTGAGGGCCATTTGGAAGAAAGGTAGAAAACCATTATGGTTGAATCGTGAGAGATTGGAGAAGAAAAGGGCATGCCAGAAATTATAGGAAGAGAATACTGTTGATAATTTAAATCATTATAGAGTGATTAGGAATGAGGTAAATAGGATTATAAAGAAAAGCATTTTACTTGTTTTTATAGACGAGAACCTAAACAGTTTAATATGAGAATGCAGGGTAAAAAATAAAGGTGTCGAGTACCATTAAAAATAGACAGTGAAACCATTAAAAGACTTGTAAATCGAGTTAAATTTTAACAAGGAAGAAAGGTAGGAAACCATTATAGCGGAATCAGGAGATAGCTAGAAACAAAACCGGTGGAAAGTATTGCAGTAGCTCTTGAGAAGATATATACTAGATCACTAGAGTTAGGAGAAATACCTAATGACTGGAAAAGAGTGAATGTAGTACGTATTTTCAAGAAGGGGTAAAAGGTATCCAAATAACTTTAGACCAATAAGCTTATGTAAAATTTAAGCCTCATATCCGCAATGTCAGCAAATCCTCTCTATGTTTCCTTCGTAACTTCTCTCGCATTCGCTCTCACTTTGATCGCCAAAGTCTTGAGACTACTGTTCATGTCTTCATCACCTAACGCCCTGACTACTGTACATCACTGCTTGTGAATCTGCCATCCTCCTCTCTCCGCCCCCTTCAACTTGTACACAACTATGCCACCCGGCTTCTCCTCCGTCGCCCTCGCTTCTCTCCCTCGAAACCCTTGCTGCATGAACTGCACTGGCTCCCTGTCAGATCCCGTACTCACTTCAAGATACTTCTCTTCACATTTAAGGCCCTAAACAACAAGGCCCCGTCTTACCTCTCTTCTGCCCTCTCGCCACGCCATGTCCCTCGGGCCCTTCGGTCATCACATGCACCTCTTTTGAATATTACTCGTTCCTCCCTCTGCTCAATGGGGGACTGCTCCTTCTCAATCTGCGTCCCTAAGTTGTGGAATGCTCTTCCTGCTGAAATCAGGTCTTGTCCCTCTCTTACCACATTTAAACCTCTCCTGAAAACGCATCTTTTCAGTATTGCCTTCTCCCCCCTCTTGAATTTCCATTCTCATCTCAGCACAACGTGCGCTCTGGGAAGGCCTCAGGCCTTGAAGAGCGCATTACAAAAGACTTATTATTATTATTTAGAAAGAAGAGATAATCAATGATGCTCAGCATGGGTATAAAAGAGGTGAATCCTCTCTAACAAATTTACTAGCATTTGTAACAAAACAATTAGATAAGGAGTTTACACATTAAAAGGGCTTTGGATATATGGAAGTGTTTTAAGTTGATGGGATAGGAAGTAAGGGTGGTATTAAGATGAAGTAGTCACTATTGAGTGCCTCAGGTATCACTTCTGGGTCCATTATTATATGTAATATACAATGATGATCTTGTGGAGGCACTTAATAGGATGATGTCTATTTTTGGTGAGGACAGAAATTTGGCAGCTAGATAAAAAAAAAAAGTTCAGAGAAACTTTAAAGTGCAGAATAATTTTAATAAATTAGTACCGTGGGCACATAAGTGGCAGATGGCTTTTAAACTTCGAAAATGTAAAGTTATACATATGGGAAGAGATAATAGAGAATTCAGCTATAGAATGGATGGGCATTGACTCAGTAGAGGATGGAAAAAGACTTAGTAGTAGTTAAACTTAGGGGACTGAGATTTTCTAAGCAGTGTAGTTGGGGCAAAAAAAATAAAACAAATAAGAGTGTTGGGCTTCATCGAGAGAAATGTTAATTGCAAATGTAAGGAGGTTGTTATCCTTAAACTTTATAACTTGTATGGTTAGACCACATCTTGAGTTTTGTTCTGCACCCCGTGAAGAAGAAGAACTACAGGATGAAGACCAGCAAGAAGGAAAAGATGAATGTTTAATTTAAAGCGAACACCAACGAGAGCATTTACGCATTAAGTTTGAAGAAATCTGCAATAAAAAAAAGTGCTGACGAAGATAAAGGAAGATAAAATTTCTGTCTCTGTTTAACATTTTCTTGTTTGCTCTCTTCTATTTATGGCTCTTTTTTTCATCACCGTTATTTCTTTTATTTAACTGCCTCCGGTATGCCACGGAGAACGACCTTTGCTACACACAGCCCCGGGTACACACGCCGAAGTATATACAGATCTACAGCCTATACAGTGGATGTCGAGTGGACTGACCTTGGCCAATCTGTCGGGATAAAAAGCAACAGATGTCGGCTTTTGAGATTAAACAAAATGGATCTTTTAAAGGAATTCGTGGCTTCTGTTAGCCTGATCCGACCGCCAGCCATCCCTTCATGTCGATCTGTGCGACCCAACCCCCATCCATCTCTTTTTCTAAGGCCTAATGAAGAGAGCGACCATGATATTCAACCGTTTGTATGTCAACAGACAGATTAAACAGACAGCCGGTTCAACAAATTCCCCTTAGGGCCATTAAAAACGTTTTTATGTGAGGCTTATTTCACGGGTTTCAAAATAGGCCGAGAATGCAATATAAAAGTCACGAATATGGAAGGAGGAGGACAGAGAAAGAAATAACTATGTCTTGCAGATTTTCAAGAAGCTCTTGTATGTTCGAAGATTTGCTTATTTTCTCCCTTTAGTATGTACATTCCTCCGGAAAAATAATATTAATACGCTCTTGGAACCTACTAGGTGTTTCGGAATGGAGTAGGCCACAATGGACATTATCGTTTGGGGCCTATTTAATACTTTCCTTTTCAGTAAATCTAAAAATTATCTTCTAATCTGCAAAATACGCGGTTTTATAGGAGGAAATAATTACGATAGCTAACTTACCCCACAGCGCCCAGTAGCGAAAGAACGGGAAGACAACAAAACATAAACAAATATAAAAGATGAAAAATAAGTTGATGTTAAGCGGGGACATTTATAAACACCAACGCTAAAGGTTGTAGGTGTCAGGTTGGCCAAAAAATAACAACTCACCTCTGTTGAGGAGGAATATACGGAGAGAACACGATACTGTTCGCTCAAATACTGAAACGCGGATTAGTGGTTAGGGCTTTGAATAGAAACATCAAACGTTGATAACTTGATATTCTACCATTTCGATTACCAATCATATTTAGAGAAGGTGTAATTCCAATGTTACGTGTAAAGTTTTCCCAGCGAAATTTTTAATTTCTCCATAATGATTTAGGATTCGCTAACCGTTGATTTTTCTCTATAATCTCGAATCTTTCCTTACCACACTCATTCGTATTCAAGCCTCGACTTACCCTCACCCTTCCTGGTTTAAGCCCAGTTGCACTACAGACAGGAAGGTACAAAAGTTCACTATTACCAGTATAACCTTAAGCCTAATTTGAGGGAGGGGGAGGACTGATCTAAATTAGGTTCCGCCATATAAGGAAAGTGCCTAAAGCGGGGCGACTGGATGATTGGTTGCTACTCTGCTGAGTTGAGAAATAAAATAATAGCCGTCGGGTAATGCCCCTCATTTCATTCTTATTCAATTACCAAATAGGGAAGTAAGGCCAATTTCCCAACTCCATTCAGGTACCGGTTGGCTTATCCCCATCATCTTAATTAAAGATAAAATAAATTTAGTAACTTTATTTATGTTTACTTTTATGTGGGGAATGTTTATTGCGTAAGTAGTGTGGAGTTATTGAAAGAAATAAGTCCCTCATCGAGGATAGAAGAGAAAAGTAGAAATTGAAAATAAAGGCGGAAGAATATCCATTAGGCTTGCAGCAAACCGTATTAGTTCTGATTTCAAGATGGCGGATTTCCAACTTTCTGGTAGAAACGCGACTAAAAAGCAAGTTTAAGAAACTGAAGCCTATATTGAACATTTCATAATTGTTACAAAACAGAATGATTACATTATCGCGTTGATTAAACTATAAAATTATTCATGTTCTCAAACAAGAGGAATACAAAGTCTTTATTAACAAACACGAACAGTTTGGTTTCATGTAAATCACCCCCCCCCCCATTTTTGTGTATACAAATCGATAGGTTTGTTAACCTTAATTAAGGCCTCTTTAATGGATCATTTTCTTTTTTTCAGTAAAAGTTTCATTAAGGTGGGGGGGAGCACTTTTTTTTAACCTATGGGTTACCCATTTCATATGCCTCATTTTGTTAGTGGATCAAGATGAAGCGGAATGAGCTAATTCTTTTTCTCTCCACAATTAGAAATTTTCACGACTTAACTCGGGATAATCCTTTAGAGCAAAGGTCCCCCCATCCGCGAGGCCATTTCGTGTGGCCCGACAGATCATTTCGAGTGTGGGTTAAAGCATCTTTTTTTCTGGCGAGCGTGTTTTAGGATAGGTTAAGTTATGGTTAATTGGTTAGTTCAGGTTAGGATGTTAGGTTAGTTCCATTACCGCCGATTTTGATAAGCTTTGTGCTGTATAATTTGTGTTTTTCAGAATTTATTTTGGTGCGGCCCTCTCGGACTTGTCGATGCGGCCCGCGGTACTCTGCGGGTTGGGGACCCCTGCTTTAGAGCATTGAAGGTGAGAATCCCGGGATTCTAACAGATTCTTCCCACTTCATTCAATCAACGTAACTCTACATGAATAATGAACAAGTTTAACAGGAGGAAAAGATAACCTCAAATGTGATCAGGGGACAAGGGTGATGATAAGATAATAAAACAATGAATGAACAAAGGATGGGGCGGGGGGGGGGCTGCAACACCGACCCTTCTCGGGTGGACCGTGTCAGACAGAATGTATTTCCAGATACCTCCCAAGGCAATAAGTTCGTATTTTAGGTACTTGTACTCTTTGTAAGAACTTGTTCTATGAGATTTATAATACCTCTCTTAACCACAGAATTTAAGACTTAATAGGCTTGATCATAGTCTTTATTACCCTTGACTTCTTTTAATAATTTTGTCCTATTCAACCATCAATACCCCCCCCCCTACTTTAAATATAGTCACCCCCGTTTCTCACAAGGGGGGTTGGGTATATTAAGAATCACGTTTGCAGCTGACATCTGGAAAAGTGCGTGCCCTCCAGGCCCTAATGCTCGCAGGTGGATCTGGCTCGGGGTATATATCTCCCACGGACTTTCACTTCGTCTTGACAGATCTCCTTTACAAACTTTCTACAAGAGCTGCCCTCGTTGGTTTTCGCTTCTTAGTTTCAAGTAACAATAATCATTGAACGAAATGCCCTCGTTTGTTTACAAGTTTCCTTTATTTTCTCAAAAAGAAAACGAGGGAAGGAGAGGGAGGGAGAAGGAGGCAATAAGAGGAATAGAAAAGGAAAGGAAGAGATTGAGAGATAAAAAGGAAAAAATAACAATCACAAAATGTCGGCGACGCCCGAAAGCTGCATTGAACCTCCAGGAACAAATGAGCACAAAGAACACGGTGATATATATATATATATATATATATATATATATATATATATATATATATATATATATATATATATATATATATATATTGCGACCCCATTTGACGACTGCCTACTAGGACAAAAGTCGCCGTAATTCACGCAAAGCCTAATACTAGGCTAAATTAAAAAAACAAACAAATAACAAAGATAAAACAAACAAATGCCTAAGAAACAAGCTAAAAAATACAACAAAACCAACAAGATAAGCAAAAAAGCAACTAGAAGGAAGCGCGCCCCGGCGTCGGGGGCAGGCTCGCCTCCCCCCAGCGCAGGAACATGCGACCTACACCAGAGAGTTAAATAAAACGGAGGAGGTCAGATAATCCGCAAAGAACAGGGTGATCCTGATATGCAATAGCTAGAGGCATCGGTTTGGAATGTGTGCAAAGTGGCGAATCTTGGTCCGGAGTCTTTTTAAGCTGACACTATTTACTAGGGAGGTTACCACCGTGACTGGGCATCACCTGGTGGAGAGTTGGGGCTTGCCCTGGTTGACGTCAGCCTGATAAGCAGCAACACAGCGGCTCGATAGGAGAACTGAAACCAGCGAACTTTTAACTTTTAGAAGTGATTATGCGTGGAATTTCATAGGTCCGGGTGGTCTACAAGAGGAGACTACTGGGAGAACTAGGGCACTCTCTAATTACGTATTGAACACTGTTGCAGGAAAAAAACCGGTTAAACTGGAACCGGTTTCGCAGCCGGCGTTTGGGACTCATCAATGCGACCTTATGGAAACAAAAGAAGCACGTGGAAAGGATGGCAAGAACGCTCTCAGATAAGATGGCAGGTAGACAAGTTGAGCTCTGCTAATTAGCCCAACAACAAGTCCTGAGAACCGTTCTAATTCCTTCGAGCAGTGATGCCCTGTAATTATCCCGGAGCCCGATTAAACTATTAAAAAGCACTAATGGAAATAACAAGCGATTTATATACTTTTTCCCTTCCATAATTTTCTATAAGGTCACAATTAAACTTATTTTACTGTGCATCAGAAAAATCGCCTTACAATCAATCATCGCCACACATTTCAAAGGCTGTTGGACATTGAGAACAAAGAAGGCAGAAGAGGTTCTGAATAAAAAAAAAGAAGTTTGGGGCCTAAGTTTAACGATCTGCACATCTAACTATAGGGACAGACGTACCTAGAGAGATGGCAGTAACTAAATTCGCGAACGAATAGACGGCCGCAATCTTAAATACTTTAAAGGCGAAAAATCAAACGTGAAAATTCAAAAGGGTAAAATTACCATTTTTGTAGTGGTTTTAAAGGGGTGACGATTCCCAAATCACCACTTGTTAACATGCGGGAACAACAATGGAGTAAGGAGATTAAATTTCTTCTCCCACTGTGTCTCCGGATGCCCCAACAAAGTCAGGGCGATAAAGTCTTAAATACATCCACAGCGTCACTATCACACGGGGTCTCTTGTTTCACAAGATGAGCCCAACTGGGATTGTTTGGAGAGGATGGGGGGTAAAAAATGAATGAAGCTTGTGGGATGGGGTGGGAATCGGGGGTAAGAAGCGCCCATGTGGACAGTGCAACAACAAACAGGCCAACGCCGGAAAGGAGATAAGCCAAATATAGACACAAGCAATCTTGCTGAATGATGAAACAGTTAACCAGGCATCTGCGGGGAAGGGGTCTCTTGGGGTAACTGCTCCGGAGAACGCGGTAAATACGTACGCACATAATATATATCCTCATATGGATATACAAACATGAAAAATGGACAGGTACATTCAGATGTTTGTGTATAAACACAGGGGATAAAAGGCCGTCATCACTGCGAGATGCGAGCTACCCGTCTTCACTAGGCCTAATTTGAGAGCCTCGTCGGGAATATGATATGAGGTTTTATTCCATGTGATCTGATGAAAAAATGTCATTAGAATAAAAAGACTTGGCAAAAAGAAAAGTATAGTTTTTGTTAATAACATGACGAATGGAAAAGAGAAACAGGCAAAGTAGACGAATCCAAAAATTCCGGTAAATGCGAATTATCAAAAATCCAGGAAGTCAATTTCAATTCTAGTCGCTATTAGCATCACCTTCGCGGTGACTGTAGATAGGAACATAAGGAAAACAGGAGTCTAAAAAGGGTAATCAATAGACTATACGAGGCAGCTCCTGTTCCCATCACCCAGTTCAGTCCCACCTAGCATCCTCATCCATAAATCTATCCAATCTATTCTCAAAACTCCGCAGGGATGACGCTTCTATCACATGAAAGGACTTAAGCACGGGTTTCTAGGCCGGAGGTCTGAACTTACGAGGGGCAGTCAATAAGTTTTGCGAATCGGTAGGGCAAAACAGAGGAAGGGGGATGGCTGTTTGTGAGGGTGTTAGGACAAGTTATGACAAGTCAGGACCAGCAGCCGCACGCTCCTGCCTCGTCTATTTAAGAAGCAGTAGCTGATCGCAGATCGTCAGTCACAAATTTTTCAACAATGGAGAAGGTTGAGCACCGCGCAGTGATCAAATTTTTAACCAAGGAAGGCAAGAATGCAAAATAGATCCATGAACGCATGGTTGCAGTGTACACCGACACCGGCCCTTCCTATGCAACCATTGCTCGCTGGAATAGGGAGTTCCGCCATGGTCGTGAGTCCCTTGAAGATGACACCCGTCCAGGAGTGACCAACAAGGACAATGTGGCCCGTGTGGAGAGGATGATCCTCGAAAATCGACGGGTGAAGGTCGAAAAAATCGAGCGAGAACTTGGAATATCACAATGAAGTGTTATCAACATCATCTACGACAATTTCGCCATGACCAAGGTCTCTGCCCGTTGGGTCCCTAGAAACCTCACGCCCCATGATCGACTTCAACGTCGTCAAAGTCCACAAGGCCAGAGTTGCACAAGCTGCCCTGCGCGAGTGCGGATTCGAGGAGCTCAACCATCCCCCCTACAGTCCACATCTGGCCCCCAGCGACTACTTTTTATTCCGCCAGCTCAAGGCTGCACTGCGTGGACGCCGGTTTGGGGACGATGAAGATGTCCAGTAGCTCGCCGTCCAGGAGTGGATTGAACAGCAGTCGGGAGATTTCTGGTTGTCGGGAATTCGAAGTCTCAGGGACAAGTGGCGCAAGTGCATTGAAGTCGAGGGTAGTTATATTGAAAAATAATAAAACACTTTTCCTCATATCTCGTTTCCTTATATCCGAATTGCAAAACTAATTGACCGCCCCTCGTATCAAGACACCTATGTCTCTTTCACATTCTGACCTTCCTAAAAACCCCCGATTCAATTTATAATTAATCAGCGGATCACACCTACCTATACTAAATAGGCTACACTTGCTTATGTTAAATTTCCTTTACCATTTCTCTGCCCATTGGGTTATTAGTATGGTCAATTCATCTTATAATAGTTTAGCATCAGTCACACCATAATATAATCCTACCTTAGTATCATCGGCAAACTTGCCCAGGTCGTTACTTGTATCTAAATCAACACCCTTAACATAAATCAAGAACGACAACGAAAGCTCTAACATTCACTGGTAACATTCCCGAATTTGATTTAACCCCATCCATA
Organism: Ceratothoa steindachneri; assembly: GCA_963969495.1. Classification (NCBI taxonomy): domain Eukaryota; kingdom Metazoa; phylum Arthropoda; class Malacostraca; order Isopoda; family Cymothoidae; genus Ceratothoa; species Ceratothoa steindachneri. Next base: position 20,165,098 of record OZ018319.1, read on the forward strand.
CTAACTCTTTGCTGTGTGTCATTAATTAAGTCATGACTGAATTCACCTAAGAACACTTCCATCGATCACATGCGCTTTAACTTTATTCAAAAGTTGTAAGTATGGCACCCCATTGAAAGACCTTTCTATAAAAAGACAGTAAATTAGTCAAGCACGATTTGCCTCAACTAAAGCCGTGCTAAAATTCCTTAATCAACTCATGTTTATCTAACTGATCCCTAATAAATTTCGCTATTTTATATTCCATCGGTTCGGAGTTCACGTTAATCAGTAGGTATCAGTCCCACTGACAAATAAAAAGCTTCTTAATTGAGTGTCGATGACTAGTTCCCCCCCCCCATTTTTCTTATTGTAAACTAAAATAACAACAAAACCCGTGGGTAATTCAAAAAGTTACTGGAAAAGCGCATTAACAGAAAACTAAGCAGTGAATTTCAATTCTTATTAAGAGTAGGTAAAAAAGCCCCCCCCCCCCGACTTGAGCAACATGACTTCCATTATAAAGAGATCAAGGTCTACATTGAATTCTTCCCCACTAATCTACCTCACCACTTCCTCAGCTATACACATCCTAACATCATCGTTATGAAATCGACCTGGCGGGGCAAGAATTGAAATTCGACGCTGTTTTCTGTTAATGTGCCTTTTCCACGAACTTTTTGAATGACCCATATATATCTATATATATGTTACAATATGAACACCCATCTGCACTCGGCGAGAGAGCAACCCGATGTGGCTTAACTTGGCTAAACTCAGACGCGTTGTCCACTCGGCTCAGTCCCCTTAACCCAGGTTACTTTAACAAGACCGAACGAAAAGAGCATGGCTCACCACACTACCGTCCTTTCCGCGTGCATTTGTGTACCGAATGTAAGAACAAGAGAGTTGGGTGCCCCCTCGCTCTCCAAGTAGTCTCTCTCTGTCCCTTTCACACATCCTCACTCTCATAATTCATGCCACTGCTTTACGAGCCACGCCCCAACTCTTATGACATACCCCCGATGGCATTATAACTAATTCAGGACCAATTCATTTATATGTCTCTTCTCATCGATTGACATTTTTTGGCGTTTGTATTTTACGTGCTAATTAGTTTTAGGCGAACAACTTAAAAAAAAAACTCGGAAAAATACTAAAAAGAATACTCTATTTACGGATTTTTTTTTCATTATGCGAGACTAGTTTCAGAAGTATCCTACCTCAAGACAGAATGGAAGCAGGATACTTCTGAAACTACTCTCGTCTCCTAAAGATTTCCCCCAAAAAAGGGTTTTTTCCTGTTATGAGTGAAGTTCAACACCGAAGTTTCCCCGAAAACTCCCGATAAGCAACAGTCCATTAAAATCAAGTGCGCTCTAATTCTTCCCGACCAAGATCTACCACACTGAATAGGTCGCAACACCCAAATATTAATAATCTGATCTTAACACTATCGAGCAAAATAAGAGAACGATTTTCCTATATTAAAATATTTTCAAAAATATGAAAGGAAATTTCCATGGTACATAAAGGCTACATTTAATATATTTTATGAAAATTAATATATTTTATGAAAATTTCATTATACAATCGTATATCCAAGAAATTATACTAAATAAACTAACAAAACAAAATATTGATAAGAGAAAGATCATTCACTGAAATGATTAGCTAGCAAATACAGTAAAAACAAAGCAAGATTTGACAACGATGAAATTAAAACACTTAATATGAAGTGTTGAAGCCTCGTTTTCTATTACTTCAGTGCAACGACGACCACAGGACCTCACCAATTTCTTGCAAATCTGGTCTTATTTTGTTCCATTAATGCTCAATGTTCGTCTATAAAGCCGTCAGGGTCGAAGGCTCCTGGCCTTGAACTTTGTTTCCAATGATCTTCCAGAGGTTCTAAATTGGGCTGAGGTCCGGGCTCTGAGCAGCGCCGCTTCATTACTTCAATATCTTCTTGTTCTAAATAGTTTTTTACTCGCTTTGCACTATGACATGACGCGTTGTCTTGCATAAATACTACTGGTGGATTCAGAGATGTGCGGAGTCAAGGTATAACAAGTTCTTGTACGAGGTTTAAGTACTCATTCGCATTTATCGTTCCAATTATTCGCATTGGCAGACCAACTCCTTCAGACGAAAACATCCCCCATGCAATGACGCTGCTTCCTAAAAGCTTGGAAGACTTTTTAACACATTTAAGATTAAGTCTGTCACATGCAGCACGAACAACAAAACGTCTGCCATCAGATTCAATTAAATTAAATTTACTTTGGTCGCTGAATGATTTCTCTCCCAATCTTCATCCCTCCAAACAACATGAGCTTCAGCATATTCGAGTGTCGCCTTTTGGTTCTTCTTACTGATGATTGGTTTCGTTGCTGGAGAATGAGCTCTTAAACTAGATGCATTGAGGAGACGGGAGACTGTGAAACGGCTCACTTCTTTGCCACTATTGGTTTTAATTTTTCGATAAATTCTTGCTGTAGTCTCGAAGAGATTCTTCACAGAGAAACGCTTAATAACTTTCGGAGCGTGGTCTTGCGTGGTGGGCCAACTTTTGCAGATCTATAGGTTTCATTTTCGTTGTATATCTTCAGAACGAGTGAAATCATACTTTTGGACCTTCGTCCCTCTCTTGAAATCGCTGTCCTCCCCGAAGTCTTCAAGGAGCTCAGCAATCGCTTTCACACGTGGTGGCATCTCTGCAGTGAGTACGACAACAATGGCGGCTGTACAGTTCTTACCTACAGAGCAAAATTTTTCCAAATGATTTTATGAAATTTTTAGAATGTTCCTGAAAAAAAAATCGTTCTCTTATTTTGCATGTGTCAATATCTTATTCGGTTGTTTTTTTTTAAGAATAGTATATTTATTGAATATACGATTGCATCATATTAAAGCTTCATAAAACATTAAATGCATACCTTTATGATCCATGGAAATTTTATTTACCACTCGTCATATTTTTTAAAATGTTTTAATAAAAGAGAATCGTCCATTTATTTTGCTTGGTAGTGTAATAGGATCTTGTAATTAAGGCATATTTACTAGATTTCATTTAAGTAGATGTGGTCCTCCTCATACTTACCATGCCTATCTACCATTCAGCTAAAACTATAATTTGGATACAGGTAAACAACCAATGACCAAGGACTAATTAGACAATGTTATAAAAATACCCAGGTGGACTAAGGCTCCCCAGTGGTTCATATGAGACAACCCATCAAAGGTATGGCGGGTGCTTGGTATCACGATGGTTAACCATCACAAAACCGCGTTGGAGGTTGGGGCAAAATCTACAGCCCTAGTATGGCCCCTGGATTAGCCTCGGGATACACATAAGCTCCTCTCCCCACAAGTGACATCAACCCCCTTCTACAGAATCCTTCGAGCCGCAGATCCAGGAAGAAACTCCACGTCATCGAACGGAGTCTCGTTTCTAACGATCCACACATAGCCAATAAAAGCTTTCTAATTATCGCTCAGGCGTATAAAAGATGCTACGCGGGAACTGCGCACAGTTCCCGCCATTATTTGAATATCTTCGTCTTGAACTCGGGTCCTGCAGCCGGACATAAAAGGAGCTGGCAAGAGGTTCCTCGGAACACGCGTGGGCGCCATGACTCAACTCACGATGCCCACTCAAAGATTAAACCCACAAGTCAGGCACGGAGTCCGGGAACCACGAACGGGCGAGGTTATCCAAGGACTCGAATCACTAAGTTTCGAGGAGGAGGAAGACATATAAATGAAATTAATAGCGAACGAAAGCTTTACATTTTGTTATTAATGGAAATTGTGTAATCCAACGAGATCAAAGTGGTGATAAGAGAGGGAAAGCAATTTAAAATTAATAAAGGGACAAGGACCACCCCACCCGTGTCACTTGGGGAAGAGCATCTAAAATACTCGAATTGTAAGTACCAAAGAAAGAGGAGAAGGTGCGTTTGAGAAATATTAATGAGTGAAAATGACTCAAAGAACAGTCATACAATAAAGAAAATCTCACTTGTCCCCACCACGCATCCACTACCAAAACACACTATTTACATATCCACTCCCACATCAAGCGTGTATTGCCAATTCAATACTCTTTCGATTACTACATTGAATGAAATTTAATGTTTAGAGATTAATCGAACACATGAGTTTAATTTCAAATAAAGAGTGACGGCAATTTGCCTTTGTTTCAAGTGTATTTCACCTGTGTTGCTCCAAGATTATTATTAATTCTGATCTAAACAAGGTCATCAGACCTAAGTCGCGTGCTCTCAATTATTCTGACTTACGACCTTCAAAACTTTCAACAAGTGGGGCAATTCGACCCATAGTTAGTTTTCTTTTAATAATTCCCGGACTAACCTAGGGAGGACATTGGCAATTATATCATTCGAGAGAAAAGGTAAAACAACATAAGGGTTTCAAATTTTGTTAGAATCGGCCGAATAGTTAAGATGTGATTGCCAAAAAACTAATTAAAAAGTGAGATGGTTACCGACTGACCTACGGACAGACATAGTAACTTATAAGGCTCGTGTGCACGCAACTAAAAACGTCTATGAATCAAGGTTGTGCTCTTTCCGATCCATACACAACAACCAAGAAAGAAACTTTGATGGAAATACATTTTCATGTTCTTTTATCAGTACACAATGGATCTAGACCATTTGCCAAGGGGGTGTTTTTACTCCTGTTGAGAATAAGGATTAAAAGTTATTTAGTTTATAACGAAACGAATATTTCGTACCTTTATTTTTTCGTAAACCATTTCTACTAAGGACAGACAACATGGATATTTGCTTGATACACTGCTTACTACTTAAGTTAAACAAACTTACATCTACTTACGGTATTCAAGACTAGAACTTGTTCATTTAGAAGGTAGATTCAGTGGCTTTATTTCTTACCTGAAATAAAAAGAAATAAAAATTATATTTATTGAATTAGCAACAACTGTCTATTGCGGCCTAAACGGACTAATTTCATCTTGCTATTAGATAATAATTATTGAATGGGAGTCCAGACATGTTCCCAATCCAGTAATAAAACAATTTCATGATATACCGGTAAATCAAAAATATTCCGTTAGATAATCTTTGTTTTGATTTTCTTTTATTTAGAAGCGAGGGTGGAAGATGTTTGGAGGGACGAACCGGTTCCCTGAACCTGGCTACCAACTGGAACGTTAGGTATGCCAGGCTAAGCTGAGAAAAACTCAGGCTCGGAGTTAAAAAGTAGCACATCGAGATCCATCGAGTAACGCAGAACCCCTCGATTCCGATACCTATTCAAAACGTAAACCATGATTGAATTCACACCCGCATATCACCGCACGGGTGAAAAATTAAACCCCCAAGTTAATGCGGGGGAACCCCTGACAAGCAACAAAGCCCCACCGGACGTTTGCACGGAAAACGAATCCAAACTATCGACACATGACACTTCCATGGCGATGGCGGAGGAAGGGAAGAGATCCGATTCCTTCATTGTAATTACATTGATGGGGCGCTGTTGAAAGGGTTCGGGCCGAGAACGAGAATTAGATGGCGACTGATTGGTCACGACGCGGCGCAGGGAAGCCTACACGAGTCTACCGAAGCAAGTGTTAGCGCAGATGGGAGGGGCTAAGATAATAGGTAGGCGTGTAAGAGACGAGGGGGCATTTCACTCGGAAAAAGAATAGGAGGGGGGAACAGACGAAGGAAAAACCAAAACCAATAAAGATATGAAGTAAAAAAAAAAATGAGGTACGAAAACAAATCTCGTATAACAAACGAGAACAAAAAGAAACGGTAAATAAAGAGTAAAAATGAATAAAGAGAAAAATAAAACCTCATCAATCTAGACAAAGCACAAATTTGTCCAGTTGAATACTTTGCAGCCCCGGAATTCCTCACTGATCAGGCATATATCATTTCCTCTCCGCAAAAAAATTAATTGCCCCTTTCTCTCTCCTCATTCGTTCCAAGCAAGCATAGACCAGAATACGAAGGAAAGAGAGCGTTAAACTACCTTATCCTTAAACACATGTAATCAAAGGTAGCCTCCCCCCCTAGTGGGGTCTAGGAAACCAAAAATTAGAACTACCCAATCATAGAGAGGAGCTAAAGATGATTAACTACAAACTGGTTTTGGTGTTTTGATAACTAGACATTCCGGGCAATAACGCCCCTAAAGCTGCCCACCCATAATATATATATATATATATATATATATATATATATATATATATATATATATATATATATATATATATATATATATATATATAGAGAGAGAGAGAGAGAGAGAGAGAGAGAGAGAGAGAGAGAGAAAGGGAGATATAAATAAAAAAAGAATAAAAACACAAACACGGGTGACAACCCTATAAGCACTTGGGGCCTTGCAGGGATGAGAGAGAGAAACAAGGAGTAACAAGGAAAGAAAGTACCCTAGAAGATCTTACGGTCCATTCAATGAGGGTACCTTTGGACGAGCAATGGAGCGGGCACATCTCTGCTCAAATGCTTTACGTCCTTAAACGGCCACTTTTCAAGACCCTGTCTAGTCTTGACTTGAACTGGTCAATAGATTCACTGTTGACAACTTCCACTGGAAGTGCGTTCCAACTACCGCAGATACTGTACGTGAAAGTGAAAATTTTCCACACAGATCGCGGTTGTAACGCTTCAGTTCAAGTTTAAAGCCGTGATTTCTTGTTCTGCTCTCAGCAAGTGTGAAAATATCCCGGTAGTCAACATTGTCGAACCCTCGAAGTATTTTGAAAACTTCGATGAGCTGACCACGCAGTCTACGGGTTTCCAACGAGAACAGATCTAATTCCCTTAATCTATCTTCATAACTTTTATGTTTGATAGAGGAAATCAGTTTGGTTGCCCTGGCTTGCACGCGTTCCAATCTCGCGATGTCCTTTCGAAATGAAGGACTCCAAAATTATACGGCCTACTCCAGGTGGGGTTGGACAAGTGAGTTGTACAAACACATTACAATCTCCTTGTTCCGATATCCAAACTGGCGCTTTATGTAGCCTATCACCCTTTGGGCTTTTTTTCTCCGCCTCAATGAACTGTTTCGAGAACTTGAGGTCACTAGTGATTGTTACACACAAGTCCTTCTCAGTGTCGGTGGATTCAATAGCAGTGCCCTTAAGGATATACTGAGATTGGGGGTTTCGGTGGCCGATACGCATCACTTTGCATTTCTTTACGTTAAAAAGCATTTGCCACGTGTCAGACCACTCCCTAATCTTCCGAACATCTTCCTGCAGGCTTGCAGTATTTCCATCCTTTGCAATGTTCATACCAAGCTTGGTATCGTCGGCAAATTTGGAAATCTTGGCAACCATGTCACCGTCCATGTCGTTGACGTAGATGATGAATAGTAGTGGTCCCAGGACAGAACCTTGAGGCACCCAGCTAGTAACGGGCACCCACTTAGAAGCCTGTCCATTCACCACCACCCGTTGCCGTCTGCCACTTAACCAGTTTTCTATCCAGCCTGCTACTTTTCCGTCTATGCCCAGCGCTCGCACTTTCCGGAGAAGGCGGCGTTGTGGTACCTTATCAAAGGCTTTCTGAAAGTCTAAATAGACCACATTCATCGCCTTGTCCCGATCGTGCTCACTGAAGACGAAGGGGAAGAATTCCACAAGGTTCGTCAGGCATGATCGTTGCCTCAGTAGCAAGTTTGACTCTAAATGCGACGTCATTTTGTCCACCACGAGTTTACCGACTATCAAAGTCAGACTGATAGGTCGGTAGTTCGACGGTTGGCTACGGTCTCCTTTCTTGAAGATAGGAGTCACCTCCGCTTCACGCCAGTCTCTAGGAACGCATTCGGTCCGGATTGACATGTTGAAGATTGCGCTCAAGTGTCGTGACACTTGATCGCGCACTTCTTTCAACACTTTAGGTAGAAACCCATCCGGGCCAGGTGACTTATTCATTAGGTCACTGATCTTCTTTTCTATTTTTCTTTCGGTGAAGTCCATATCCTCCAGCTTCCCCCCCCCCCCCCGAGTAGGAATCCGTTGGCTGGGATGGGACCACACTCTTCAGTAAACACTGAAGCGAAGTAGTCGTTGAGGAGGTTAGCAAATTCTGCATCTGAGGGCTTTAATGTCCCCTCCTCATTCCTCAAAGGGCCAATCGTTCGACGGATTGGTTTACGGCTGTTTACATATCCAAAGAACTCCTTGGGATTCTCTTTACAAAGTCTCGCCACTCGGAGTTCCTCAGACCGCTTAGCCACCCTTATGCGGGACTTCACTCTCCTGGATAGCCTCCGGTATTCGTCAAAGTCACCCCGAGATCTTCGATTGCCGGTACACAATTCTTTTCTCCCTAAGTAGTTGGCGGATTTCTCGATTAAACCACTTTGGTTGAACAGAACACCGACGGGAGCATTTCAGAAGGATGAAACGCGATTGAAGTCTCATGAATGTGGTTTTGAAACTGTTCCACGAGTCTTCAACAGCCTCGCACACTTCTAGCCTCGCGTCAGTCAATCCAGCACGAAGACCTGCAAAGTATGTTCTTCTCAAATCAAGTTTCCTCGATTTACTAGTTGCATGCCCTGACTTCGGGACTTTGACTACAAATCTAATTAGTCGGTAGTCACTGCCACCGAGCTCTTCGGCAACAGAGAGGTCCTCAACGATGTCATCCTCAGAGGTGAAAACCAGTCGAGGATATTGTCTCCTCTCGTTGGCTCTCTCACCCATTGAGTCAGGTACTCGTTGTTCGCGAACTCCAGGAGTAATGCGTTCTCGCTACAGGGTTCTCTGGTGTCCCAGTCAACTTGTGTGTTGAAATCCTCCATGACGATACACACTTGTGTCTTTTACAAGTTCGCCCAGCAGCTGGTACAGACTCCTGTCCTGTTCTAAGAGTTGGGCAGGGGGTCTGTAAAGCACCAGGGTCCTGTATCTGGCAGGACCTATATCTAGGTCAACACCTAGTAGTTCATGATCGGATACGATGTTGCAATCTGTCGAGTTTAGAGTATCTTTGATATACAACATCACACCGCCACCCTCTCTGTCTGGCCTATCTTTCAGGAAGAGCTGGTAACCGGGAATCGTGAATTCACCTTCAAAATCTCGGCTTGAGGTTTTTATCCACGACTCCGTTATGGCCACCGTCTCAGGTTCTTCTCTTGCTACGAGGCCACGAAGTTCAAGAAACTTGTTTCTGATAGAAACAGTTGGGAGTCCCCGACTGTAGGACTCCATACGCTCTTCTGTTTCCCGTCTTACTTGTCTCTCTGTTCTCTTTTGGTGGTGTGGTGGCACCCTTTCGAGCGACCTCCGCGAAGGTCGTTCCAGGGGTGACTTTGGCGTACTGGCGCACGTCCGCCCTCACTCTGGGCCGGACCGTCCTTTGAGTCCGCTCAACGACATCTTGTATTAGGTTTAAGAGTACAGCCTTTCCTTCAAAGGAAAGGTGCACCCCATCCCTTTGGTAGAGATCGTTCCTACCATAAAAGATGCGGTAGGGGTTGACAAAAAACACCCCTTCCGCCGTACATAAATCTCCTAGTCGTCGGTTCAATGCGACGTTCCTCGAGTGAGCGATCCGGCTTGGACCTCTTCTCGGGAGCATCCTGACCACGACACGTCTGCGGGTTTTCAACCCAGTTATCCACAGCCCCAATGACCATCTGAAGGATCTCGTCGGTAGGGCGTACCCTACCTCAACCCTACCATATCAAAGGCCAATTTGATGTGGATATGAGCTGGATAGGCCATAAGGAAGTAGGCTTTAGTTGCAATGATGCGCACCGACCACTTTGTGGGAACCAGGACGGTGCTGATAATAATAACAGCAAGTTCTATTGTTCATTGTAGACCCAAATCTCCAATAAAGTTAATTTCATGCCAATCCTAAGTTTCAAGTTGAGCAAATACATCACACGTTACCTCAAAATAATGAATGGCAAATAGTAGAAACCTTTTTATCTGCGCTAATGTAAGTGCGAAATCATGAGACGCCGTGGTGACTTGAAAGGACGTCATCACAGAAAGCCGCGACAAGTTTGAGAGCTTAAAAGGTCCCATCTGGAATCGGCCGATGCGTCGGAGTCTGGAAACTTCCCCTTCGGACGGAGGGGGTGAAAATGCCATTCGACCCCACTATAAATCCTCCGGCGCCAGAGATGGAAGGCAATATCCGCCGTCTGCCCGCCCCTCGTCAGTACCTGCTATTCGCGTCCCTCTGGACTCTGCACAATTCTCGCAGAACCCCTCAAGCTCCCTGTATTCTCGATTAATTCGCGTGAGTCTACCCCATACTCGTTCTACCCGTTCCTCGAACGCAACGCACCCAGTCTCGATTCGTGTTCTACTCGAAAGCAAGATTTAAGTTCATCCCGTAATCGTCATTAAGAGACTTATTTGAACTTTACGCCAAGGCAAGGATTACTCCCTGGACCAAATCTCCGAGGTAACAGCAACGCGCAACTCTCCTGTGCAAATGCTCTCTCTACTACCCCCCCCCCCAGTGTAAGCGCCCATCGTCGGCTTCGTATACGTTCAATGTCATTCGAGCGACCCTCGGTCAATATTGTTCGTTTGTTTGTACGGCGACCGTCCCCAAGTTTCCCCCTTTTTGCAGTTGAGACTTGTGTACGTCGAATGCGTATAAAGCTTATTTTATAACCCCTTTTAACTTTGTAAAAGGATATTAATTTGCATATTAGTAAAGTTATTTTTGTCCCCGTTTTCCTATCGTCCCAGAACTTCCAAGATAGTCGACTATTTGGCCAACCTACATTTAGTTAATTCGCACTCTGCTTGTATTATAAATCTCCCACGCACATAGCCTTCATCGACCTCAGCTGAGAAACACAGAAAGGGTTAACTTGACCCTATTCTACGACGCTGCCTCCTGATATGAACCCCAAGAAAACCGACATCAAAGGCAGACAGATTTCTTGAACATGTGAACCATGGGCGATAATTTCACAAGAGACAATTTCTTAAATCATTACTACGATACCTTAAACTAAAGGGTTTAATGCATTATAAACTATACATGCAACGTCTACTAAATATTAGATTATGTATTTAAATGTATCAAATGAACTTATTTTGTTTCTAGAAATAAAACTTAAGTCACCTGGGATGCTTTTCTAGATTAGAGTTGCAAACCTGTTTTAAAAAACCGCTTTTTTTAATTATTTCATTAAAAAATCGAAAATCGAAATATAAAAATTGAGGGGGGGGGGGTTAATGTCTGCACAAGACACTTTTGAACACATGAATGAAAAACATGACAATTTCATGTTAAACCTAAGTTTAAAGTGAAGGAAATACATCCCAAAGGTTTACTCACCGGACGGGAGATTCTCGATAAACAACAACAAATCAGCTTGTTAAATAATTCACGAAGACTAAGCAACCGTTTGAAACAATGCTCGAGTACCAATGCGACAGTGTGCGGTCAGATGATACTCAGACAGCGTCGGGAACTCTAGGAAACGAACGAACGAACCCATGTTTGAACTGGCTTCTTGGCAACCATTTCAAAGAAACTTGGGAGGGGGGGAGGGGGTCGCCATTTCCTTTGGTGGCGAGACGCAACAGAACTCGCCCACGTGAATCTTGTTTCCCGACAAGGAAACAAGACTGCACTGCGCCATTCCGTTCATTCCAAAGCAACCTCGTGTTAAACGTATAGAACCTTGCAGATTCCCAGGTGCGCCTAAGTCCTCTTCTGTGAGCACTTTTCGAGATTACAGATTCCTCAAAATGCTGGCAAAGTTTTTGTCTGGTACTCAGTCACCCTAGATCCCTCTAATCACGCTGTTGTTCACTTTCCCTCTTTGGGAGTATAAAATGATCCAAGTAAGGAACAAAGAGGGGGTAGGGAGGGCCCTCTTTCGGGGTTGTCAAATAACTTGAATTCCGCGTTTTATGGTCGCAATTCTTTGCGGGAACTTGGTCTCAAGTGCAAATGTTTCATCAATGAATTGGCGCAGTTCGGTGACGCGGGGCATATTTTCGAAAGCCAAGCAACAGAGAGGAATCGTGTTACTCGATACAGCGGTGGCACTCCTCCCCTCCTCTCCTCGAGCCTAAGTTTTATTTACATATAAAATAATTTACAATTTTTACCAATGAGTTGGTAGGGATTTTACTACCAATCAGCACTCTTAGTAAGATTACCACCACCCAAATGTAGTCTTGGCAGGGATTTATCACCAAGCTGGTAGGCTGTTAAGGGCAGGGGTGCAGATGGGGTATAATGCCCCTGCTACAATTGAAACCTGGAAGAACGCCACGCTCTTCCGACCCCAATGCCCGCATTTGTGCACCCTCCCGACCCCAATGCCCACAGCAAAATCTCCGGCTATAGATCTTCACCACTTAAGAAATCTCTGCATGATACGGCCTCGTTGCTATTGCGATTTAAATTCAGGATTAAAACTACTCTTGGCAGTGTTTTACCACCCATTTGCACTCTTGGCAGGTATTTTTACCACCGGTATTTACTAATTTAACAGGCCTTGTATTTCTCGGTGTTGGGCCCTATTCAAGATTCATTCGGTCTCATTTCCACCCATTTACGCCTTATTTACATATACTAATTAGATTTATTAACATAATTACACTGATTATTTAAACTATGGCCTATGATGATACTGTTTATACAAGTGGCTTATTATTATTTTTATTAGTAGGTACTTGTTGAGGTTAGGGTAGGTTATCGTGGGGCTACAGTTGCTATCTTAGCCAGGATGACATGAAAATACCTACTTATCGTTTGTTTACTCGAAACTTAAAAGTGAAACCAACGAGGGTATCAGAGCGGAAAATGGATCTTACACAACGACCCTCGGGGTCATCCCTAATTAATGACCCCAAGATTCAATCATATAAGATATACCCCCCCAAAATATCAATCATAGTTGATGATTCCCAAGAAACTTATTGGTAAAATAATCGGTAAAATAACTTTTATTAAAGAATAAAAAACATAAATAAAAGAAATAACTAACAAAAACGTAAAATATTAAACCAAGGAGTGAAGAAGAGAAATATAATGGCAGAACTTTTCAAATTCATTCGAACGGAATCGATCCTACCACATAGGTTAGATCAAGTCAGGGTAGGTTACGTTAGTTTAGTTGAACCTAACCTAACCAACATTATACTAACCAAATTCAATCCTAAGTACCATTTTTACTTTATCTTTTTATCCTAATCTTATTATCAATCCTTATTTTTACAAATCAATCCTAAGTAATGACCCCCCCCAAAGATAATTCCTAGATAATGACCCCTAATATAGGGATAGGGTGTGGTGTCATTGTCTAAAGGAAACTACGTAGGGCGCTTGGGAGTAAAAGGCCGCGACACTCTCCAAACTTGTTCAGCTTCAACAATGAGGGCAGGTCACTTTGCAGACTTTGGGGCCTGGAAGGCACGCAGTCCTCAGCACGGTCGTCCATGCTACACCTGCGAAATAGAATTCACATCTACAGGTAATCCAAGGAGGAATGAGTGTAAAGAAGGGAATAAACAGATGAAATAAGATAAAGTATCGTAAAAAGAGAAATTATCCCCTACACTTCCAATCAACTCTAAAGACGAATGCGAGATTTGCAAAATCTATTACGAGATCAAAGACTCCCCCCCCCCGGCTATTAAAAAACCCGCCCTAGCCAGGTTTAAAGGCTTTTATCCGCATATTCTTTGCGACCTGATGAAGCGGAATTAGGTGTTTCCCAGGTAGCCCCGCGCGGACGGGCCACCCACCCCCCACGTTTCGCAATCGCCCCAGACGCATTCAAAGCCGTTTCCTGCCCAGACAGAGCCAAAAGAAGAAGAAGAAGAACCAGACGTCTTCTTGTGCCACCAAAATATTCCGGCGGTTCGCAGTGACACTGACCCGGCTGCCACCATTCATACATCAGACACCAAAACGTCAGTCTTCAAAGGCACCGGTGGAAAGAGACAGTAATTATTGGGAAGGGGGAGTCACCCTTACTTCAGTCTATCCAGGCTTTTCTAAGAGGCCTAAGGGGTTTTAAACAGATTGGAATGTACCCATATGAGCGTTGTTGTTTTGTCCTTTAATTCAAAAGCAACCATTTGGCGACTGCTAGCTAGGGCACAACTCGCCTTACCTATGAGGGAATCCTTACTTGATGAGATGTGGTCACACCCCACCCACATAGATGAAATAATCAAAGCTTAAGAAGTAGACATGTTTACCAAGTGGAGTGGTAACGACTCTGAGGTACCAGAGTGCAATAGCTGGAATAATCAATATAAAAGAAACAGGAAGTAATACAGGATGAAAGGAGTAATATTACGGGTAAACAAAAGCGCAAAAAAAATAGGTACATAACTTATTAAAACATAAATTTGCTGCGTTCAGCCGAGGCCGAACGCAACCAACTCATTGAGAGAGAGAGAGAGCAAAGGTGGGATTACACAAGGGAATCAACAAAATACTACTAAACCGTCACATTTTTCTCAAAGTTCCAGAAGTTATCCATAAATATGTTTATCTACCGGGCATGTCATCCCTGCCTAGTTCCCCTTTTCCCTTATCTCACAATCCCCTCTGCCCAGTGGGATGTCTTCCCCTCACTCCTGCTGATAGGGAAAGGATAATGGTCCAAGAATACAAACGCTAATATTCGAGTTCCTGACCGGGAGATGACGTCTTTGGCTAGCGCTTCAAGACCAACATGGATTGGTGATAGGATAGTGCTCGATAAAGGACTTTAACCCCCGCACACCAGAGCAAAAGTATTTGGTTCGACATTTATGGTCGTAAGATAAGTTACAAAGCAGAGCCTCAATTCATCGCCCTTTTTAGACTAGAATGCCAAATTTAATTGAAAGCGTTCACAGAGTTCTAAGACACCCCCGTTCGAAAACACACACACAGCTTACTATTATCAATCATTGGGCCAAGAGGTATGCACAAGCATCTCTGTTTAGCGGACACAATCACCCTTTGTATAAAACGGGGCATATTTTTGGAGTAGTGGGCACATAACTCAATTTCTTATGGAGTTATTTGACACAAGCATTTTTGGAGTTAAGGAGCCAAATCACATATCAAATATCGCATCATGAATGTCGGTAAATAATAAAATACAAATATATAGTATACATCATTTGTAAATACAAGGTCCCAATAGACATATATAAACTCAATTCAACTTCAAGATCTTTTTAACAAGGGATAATCAAATCATGAGTTCTACAAAACCTTCAAGTCAAATGTGAAATGAACATAAGCCAGATGGATATTGCCTTATTACTGTGTGCGTGAATAAGATGCGTACGCGACGGTTTTATGGTCAACGGCTTTAAGCTCTTAATCAAATATACCTCAATTGGAACCTGTATTGCCCCTGTCAAGCGACCCGACTTATATTGGTGAAAGAGCGGCTGTTTTTAGTCTCAACAAAGCTTGAATAGAATTCCGAAGCTTTGAATAGGACCCACTATTATAAGTCGGTCATTCAAGATGCAGAGGAGTAGAATGATCCAATGACGCTCTAAAGAAATTAATATAAAAAAAGCTAACCTACTCAATAATAATCAAACTTTGTGCACGAATACCCCTCCCCCCGCCCGGCAAATGCAGTATCATTTTTAAAATTCGAGTTTTAAATAACTGTTGTTCGGGGTAGGATAGGGGTCATTCTGAAGTCAGCATATGCTTATAATAGAGGTCACAAAGTCAAAACCCTCACGGAGGGAAAATAATGGAAACACGATACCGTAGCGCGTTAGGGGCGGGGAACTGGCTAAATTTAGCTTCGCTATTTCCACGGTCAAAATTTCGTTCCTCGACAAGCCCGACCGAAAGTGAAGTCGCTTTAGTCTCAAAGGAAGTACGGGAACAAGTGCCTCGCCCGCTTCCTTTCTCACTTCCGTCCCAGTAGAGTAAGATTCGCCAAATCCGGGATATAAAAAGCCACGTCTGGCTACGTCGCTTCCGGCCATGGCCGAAACGCCAACACCAGACAGGGAAATCTGTGCTCATCACCGGAGTAAAAACGCCTTTTCTATCGAAGGTAAAACCATAATTGAAAATACTTTCGCCTCTTAATATAAAAAGAACCTGGCAATGGCTTCGCCAGCTTGCGCTTCGCTACTAAGATTAAAATCTAAAAAAAGCAGCCATGGTTACATTTTTATAAATTTTATGAACTTCGTCAATTGTAATAACTTTAAAAAGGAACTCTAAACTAAATTTCCCCCCTTTCAAAATATCACGTTGCTAAAATATAGTTATAGAAGAAGATATATAAAAATAAATTTTCTGAACTTCACCTTCTGTAAGGAGGAGTGGCGAAGCCCTCCTCTTGTTACCTCAATTTTTAAAAATCCCCAAAACACACCAAGTCATTTCCGAACTAAGAAAAAAAAGTATTTACTATTTCCCCCAAAACCCGTTCTTAAAATATAGAGTTAGTGATGATGATGATGATAATGATGATGATGACATAAAAAATAGTCAAATTTAATTCGATAAATAAAATTTATTGAAGAAAAACCAAACAATCTTCAGTGGCAATCCATATAGGGAGGGCCTACTAGCCAATGCATACCCCTTAACCGAAATTCCGTAGCCATGGAAACCTCATAATTACGTTCATTCGACTAAAAAAAAACCCCAACAACCATGAAATCATGTATTTAATAAAGTCTAAGAAAAAATATCAGTACAAAACCAACGAGCGCCTCCCCTAAGAAAGTTTGTAACGAAAGTAATGAAATTAGAGGAAGTGAAAGATATACAATACAGCCGAGCTCGGAGAGAGAACTATGAGGGCGTCATGAGGTGGCCGACCAATGGCGGATACGCATCCCCCACCGAGGTAGGCAGCACCCCACATATCATGTGTAGCGGCACGCCATCCGAGTCTCGAAGTAGATTGAGACTACCAGGGTTTTAGTTCTAGACATTGCCATCGGCGCTTTATTTCGCAGGCTAGTCGCAAACCAATTTCGTCCATTTATTCTTGGTGGGGGCCGGGAGGCCCGGTTACCCCCTCCGTCTTGGCTGTGGGTGGGGGTTAATATGTTTGCATTCTCCTCATCATTTCTCTTTCTACCCCCCCCCCCTCCCCATCTTGTTTTTCTTTATCCTTTTAGCATACCGCAAGGGGGTCCCAGGTGACATCTGAAGGTTTGTGTACCCTTCCGCCCAAATGGCAAAAGAATTATCTGCCAAAAGTCACGGGATATCATCAGTATGTGAAGGATAAATTGGAGGGCGCCACCGTACCGTGACGTCACGAGTGTCAGTGTGACCACCGGCTACCCTGGGCATAGCAGGGCGACGCGACATGTCGGGCATGTTAGAGGGCGACACTCGCTCAAATCCCATCCACATTCAATGAAGGGGGGCACCAGACGCATGCCCATAGGGGGGTCATTGCCGACGTTTTTACCTTCCGTGGGGTATGGGAGCGGAAGATACCCCTCCCCCCCCCTCCGGAACATCCCTGTAAACACCCGGGTTTGTGACTTAGTTCATTGGACTCTGGTAACATGTCACGTGGACCGATAAGTCACGGGCTGGTGGTGGGAGGGTTCGAGTGGGGGCGCATACCCCAAGATGGACCCAAGGTGTGAACAAGGCACCAACCTCCCTGGCAGGCGGTCGTGCCCCCCACCCATCATCGACCGGTGAGCACCACGTTGAATCCATCCATGGGTTTCATGTTGGACCCCACCGCCACTGCTTCCGAGGGCTTCATGTTGGACCCCACCCCCACTACTCTGGGACCTCACAGCGGGATAATGAATGGCGCGTGTCCTCCATCGGCCGCCCTGGATTGGTTCGGGGAGCATTCTGGACAGTTTCGA
The DNA here is from genome assembly GCA_963969495.1 of Ceratothoa steindachneri. Classification (NCBI taxonomy): domain Eukaryota; kingdom Metazoa; phylum Arthropoda; class Malacostraca; order Isopoda; family Cymothoidae; genus Ceratothoa; species Ceratothoa steindachneri. The sequence continues at coordinate 20,182,937 of OZ018319.1, forward strand.
CCATGGGCGAGGACACCACCGCCACCACCTTCCCGAACCCACCTTCGAATATTTATGAGGGGGGTTGGGGTTGGCCCTCTCTATTCCCTCATAAGACCTCCCCCCCCTCCAAGTATCAGGGCCCCATCGACAGAACATGGGTCACATCACCTCTCCAAGCGTCTTCCTTCCAGACTCAATTCCCCCTCGAGTTGCTGCACGTCGCCGGGCCGGAGCGGGAGCTGCACGATGATAGGCACTTCGGGACACGGCCTCATTGATATTGCGCTTTAAATAAAGCACACCGCTATCATTCTCAGCCCGCTTTCACAACACAAACGTACTTACATTTCCTCTGTCCCCTAACACTGCTTATTGAGTACTAGTGTCTCTATGGAGGTATTGGTATTCAAATACTCCTCACGCGGAACGGGGGTCAGCCACTGAGGTCATGAACGGTTACAGGTATTAACTCGACACATCAAATACAGCGAGGACTGATCCCTGGTGCCTTGAGGCTCGCCGTGATTGTCATTCTGATCTGTATGCACATTTCATTATCCGAGTCAGGGGATCGTGTCCAGGATACGAGGGCCGAATGGCACTACATACTCGTCTTCCAGGTGGTAGGTAAAAAGAGGTACCCAATGCAACCTGGAAACCAACCAACGGTAAAACCAGGTACCCAAAGAGCCCTGCAAGCCCACCAACGATAAAAAACAGAACCCTAAGAACCCTGCGAACCAGCCAACGGTAAAAACAGGTACTTAAAGAGCCCTGTAAGTCAATTAAAAAACAACAACAAAAACAGGTAACCAAAGAACCCTGTAAGTCAACAGACTTTAAAAAAACAACAAAAAAAACAGGTAACCAAAGAACCCTGTAAACCAACCGATAATAAAGTCCCCAAACTGCAAAAAATATCCTGCAGTGCTCTATAAGTAGAGCGGAATATTTTCAAAACAAACACCGATAAACGAGTCTAATTTGGTCGGCCGCATTCTCCTATCAAACCGGCAGCACAAACAGGCTATTTTGGTATAACCGACACGTTTTCCCTAACTTTTTAATGTAAACTGTATGGTTAATAAAGTACCTTGTACATAGGGTAGGATAAAATAATAAAAGATATACCATGAAGAAATGGGGCTGGTAATTTGAACAAGCTTCTTGAAACAGAAGACATTTTTAGATCTACTTTGTGGCTCAAATCCCTGTACAGAGAATGGGGCCTCCTTAACCACGCCTTACCTTTTGACGCCTGAACTAAGTCCTTTGGAGAGCCTTTCCTTAGTCAAATTTTTTGCAAGCTTTTCCGAGCCCTCGAAAATAACCGAAACATAATCATGACACTACAATAACGAATCAAAACACTACGAAAAAACAAATCACGCCAAAGCAAGCAAATATACACGCGTCTGGGAAGAACGGATATACTACGAGGGATTTCACAGGCAGTTAAAAAGTATGTATATACAACGAAAACGACCGCAACAAATTTTGATTTCTTTTTGAAAGCCAATTAATTGGAAAAGGGTCCTGTTGAGGTGAAGTTGAAGTAGCTTCTAAACGTCACTGTTCGGCGGGACTACAGCGAGCACCAGACACCAATTCAAATTGACGAAGCAAAGCCTAGTGCGCCACCGGAGATCAGAGCCAAGAGTCGCGTAGTCTGCTCACGAATCAGTTGACTAAAAAGGTGATAACTTTAAAATGAAGAAATAAATATAACGACTCGAGTTAAAACAGTGCCAAAGGAGGAGGGGGGGACTTGCTTTTTCTTCTTGAACAGTGAAATACAAGAATGTGTTACCCCAGGGACCAGTCATGTCTTATCCTTTACCCAAACATATACACTTGGCTATATACTATAATGTCTTCGCAGGTCAAATATATCTAAACCAACTGAATATCACCCCAATACAATGGAATACATATACATCCCAGATCAATAGGTACCCAAACCATCCCTCTACCTAATTCACAGGAAACCTAAGTGCCTCTACACGTAATTTGATCAAGATAGGTAGAACAATATTAAGAAAACCAAAGAACCCGATCACAATGAGACAACGGAGAGAGACTGCCACGCATGGTCAAGATATGTATGTCTATTTGTTGCAAATGTTTTTTCTTAAATTCCCATCTCGTATGATAGATCAGTGCTCTATTCGCCCGAAAGGGGGTGAGTGGTGTAGCTTGAGGCATCATGTTATAGCCTCAACGCCTTTAGGATGATCATCGTCTATATATCTTGGAGATGTTTACATTTCCTCTCCAACCGCAAATGACCACTGTAGATCTACACCTGGAGGAGGAACGGCGCGCCATTCGGTCCCCATTGACCCCCCTCCCCCCATTCTCAAATTAGTTTGAGACTACTTGGGTGTTGTTCTAGATATTTCTATCTTAACTTTATTTCGTCACTTTCTTGGACGGGTCCCCCGACTCATGCCGTTGGTGTCAGTCGCCAGATGAGCGCTGTATTTTTTTTTCTTGGGCGGGGCCTAGACCCCCGCCACACACACTTGGCTCCAGTTAGAGTTGTAAGTTCTATCATGGTTCATTCTTCCCCCCCTTTCCCCCCCTTTTTAATTCCAGATGAGGCATGGACAACCTTGTTCCGGCTCACAATCTGGAGGCTTGTGTGACCCCTGCCCCTCAGCTATCTTCCACACATTTTCACTTCCTTGATCTCCACCACTTTCTTAACAGGTCTATGAGGAGACAGAAGGAGATACTTGACGCGTAACTCTCTTTCAAACTTGCCGTTTCCACAAATACGAGTCCTTTTTACAAAGCTATTTATTAAAAAAACAACAAAAACAACTTCGCCCCCCCCCCTGACGGAAATAAAATATAAATTTAGCCTCCTGCACTTGTGTTCAAAGAGTTCGAAACTGACGGACCGCCGTGAGGCACTTGATGATGAACAAAAATAAATCGCTACAAACCATCATTAATGATGAAAAAATCGCTACAAACCAACATTAATTGTGAAAAAAAATAGCTACAAACCATCATTAATGATGAAAAACGATACAAACTATCATTAATGATGAAAAAAAGGAGGAAAAATGTCGTGGTGATGAACTCAATAAAAGGTCAAATAGGACGCAAAAGAACACGACCAAACCCTTGTTTACGACTGGTTAACTTGAGAAATCGACCTTCATCATCGTAGCTTTTAACGAGAGAACCTCTAAAGGAACTCAGACCGGATGTACAAGTCATCAACTCCTCACCAATACCATTTTAGACCCATTCATTCACGTCCTATCTCACCGCCACCTACACTACTTATTCATTGGGGCCATTTTTTTTCGGCCAAGGCGAGTCTTTTCACTGATATCTCCCAAGTTAGCTCCGTCTAATTGTAGCACCCTCAGACCACTCCCAATCTACAAGCCACGCTGAGCGATTGAGGGCTGCCTATTTTGGGTCAGTGAAAACAGCAGCAGATCACTACATGACCTTTCCGAATTTCCACACCTCGAGACCACCGAGAATGATGTTATTTTCTTATTTCTGATTCTGTTCATTGATGAATAAAGAGGTTTCCATGAAAAAATGCGCAACGTGTGCAAGTCCGAATCGAGTACTTGGGTTCATATTTACGTAATCCCCAAATCAAGAAATAATCCCACATTTGCTAAAAATTGATCATAATTTTCCAAGCGTGATTTTATCTCAACTTGATCCGTGGTTATATAAATGCCATTTATTCATTTTGGGAAGAAACGCAAAAGGTGACATCACTGAAGGCTAGCATAACCGCTTGGTGGCAAGAGGAAGTAGACGGATAGAATAAATATTAACCAGGAATTTTGAATAAAATATCTATTGTCATGTCTACCTACTTTCATTGATTTAAGTGACTGTTCTTTGCAGGTCGAATAAGTGATACTTTTTCATGGACCGACGGACATGAATCTCGTAGTTTTTATTTTTAAGGGGTTAATTCTCTATTTCACCAGCAGTAGAGGATATTCTTCACAAGAAAAAGTGACGGAGAAACTGATGAACAAAAATATAAAAACTGCAATTGAAATTTTCGGGAACAAACGAAGAAATTTGAACTCTCTTTTCCGAGACTTGAAACACGTGCGATCAATAGTGAAAAAAAATCGAATGAAAGGACCTAACTAAACCAGCTAAACTATAAAATTTATATCTTAATATCAATCAATCTTTAATATTACTCTATATGAGTACATGTCTATAAATCTGTCTTAATCTGAAGTGGGTGATGGGAACAGGAGCTGACTCGTATAGGATATTGATTAGTCTTTTGCAGAATCCGCAACCTCTCTCAGTATTTTGTATCTAATCCAGAACTAACTACCGATCAATGGTTTTCAGGTCTTGCGTAAAGCCATCACTATTCAAAAAAGCGCAACTCAGGATCAGAACTAGAAATGCGAATACACCCACATTAAGTTTCGGTAATCGCCTATATGATCAGATGTTGAAAATCGACGCTGAAAAAGGCCATAAAACCCCACTATAATCTGTCTTGAGTGAAGTTCAAAGAGTCTAAATCGAATATTGGTATGAACATAATGATATTTTTAAACATGTTTTTAAGATAATTTTGAATCTGAACGTGATGCTCGACCACGGCTGTTACTTGTGGGATATTTTTGAATGACAGCCGGATTTACCACGGGCACGAAAGGCTCGGATGCCACACCTATTGGCGGGAATTTGCAGTCGGGGGTGAGAAAAGAGTCCTGGTGTTACACAAAGATCGATCACGATGAGTGAGAATTATCTTCAACCGTTTACCACTTATCCAAATTAAATCAGAGGTGAGTGCCACTGAGATTGTTACCATTTGATAGAAAAAGGCAATGGTAGAAAAGAAAACAAGAAATGGGAAGAAGTATTAATAAAAAAGAGAAGCCTACCAAGCACTAGAATAGCAAAAAAAAAATAAAGTGATTAGTTTTACCACTGATCTGCACGCTTTTTGAAGCCCTTTTATTTCTCAGTTGACATCTACAGGCGGATCACTCCCATGAATTAATAACATGCATCTCCACCAAACCCATTGTTTACAACGTTTATTATTATTATTGTACATGGCCCACTTTTCGTCTCCTGTAAGAATCCTACTAAAAAATAGTTCACTCGAGTTGAATTTAGTTTTTCAAGTTATAATCGGATTTTCTTAGTAGTAATATGAAAAAATATTCAGCAAATTCCATTAAGGTTTACCCGAGTGAAAAAAAATATATTACTTATATGATGACCTAATAAAATCCCATTTTTACTCAAAATCTATGAATAAAATAAGCGAACAATGACTTTGCCATGAAAATGAGGACACTAAAAACGTAAATAACTGAAAATTATTTTGAATTAGACTTTTTAAAGAAAGTTAACACGTGCAATAAACGAGGATACTTTTGAGAATGGCAATAAATAACTATAAAAAATAATTTAATAAATGTTGAAATAGTTGTTTTATCGGGAGAGCGCATTTCAAAGGCCTCTTGAGAAATAGGTGCGTAGAGATACTCAGAAAGATGCAAAGCTACGAATTTATCCGCCCTTCCTTTGGGGCATTATAAAAGGCCAGAAAAATTTTAAGTGTTGGGCGGTAACAGCTAGCCAGTCAGTCCCTCAGCTCCCCGCAGAGCCTAAGTAAACATAAATTTGTAAAGAGTAGTTGAGAGGGAGTCTGTGGAAAGGGCGGGGCATCATAAACAGCTTAACAGGAACACAAATATAAGTTTAAATAAAAGCTGCTAAAAAGAATGACAGGTGCCCAAAGGAAGTTATTTTGTTGCACAAGTTAGAATACGGATAGTTAAATAGTTTATTGGCCATCTGATACTAGCAACGAACAGGTAGCAGAGTCGCCTAGTTTAGTCAACGAACATTAGCTAGAGTTGTCAGTAGGTACTAAACGTAAATTCTCACCATCTCTGAAGATGGACATCGCAGCAACACTCAAAGTGATTTAATAGAAGCTAACATCAACTGACAGTGTATTGGCCAATACTGCACTTTGTATCAATGGATTTATGAAAAAAATATAACAGATCAATTCAGTGGGAAACCTACAAAATTAAATTTGTGTAAAAAAAGAGAAGGCACTTATAAGTTCCTCAAGACGACATAGGCGCAACTAAATCTTATTTTATGCCAGAGATGGTGACTTTGTAAGAAACGACGTGGGCATTTTAAAGCTTTCTGGGTTGGTAAAATTAAACCAAAAAAAAAAAAAACTAACCCAACAAAATATGAAGGAGTACTCATCAAACACCATAATACATCTCGACATGCCGATTAAAAACTCATCTTTTGGGTAAAAATAAAAATTCACTTCAATGAAAGTGGCTTCTGAATCAAATCCCCCAATAGGACTAATGGAGTAAAATAAACCCAAACCTTAACTCGATGAGATAAACGCTAATCTAATCTAAAAATATGTAAATGATAATTTGACGCCAAGTAAATAATTCAAAACTAAATCCACTTGAAAGATAACAAATGTGACCGACCATTTTCACTAAATATCATCCATCCGCCAAGACACATTAAGGAACAATACAAATCTAAATCACATTCGCAATGGCCTATTAGTTTAATTCAAATTAAATTAGGATACAGAAGAAATAAATGGGGATAATTAATTTGAAGGCAAGCCCATCAAAGATACATAGAATTAAGGGATCATATAACCAAACATCTTGTTTATATTATTCCCCAACAGGCAGCAGGGACATTGTTGTCTAGTGAGGATAAAAAAGATAATTAAAATGGATTTAAGGCAAATTGGCGAATCGCGTTGCGTTGCAAAAACCGAGCATTAGAAGAAGGAGAGGCTACTAAACAGCATAACTTGTTTACAAAGCAGATATCGTAAATCCGAATATAGGTTTGCGTGTGCGAATTCTAGCCAAAAGGTTGTTAGAACCCCTTCCCATCCCCCCAAGGCCAAGATTAAGTTTTATTACGGCAAATAACACACCCTTTTCAGTCTAATCCAATCGGGCATGAACAACCTCTTCATGTTGAAGGCTAAGATTGCATCAAATGTCTAATTCATTCAAACATCAACTGGTCGTCATCTTTAACTCTCACAATAAAAGTTAGCTGGTAGTAAATCAATGTCTATGCGAAAATAATGAAATCTAACATTATTTTCTGTATGTCTAAGTGTTTTTAACATAACATAATTTCACGGATGACAAAAGCCACAAGGGCCTATCAAAGGTCATCCGCATCTGTCAAAATGCATCCATAGGATTGTGCAGATCATGCATCTACAATATACAATTTAAACCAAAAACAAAAAACATCATCATCATCAAGACTCGTCAAAGTTCAAATCAATACAATAATAAAAAACTGCATCCACAGGAATGAGTCCAGCATACCCTCCCCATATAATCATCTAGTCTGCGTTTGAAAACATTCAAGTTTGAACTGTCTACTGTCTCAGGTCTCAAACTATTCCAATAATCTACCACTCTATTGGTGAAAAAATATTTTCTAACATCTAAACTGCACCTCTGTTTTAAATTTTTTAAGTGGTGACCCTAGTCTTATTACTACCATCCAACTCAAATAACTTGCTAAAATCCAACTTATCCATCCCAGAACAGATTTAAAAAAGCACAATCATATCTCCCCTCTCACACCTTTTAAATGAGAACATATTTAATACCCTCAGTCTATCTTCAGGTTGATATCATGTCTAAAATGTGGTGACCATGCTTGTATAAAGTACTCTAAATATGGCCTGACATACGAGTTGTAGAGTTTAATGATAACTTCTTTACTATTGTAGCTAACATTCCTGTTAATGTATCCTAGCATCCTATTTGCTCTATTTTTTGCCTCAATACACAGCTTTGAAAATTTCGGTGACCTATCCACTACTATGCCTGTCCTTCTCATCCTCAACTGAATTCAACCAATGCCCATCAATTTCATAGCAAATTCCCTATTATCCCTTCCCATGTTAAGAACTTTGCATTATTTAAAGTTAAAAGTCATCTGCCACTTCTGAGCCCAAGCTAATAACTTAAATATGTGAGTCACTATGCACTTTAAAGCTACCTTCAACTTCTTTGACTACAGCTGTCAATTTAGTGTCATCAGCAAAAATTGACACTTTGCTATTAACAGCCTCCCAAAGATCATTTATATAAACTATGAATAATAAAGAGCTTAGAACGGATCCCTGAGGTACGCCACTGATAACGTCCCTTCACTGTGACCTCACACCAAGATATAATTTACTTAGATTTTAGTAAAGCATTTGATAAGGTACCACATAGGTGACTAGTTCATAAATTAAAAATGATTGGGATATGTGGGGGTGTTTCAAATTGGATAGCTGAGTGGCTGAAAGACAGGAAGCAAAGGGTAGTGCTAAATGGTGTAAAGTCAGAGTGGAGGGATGTTATCAGTGGGGTTCCTCAGGGATCAGTTCTCAGGCCATTATTATTTGTCATCTATATAAACGATCTTGGGGAGGCAGTTAATAATAAAGTGTCAATTTTTGCGGATGATACCAAATTAGCAGCTGTAGTTAAAGATATTGATGATAATTTTAAAGTGCAGGGGGATTTAAATAAATTGTTATCCTGGGCACATAAGTGGCAAATGACTTTCAACCTAGATAAGTGCAAAGTTATTAACATGGGAAAAGATAATAGAGAATTTAACTATGAAATGGATGGGCATTGGCTGAGCTCAGTAGAGGATGAGAAAGATCTAGGAGTAGTAATAGATAAGTCATTAATGTTTTCTAAGCAGTGTATTGAAGCAAGAAATAGGGCAAATAGAGTGCTGGGTTTTATTAAGAGAAATGTCAGTTACAAAAGTAAGGAGGTTATTCTTAAACTCTTATGTTAGGCCACAGCTAGGGTACTGTATACAGGCATGGTCCCCACATTTTAGACACGATATTAACCTTCTCGAATCAGTGCAACGGAGGGCAACAAAGATTATTCCTTTCCTGAGGCACCTTGAATATATAGATAGACTGAGGGTATTAAATATGTTCTCGTTCGAAAGGAGGTGTGTGAGAGGGGATATGATTGAGCTCTTTAAAAAATTTTCCGGGATAGATAAATTGGATGTTAGCAAGTTTTTTGAGTTAGATGATGGAAATCGGACTAGAGGTCACCACTTGAAAATTAAAAAGCAAGGGTGTAGGTTGGATTTAAGAAAATATTTTTTCACCAATAGAGTGGTAAACTTCTGGAACAAATTGCCGCAGAGGGTAGTAGGTAGTCCAAATCTAAATGTATTTAAGAGTAGGTTGGATGAGTTTATGGGAAGGGAAGGTTGTGATGGTTCCTAAGTTTTGTATAAATTAATATTGTTTGTATATATCTATAGCTGCATGATTTAGTTCTTGACAAGCCTTGATTGGTGATACCCTTGTTTCTGATGCAATCCTCTGGATGTAGTTTTCCTGGGAGTTTGGGTGCCTTAAAAAAGATGCCGTTTGACTCGGATGACCTATGATGAGCCCTTGTGATCTGTTATATTATATTGTGGGGGACTTTGATTTTGTCTTCCCCTGGTGATGGTGCTTTTTGTGGGTGGGTTTTGACGGAGGCGGATGACCTTTGATAGGCCCTTGTGGCTTTTGTCATCCGTGTAATTATGTTATGTTATGTTAACACAACTCTCTTTCCTGTCTTTCAGCCATTCAGTTATCCAATTCAAAACTTTACCACATATCCCATGCATTTTTAATTTGTGAACTAGTCTCCTATGTGGAACCTTATCAAAGGCTTTGCTAAAATCTAAGTAAATTACATCAACATTCTCTCCTTTATCTAATTGTTTAGTTACATAATCCATAAAATCCAGTAAATTTGTTAAACATGATCTACCTCTTTTAAACCCATGCTGAGCATCATTTATTAGCCTACCACTCTCTAGATCAGTGGTGGCAAAACTTGACACGCGAGGGCATTTTAAGTGACACGCGCGACACTGAGTACCTTGGACATAGAAAACACGTGCATAGCTGCATACGACACTTGAATAAACTGAATGTTAAACTCCAAGGTTTTGGTAAAACTATTGATATCATGTTTAGACATATTACTGCATTTGAAACCAAACTTGACATTTTTTAGCGCGATATTGAAACTAAAACTTTGAAGTACTTTCCAAGATTGAAAAAGAACTATGAAGTTAGTTACAAAGATGAGAATGATATCGAACACGATCAAGACTTCTTTTTGTCAGCTTTACGTTCTTTGAAAGATAAATTTTCATCAAGATTTTCTCAGTTTAGTGATCTTGAAGAAATATTGCTTTTCATTAAGCACCCAGATGAAGCTAATTTAACAAAAATGAAAACGAATCTGTTTGAAATGGCTGAAAATAGAACTTGAAATGGAATTAGTAGAACTTCAATCCAGTTCTATTTGGAAGCAAAAATTCGTCACTCTTAAAGGTAATTTAGAAACACTTGAAAAAGATCGATTGAGGGGAGTTTGCAGCAATCAAGACAACCAAAACAAGCATTTGATGCTCTTAAACGTCTTGCCAAAGCGGTATTAACTTCTTTTATTATACGTATGCGTGCGAGAGTCAGTTATCATCTCTTGACTACGCTAAAAACAACAGAAGTCGATTAACTGACGAGGCAAGTGCTGCATGTTTACATTTAAAGACAACGAACTATGAGCCCGACATAAAGGAAATGGCTGGAAAAATTCAGGTTCACAAGATAAATTAAATAGGTAAGTTTAGATTTTTATTTCTTTATTGTACAACATAGCATATATATTCCTATACTTGTAGGTTAAAATCATAATGTAATATAGCATTTAACAATAAAAATTTAGAAGTGACACACGACGATGTAAAAATGACTAAGATATAAAAGTATTGACACGCCTAGCATCAAAGATTTGCCACCACTGTTATAGATAGTTAGAAATTCCCTCCTTAACTATCTTCTCAAGAATTTTACAAACTTTAGAAGTTAAGCTTACGGGTCTAAAGTTATTCGGGTCCTCTTTACTTCCCCTCTTAAAAATGGGTACTACATTCGCTAATTCCAACCATTAGGTATTTCTCCAAACTCTAGTGATCTAGTATTTATCTTCTCAAGAGCTTCTGCAATACTATCTACACCTTCTTTGAGTACCCCAGAATGAATGATGCCTGGGCCAGACGCCTTACTAGTATTTAACTCCAATATAAGCCCTTTAATTATTTCCCTGTTCACATTAATGGTATTCAACACTATTTGCCTTAACCTAGAATTATCTTCAATTGATCTATCTTGATTCTCTTGTGTAAATACTGAAGAAAAATGATTATTAAGAACCTCTACTATTTCCTCATCAGATTCTTACAAAACCCCTTCATATCTAATAGGCCCTATTTTATCAATGTTTGATTTGTTATTGATTCTATAAGAGCTAAATAATTTTCTTGGATCTTTATTATTATTTTGAGCTAAATTAATTTCTGCCGCCTTTTTGCTCTTCTTAATAATCTTATTTAGCTAATTTCTGATCGACTTGTAATGATTTAATTTGTCAAAAAGTACTTTCTCTCTGTCATCTCTGGTATGCCCTTTTCTTAGAAATTTTCCTACTTATCTCTCGATTCCACCACAATGGCTTCCTACATTTCTTCTGCTCCTGGACTATGTTTAATATAGTCTAAAAAGTGTCCCATATCTCATAAGTATTCTTTCCAATGAATTCTATATCCCACTGATCTGATTTAGCAAGTTGGCCTACTACTTTGGTAATAAATATACCATGAATATTAAAAGGGCTTCTTTTTAAAACTGATCCCTCACTTCCACTGAACCACTAATTCACCTAGACCCGTGTTATTTGAACAGCTGATTTGGCTTAGATAAAAACAATTTTAACTATTGTTCTCTAATGAATCATATATACATTGAAAAGAAAAGTGAAGGTTCACACTTCCATCGATTTATCAGGGACAAAGTTCATAATAAATATATTTTGGCCAAACCATGTATGAATCACGCGCATGTTGTTCCATTTGCTAATAAACAAGACTTCATACGGTATTGATAATATTCGTGCCAGATGTTTTCCAATATCATACGCGTCGGTCAATGGGGTTTACCTTGAAAATCTCTAAGGAATACCCACTCCTTACTTTGCAAAGAGCTTTCGAATTAATATGCATTAAGGCCAGAGAAAAATCAAAACCTAAGAGTTTGTGGATCTTTAATAATGGAATGCATCTTTTGTTCATAGAAAAGCGGTCAAAATATCAAGACCCGGAAGAGTGAGCGAAAAACAACAAAACGCACTCATTAAAAGTAATACGAAGGGAAATATTCGAAAATAAGGAAGGCTGCGAAGGATTGGGTATATTTCCATTGGCGTTTATTTAATATGTATAATGAAAGAATAAATAATTCAGCAACAAAAAACAAAAACCCACCCCCCAAATATACGCAAGAAATGGCACTCAGGCGAGGGTCTTTTAACACTAACACGGTATTTTGGGGAAATGTTAGGGAATGAATGACCTGACCTTTGGTCTTCCTGCCATAAATCCCACCCTTATTAGACAGACCCAGGAAAGAAGGCGCCTCGTGGCAAGAGGTCACTAGAGAAACAAGGCAAGATAACCATTAATAAGTGATATTTGTGTCTAAAATGATTTAAACTCTATAGGGAAAATTGCAGATTGGTAATACACTAAAATATTTACAATTGAAAAATGTGCATCTCAGTAAAGTACTACATCAGCTTCAAAGATACTAGGAATTTATATATAATGTAGTCCTGCGTCCTGAGAAGACAAGTTTTATATTATTTCTATAGACGGCGAATGTAATGTACTGGATTAAAATCGTAACATTATCTACTAAAAGTGAATTTTAATTAGAATCACTTAATTACCTTCATTCTTCAGACTTTGGGCAGGCTGGTTGAGCGGAATATCTTTAACCATCTTTACTGCGTAATATTTGTCTTGAACAACAAAGCTGGGCTTAACACATACAATGCATTCTTCTTAGGACCAGGAAATGCAAGAAATTTCGCTAACACAAATTGTACACAACTTTTGTCACAAAAATAAAGAAAGAGGGAAATCCCGAATAATTAATATCCACAGGAAATTTGCTACATTTCGGACGAACCACAAAAAAATAAAAACAAATTTTTCATAAAATGAGAAAGGACCCAAATAAATGCTTGGGGAACACCATTCTTCGCAGTTCCTATCAAGGACAACAATAATCTAACCCTATCACGACCACCTCTGGCGCTCGACTGACTAATGTGAGTATGGAGGTAGCTACTTTAGTCTGCATGTACACATACTCCGAGATACAGGCGATTTTTCCATTCTGTTATGGAAGTGGGTTTTGTGTGGGTTTATAAATTTTACCACTCTGTTGCTTACAGGAACCTGTGTTTGCATAACATATGCAGACAATTTTCGTGGTGGCTTGCTAAAAGAATTCTTTTTTGTTTATAAAAAATGAATGAATTATATCATGGAAATATGCTAATTAAAGGAGTAATGAATGAACAGAGGAAGGAATGAGGTGCGAATGTAATCATGGGGTAACATAACACGTTCTTTGTAATTTTTGTGGGATAGGGATCAACTTCAATTTTAGAGTCACAGAATAAAATGAATTTATTGCTACAGTACTTAAGCACGTGAACAGGTACACACGGGCGCATGCGCAGAGGTTAAGATTAGAAAGGGCTGGAATTAAAAGTAAAAGTGCATCGTAATAAAGCGGGTCCTTTAAAACTCCCCAAATAAGTAAATCGATTGTTTAGTAGGTACATTTCGTTCCATCCTCTCTTCCACAATCCCTTGTAGACAACTTTCACAATTTTCGAAAGCTTTATTAGATTTTTTAACTTTTGTTACCCTTGTCATTTTTATAAGTATGGACTAATGCCACCATTGGAATTTAAAACAAGTCATTAATTATCCAGGCAATTTCATCATCTTTGCAGGTTTGTTTTGCACTGGCCTAGGCTTCTTGGCCACAGAGCGACCCAGCGGCTATGACGTCATACTTGGAATCTGTGATAAACTTTATGTTTTTCACAGACAAGCACAAGATGACCAAAATAGAGAGTAAAAACAAAATGACGCAAAAAGGTGAACATAAAAAATACTACATAAACGGAAAGTTAATAAATAATAAATAACAGCCAAATCTACCTTCCCCTACACCCGTACACTTGGACAAGCACAACTACAAAAATAAATAGATAAAACACTGCAGTTTGTTGATTTCGACTTTTTTAATTTCCACCACTTTTAATAAAAAAATTTATATAAAAATCATAAGAATAATTTAAATGAAAAATATTTGAGTTAAAATATTCTTGAATTAGTTTTAAGCCTTTTTTTCATAGATATATTTTTTTATGAAATTCCTAGCTGGTTTTGACTCGGCTCAATAGATGGCGCCTGACATTTGACCAACGTTGACTCCTGGCATATTAATTACTTTTTTATACAAAGAAGTGGAAACCTCTAAAAAAAAAAGTTATTTTAATGCACAGTGAAGTGCGGGTGTTTTTTTTTTTGCTTGCTATTTCTACATGGCAAGGACATAACAATGCAGATATAATTGAAAGCAAAACGTTGAAGTTGCATTGTTTGGCGGTTAGAGGAGTCAAATCGTCTATTGGCACAAACTTGATTAGTATCAGTGAATCTCTCCCCACAAGTTGGGCGAAGGAATAACGATGACTAACAATGCAAGAAGGACTAACCGTTTCACTCCTAAATACATTCAGCGTTCATATGGTGCTTCCCACACAAGGAGATACAACTGTAAACCGTTAGTTTAAAGTTCAGGAAATCTACTGGAGGAAGGAGCTGAGGGGTGAAACTACGCAATCTTTTTCACTCATGAAGTTGATCGTTCATGAAGTCAACAATCAATGAGGGCATGAACAGAAACACGTATGTAGAGAAGACACATACCCAAATGTATGAATCTAAAACCCATTAATTGTATCAGAGAGGAACAATTCATCGGCTGGAGATTTTTAATTAATGGAATTTTTTATTATTATTATCACCCACATGGTGACAATTAATTAATGAGAAGAAAACAAGGTTTCTACACGGGGGAAGGGGTGTTCTAGGTTGGTTTAAACCCTCGCTGCCCTAGAAAGTTCTAGAATGTGCCCTCTGGATTAGCTTGAGGAGCAAGAAGTATTTTGCCAGCACGACTTATCTTATCCCTGCATTTGGTCTCAATGGCTTACGACCGAATATCGGCCGGTCCAGAAGAGAGGGGCTCTTTCCAGTTCCTACTAATCCGAAGGGCGTCTTCCCGGGCTATCATCTCTCACACATCTTCGCTTTCACTAATCTCAACATTCATGAAACTGTACAAAACCCGCCATAAAACCCAGTAAACAACATAAGGCGATAACACAACAGCCCTAAGTTGTAACTTAGATCAATTCTAGGCAATAAGGAAACTACTTTAATAATAATAAGAATAATAATAACTAATAATAACAATAATAATTAATAATAACGATAATAAAAATAATAATAACAGTAGTAACAAGAAAAGTAATAATAATACACAATAATAGTAACAATAATAATAATAGCAATAATAATAATTAATAAAAATAAAAACTAATAAATATAATAATAATAACCAAAATAATAAAACAATAATAACCATATAATAATAATAATAATAATAATAATAGTAACAATAATACTAAGAATAATAGTAATAATATAACAATAATACTAATCATAATACTAATAATAACAATAATAGTGCAATAATAATAATACAAATAATAGTAAAAATAATAGGAATAATAATTACAATAATAATAACAATAATACTGATCATAATAAATACAAATAACTAATAATAGTAATAAATACTAATAAACAATAATAATAGTAATAGTAACAATGATAGTAATAATAACAATAATAATGCTAATAATAATAATAATAAGTACTAATAATAACAATAATGCTAATAAAAATAACAATAATAATAACAATAAGGACAACAATAATAATAACAATAATGACAACAACACTAATAATAAATACTACTAATAACAATAATAATAATAAATACTAATAATAACAATAATGATAATAAAATAATAATAATAATATTAATAATAATAGCAATAATAATAAAATAATAATAATAATAATGCTAATAATAATAATAATAACAATAATAAATACTAATAATAAAAACAATAATAATAATGTGCAGTTCTACGTTTTATTTTTGTCAACTTTCGCCAAATTGAGTTCGGTGTGAAAAGGAATTTCATGAGATAAACTCAACGACAACGATAAATCATCATTATCACCTGCTCCACCCCCCATACGAAGTAAGGTAGGTGCACATCAACGCACTTTAAAATATACCGCTTCCAACCCCTCTACGGCACATCAAGCACAAAACCACCCAATTTTGCTATCCTAACACCCCTTCATAGCGTTGGGGCGCTGTGGGCTGTAACATCGCATCGAGTCGGGGTATATAGCCCCGGGCACGCCCCCTCACAAACACCCTCCATACACTTCCTCCTCAGTCAGACCCTTCTCTCTCAAGCATTCATTTGCACAATCACCTCACTTTATATGACGCGGTCTCCCCCCCCCCCATCCGTTTGCACACCCAGACACCACTCACTCCTCATATATTGCCCCAGACATGGCAATACCACATCAGAACACACTCTTCTTCACACCTCATAACTCACTCCTCTTCACACCTCATAACTCACTCCTCTTCACATCTCAGAACACACTATTCTTCACACCTCAGAATACACTATTCTTCACACCTTAGAACACACTATTCTTCACACCTCAGAACACACTCTTCTTCTTCACACCTCATAACATACTCTTCTTCACACCACAAATACCTTTAACCAGGCCTTCCTCACATCTACCGTTCATACACCAAGACATCCCTCTCGAAATCTTTTCTTCTTCTTCCGAAATACAAAAGTCTCTTCACACTTCCAATTACACGATGATTATACATTTTCTCCACAACCAAACCACCCACCATGCACTCCACACCTCTTATTCCTTGTTGTTGTTGTTTTTAGCTAGCTGCCTCATTGCCAATACTTCATTTATACACTACTTATCCACTCTAAACCTCTCTTGTTCATCCCCTATCAAGCCCTCAGTTATCTTTCTTACACCCCCAATTGGAATTTTCAATACATTTTACCTACAACACTTAACATCCATTTCCCTGTAGTTCTTGCATTCACCTTTCTCCCCTTTGCCATAATACAAAGGCAATATTACTGCCTCTTCCAGTCTCAAGGAACTCTTCCACACAGCCATCAGACCCATTTCATAACACGATCTACACCACATTTTACCATCATCTACTCCAACTGCTGTTCCATTTTGTAAACGAACTTTTTTATGCTTATCTCTTCCATACTCTCTCACAACACCAGGTTAGATACCCCAAAGCCAATCATAGACACGCGTCATCCTCCGCACCCAGATTATACAACCCTTCAGAGGACTCTCGCCATACACTTTTAACCTTCCACAGTGCTCACAAATACTCTGCCATTTGGATAATTTTAACATCCTTCCTCTTGAGGGGAAAGGTGTTAAATGTGAGGGTGGGCGTTTCCGTTAAATTGCTTCGTTTCGCCGCGCGCCATAACTTTAAATTAAAAGATAAAAACAACGAGGACATCTGCAGAAAGAAGTGGCGAAAATATAGGAAGTTAAAATGAGTGGAAGAAATATAGCCGCATAACTTACAGCAGGTATTGGGGCAGAAGGCACCCGAAAACCTCCACATGTCAGTTCCAGCATGCTAACCCATGCTCGTCATAACACTCCTTTGTAAGATACACACTGACATAACAATTTTGTTGACAATAGGAAATGATGTTCAGGTGGCAAAACTTGGAGTGGGATGGGGGGGTAAAGAAAACTATATTGAGGTGGAGGGTATTAAAGGGATCCTGCAATTCCTAGCCATGATGTTCACTCAACCTTTCTTGGTTTCTTCACTTCCTGGTCCCATCCGGATCCTCTTTCACCTTCCAAATGCTTCATTTTCACTTTTCTTACTCTGTGTAATCATTCCTTTCACTTTTTGTTTCCCTGTATGGATTCATCGAGAAGTAGTGTGTAGTGGTGGAAAAAAAGAGGCTAGGTGAAAGTCATTTGTTCATGGTCAATTTTAGAAAGACAGCGATGATGGGATGGGGTTGTAGGGGGTAAATGAAGGTTGGGTGCAAGTAGAAAAAAGCAAACAAAATTGGATTAAAAGTGGTGTCAGAAAGTTCCGTCGAGTGGTCAGTTATAGTGAGAACATGAAAGACGTTTTAGACTTTCCAAAAAGTAAGGGTGTAGGAACTCAAATGACTGGAGAAACGGTAACAAAAACCTCTAAAATGTTGACTGTTTCCAGAGAAACTGTGTCTAAGATTATTGCTGTTTATGAGAAGCTCCGACACAAGTAATGACGGACGAATTGAAAAAGCTCAGCGATAGAGCCCAGAGAAATCTAGAGCACATATTCCGACGAATCATAAGACCAGAGCTTCAAAGGTGACTACAGAGTTTAATCAGCATCTAAAAAGTGGCGTTTCGACCAAGATTGTTCATTGAGAGCTTCATGAATCGAGGTATTACGGATGGTCTGCAAAAGACAAAACTTGGCTTACGCAAATGATGAGCAGCAAAAAAACGTGGTGTATGTCAAAATAAGAATTGGACACATGGAAGAATATAAATATATTTAGACAAATATTCCTAAAAAAATGGATACTAGAAGAATAGGATATTTTCGGACGAATCATCCTTAAGAATTAGACACTGGACCAATGAAGAATCGAATATATTCGGAGGAATCTTCCTTAAGATTTGGAAACTGGACCAATGGCAGAATGAGATATATTATTCGGATGAACCTTCCTTTTTATGTTCTGCCGGAGTTACCGTCAGATAACGCCTAAAGAATCTTCTGATCTTGACTGTCTCTTTCCCACAGTTAAGCAAAAGTAGATGAATGATTAATTGGAAGGAATGTCAAGGAATTTCCTTGGTCAAGTTGTAGTAGTAGTGCATGGCGGGGTAAACTCCAAAGACTACCCGTCAATTTTGGCTGACCAAGTGAATGTAATTGTGCAAATGCTCTTTCCCACTGGCGGCGCCATTTTTAAGGGCAATAATGCATCCATTCACAACGATAAAGTGGTTACAAACTTTTAGAAAATGCATGAGATGATGCTAAACACTGGGATTGGCTCCACCATCCGCCAGATCTTAATATAATCGAACATTTGTGGTATCAATTTGGAGAAGCAACTCAGGAACCGATTCCCTCCAACAGTGTCTCTAAAAGCGCTAGAGCAAGTTTTGCTCAAGGAATGGGCCAAAATTACCATAGATACTGTCCAAAAGTTTTAATCAATTACTCTACGCAATGCGGCTCTTATTAATGCTAAAGGAAGACCTACTTTATATTTAAAATAATTAGTAATTAAAAGTATTTCCATTATTTTGTCCACCCTTAGGTGTTGCGGTTTATAGCAGCTCGCTGGGGTCGCCCGCCCCTTGACGTCAGAAATCATACTTACAAACGAATGCACTCAAAAGTACGAACTTGGCGCCCTCTAACGGGGGCTCGTTTAGGTTAGTATGTTAATTAAACGCGCGCTACGGCCTAGTCAACCCGATCCTGGTCGGCTTGGTTTGGATGGTTGCTATGGTAGCACCCCGTAGTTCGGACCCCACGTTAAATTATCCGTCTCTCACTGAGATAGGCATCAGATGATATAAAATGGTGGTAAAAACTGGGCGAAAACAAGGACAAGTAGGTGAACAAATCTGTATCAAACACAAGGTTAAATTGGTGCTAATCATATACAAAAGAGTACGTTGGTGGTAAAATTTACCAAGTCAATGTCAAATAAGTGGTAAACTTAAAAAGGCAAATCAGCGACAGAATCCGTAGCAAAGCAAGGAAAATCGGTCATAAAGTAAGCGCCCAAACAAGGGAAAATCGCTGGTAATATTCATACCAAATGGCATCGATTATGTGGTAAACCTGTACAAAAGGGGAACAGGTGGTAAATTCCGTAGCAAAGAGGGGGGGGGGGTCATAAAATTGGTGTCAAAACAAGAAAAGTCGATGGTAATCATGTACAAAAGGAAAATCAGGTACAAAATCTGTAGCAACACGGGAAAATCGGTCATAAATTAGGTGCCCAAACAAAGGGCATCGGTGGTAAAGGTAAACAAAAGTTAAATCAGTGGTAACATCCGTATCAAAATGGGTTAAAAACGTTGATAAATCGGTGCCAAATTCCGTACTAAAACAAGATTTGTACTTAAAGGCAAATCGGCCGTAAAATTCGTAACAAAAAAGGGGCAAACTCGTACCTAGACCAAGGGCGAACCAGCACACCAAAACTGTGGTAAACCCTTACAAGAAACTCCCTCCCCTCCCAAATCACCTTAAACAAGCCAACACCTGACGGAGGTCAAGTTCAAAGACCTCCTCCCACCCACCGACTGTCATCGCATCGAGGAGGGTTCTCTGCTCAGCTGAGAATTCTTGGCAGGTGGGGCGCCATCTTGATCAAAGTAAAAATAGCTTGGCATCGTCGGGTCTTTTAAGTGATAATTCTGCTGTATTATTATTTGGAAGGGGGGGGGGGTTAGCTGTAATGGCATCAACTTCAAAAGAGAAGATTTAAACTACCGTACTTGGTTGGTAATGACTCGTGGGTAGGCCAAATCGCGCTATCCAACCATGGAGAAAAGCTCTTGCAATCGTATCCGCTCGAATATCAAGGGAGCGGAATGGCTCCAGGCCACCTGGACAAACGATCAATACAAGGAGGTAACGTTGGCTTCAAGAAACTAGAAAATGACCAACGATGTCAACAAGTACGACTTCAAAAGGCTGTGACGCGGGTGGGAGCGTGTATGTCTGTGAATTTTGGCACGCTGACAGGCAAAGGGGTGATTTAGACCACTGTGTGATGTCGTTACGCATCGAACACCATACGAAACGGGGAGATACAAAACATTTGAGAAGCACCGATTCCTGGATGTGAGAGATTGTGAAGATCTTTGAAGAAAGATTGCTTGTGTGTGACGTGCGGGAACAAAAGGACGGATAGTTGCCGTTGATAGGTCACAGTAAAAATGGTGCATGTAATCCAGGTATGCTCACCTTCTTAAGAGATGGTGAGTGTCTGGAATCTTCTTTGAATAGATCTTGTAGCTCTTCATCTTTGACTTGATTCTGAGAAATGGCATTCCCGTGTGGAGCCGAGGGTAATGGCATTCATCTCAATTCTTGAAAGTGGATCTGCTGGTGTGTTCATAGCATCTTTAATGGGACGGATGTCAGTATTAAATTGAGATATATGGTCAAATTGCCTAATAATTCTTGGAGAATGGGTAACAGAATGGGTTTGTGGTCGGTGTAAACACAAAATTCTCTGCCTTCAAGAAAGTGTTGAATATGTTTTGTTAAGGTAAATGGCAAGAAGTCCCCGTCCGAAAGCGCCGTAACAGTTCGGGCATGCTGGACCTTCTTTGAATAAACTACAATGGGCACTTTGTCTCCATTAACGTTTTTAGTCGCGGGCGACTATATATCTCACTATGTCGGTCGGTCGGTCCACGTTTTGCTTTATTTTGTTTTGGTAATAACACTGTAACTATTCGGCTGATTTTAACGAAACTTTAAACCCTCTTGTTGTTTTACATTCTCTTTCGAATGATATACTTGCCAAGGTCCTCCCAAGATTAATCCTGGAATTATTGAAAGTTTTGAAGATCGAAAGGTCATAAATCAGAATAAGCGAGAGCACGCGACTTTTGGTCAGCAGTCCTTGTTTTCTAACACTCTTATCTCATCAGAAATCGGATTGAAAATGTAACCCCGTTTTGTATAGGACTCTTGGCATTTTCTAACGTTTGTAAGCTACGAGGATCTTTCGTCAAGTGCAGCTTTTACAATTTATGTTTATGTCAAATCAACGCATGCAACGGAGCAAGAATACTGTCCCAATTTCTAATGAATTTATGATATTCATTAAACTGAGAAATAGGTGTAACTCACGTTAATTATTTGGAACTGGATAATTTGATATCACATCACACTTTTCTTTTAGAGGTGTAACGCCGTCTTGCGATATAACATGACCAAGAAACTTTAAACTAGACTGAGAAAAAACACACTTAGACGCATTGATTGTGACACCGTATTGTTCTAAACATTGGGACAGGAGCGAGAGATATACTTTATGTTCATGTTCAGTTTTACTGGCCACGAACAAGTCGATGTATGCATAAAAAAGATCTAAGCCCCCGGTAACCTCGTTGATAAACATATGAGATGTTTGTGCAGTATTCCGTAGTACGAATAGCATTTTGACGAATTCGAAAAATCCAAATGGATTGCAGACTGCAGTCTTGGGAATCTCTTAAGGCTCAACGGAAATGTGGTGGAATGCTTAAGATATATTTCTCATGGAAAAGAAAAGTGAAGTCCTGGACGTTTGTTTGGAACAGGATACCTATCCGGGATTGTACTCAAGTTCAAAGACTGAGAGTCTTCACACGGCCTACATTCTCTGACTGTTTCTAAACTGAGCTCAGAGGAGACAACCATATGCTTTTTTAAGGTCTTACATACTATTCCAAGATCCATCATAAACTGGAATTCTGATTTAGCATCTCTCAACTTGTCTGGAGCAAGACGTATGGGTTTGGTAAACACCGGTGGTCCTTTCGTTGTTAAATGGGGAGTGATAGTGTTTCACCGATAACCCGGCTGCATCGGCTTGAGAATACCAGGAAATCGGTTAAGGTCTCAGGATGAATGAGTGAAAGTGATGATATAGAGGTGTCATTTGGGTGTTCTTGTTTAGTGGGCACAGAAAGCAGTGTGGTCTCGTCATGTAAACAGGTCCGTTACTGGAATCATATAATGCCTGAGGAAATCAGCACCGATTAAAGGATGCTGCACACGAGCACAGATGAAAATCCATGGGAGAGACCGGCGGAGGTCTAAGTCCAGTACGCATGATTGAGTTCCGGAAATCAAGAGAAGAGATATGAATTATAAGGTGCCGCTGGGGAAGTCCAGACTTCCTTCGGGACTCAGGCGCGGAACCAAAACTTTAATTAAGAATTTAGAATTAAAAAAAAAAATAGCACAAATTCTCTAAGAGCAGCTTCAATTTAGCATAACAAACAATTTTGGTCTCAAAATTAACTCTTTTATAATTAAATAACTTAACCTAACCAACCTGAGCCATATGATTGGGGGTGTTTGCCCATCAAAGTTCTGGGTACAGTTTTGCAATCCTTTTTAATGGAACGCAATTTCACATTCGGTCTTATACATCAATTTACCAACCACTCAGAGAAGCGGGAATCGATAAAATTACATGGCTGTTTGTTTATCCTAAAAACCCTTCGTGGCCTCGGATAAAGAGCACTTATATCAACACATCTCTGATATTTTAATTGTGTCGGTAATATTCCGTGATTGTCTTTATCATTCGTACCAATGGATCAATTATCCGAAAGAAATTTCTTAAAGATCCCACATCCTAACTATGGAAATCACAACCGGAAAATGGAGTTTCTGGAACGGGGAAACAAACGTGGGCTACGAGGGTCATAAAAATAAACAAATAAAATAACCCAAACAATTGCGAGTTATGTTTGACGTCATTGAGATAAAGGGAAAATAGAATAATAATAAAAAAATCGGAGGAAGAAAGCATTTGTAAAGAAAAAGAAGACAGCTTTTGCAAAATACAATTACGCTTTTTGACTGGGCTGACACACGAATTATAATTAACCCTTGATTATTTAGAATTATCAACTTTGGTCTAATCAAATTCCTCAATCGTGGGTCATTTTTCTTGAATCAAGATTCTCAACACAATCTCATCTGCGTTTTCGTGTATTGTCTCAACTCCGCCCTCCTTTATCTAACTTTCCTCTTAACAAAACGAACCAAACCTTTCAAACAATACCAAGTCAAATCCAATGAGTTAAACTCCACCTACCTATCACCTCGGTCTCTTTTTTTTTATCAATCTGAGCCATATCCGGATACTTTCACTTCACCTAACGTTATCACTCTCTTGGCAGGAGGCGGAGCTAGGGCCTTCAGCTTTTGAACGCCATACCCCGCCCCACCTTTATATCTATTAAATAAAAAAACTTATGGTAGCTTTGTGTCTGTTTTTGGATGCTATTCTTTTAAAAATAAATTCAAAGTAGCTTCATTTATATTAAGTCAAAATTTGTGCGACTATTAAGAGTCCGTGGCTGGCGAAGAATAAATAGAGGCGAAAAAAACAAACAGCAGCCATAATTGGAGGTTTATTGAAGGAGATTAGTTTCGAAAGTATACAATACCTTATGTTCAGTCCTCAATGCCATGATCCCTCGCTCCCTAGAAGGATTCATCCAATCAGGAAATCTAGTTCGTCAGATTACTGCAAAGATACATTTTAGGAAGCACCCCATACTAGAATAATTTCCTACACCCTTGCCACCTTCCACGTTATAGCTTATTTTCACACTTTCCGAGTAGCTTCCCTACTTTACCAGCAAAGGTTCGTATTAAACGTCATTTCAATCCCAGAGTTCAGCATCAAATTCCGCCTCACTTCACTCATCTTTTTTATCAACTTTATTTACTGAATAATTAAACCTCACATTTTCCAAACCAAACAGATTTTTTTTTCCTTAAATCTAGGCACATTTGTCATCAAAGTATTTAAGCTGAGGACGCTCTCATTCCTCATTGGAACATAGGTATAATTATCACCAAATAGAGGAGAGATTAAAGCACGGGGTTATCCACTTCCCTTCAACATTTACACAAAATGACTTCAATTAATTCATGAATTATAATTCTTATCGATGGGATGAAGAACCATCCTTAAGAACTCCAGGATGACGTAAGTTTGAAACTTCTCGGACTCAAATCATAGGAAAAAATGAAAGTGATGTTCTGAGCCCATTTATTACCTATTAAATCATAATTTTCCCCCATATCTCCTTTTTAGGTCATGTTGCACATATTTTCGCTTCGCCTAACTTGAGCATTTTCTTTATAAACTTCCAAAGCTATTTAAGTTTCATATTAATAATTTGGATGGCATTTAATGGTCTTAATCGTACAATTTTGAGCCATTTAATTTTAAAATTAAGTCGTTTCCACTCTGTTAATTACATATTAAGTTAGAGCATTCCTTTTAATTACAAATTTAGCCTTTCAAGTCTAATAGTCAGAAAGTAAGCAGGTGGCGTAATTCGTAGCTCGCATCGTGAACGAGATCCCACGGCCGGAAAGTGAAATGCACAAAGATCAGAATGACATTTTTAAAAGTTTAATAGCGCGGATCTTAAAACTGTCTTCAAGGGCCCAAATCGCCGCACTGACTTTGTAGACTAATACTAGGCTAGATAAAAAAAAACAACAATAAAAACACTATACCAAAATGCAAACAAAAGCAAAGGGCAAGAAGAACAAGGAAGAGTGTTCCGGCGTCGGGAGGAGGCCCTCCACCCTCCGACACATGATCATGCGACCAACAACAAAGAGAGTCAAATAAAATAGAGGAGGCCAGCTTCCTCCAAAAAGTCACACAATCCGCAAGTCTGTGTACACGAACCCGTCCCGAGTACAAGGGACAAGCGGTAGCGAGCCCGCTCATCTCAATACCGGGACACGTACTCGTAATGTGAGCGAAGATCGCCAAGACTGGCACATTCGACAAGAATGTGCCGAACAGTCTGGGTGACAACGCAGTCTTCACAGTAGGGGGCAGGCGAGCGCTCCATCAAATGGCGGTGCGTCCCGCGAGTGTGTCCAATTCGGAGACGACAGAAAGCAACCTGAAGCCTTCGCGGCATTGTGGGGTAGGTCCATGGGAACAGTCGCCGCGCAATGGCACTCAACTTTAAGTTCCCCTCGACCGTCTCCCATATTCTTTGACAAGCAGCCAGGAGGATAACCCCCGTAGACTCTTTGCTGCCCTCATTCCCCACATGTTCAGGAACCCAGCAGAAGATAATCTCGACCTTCGGAATCAGAATGACAATCACTGGAGACCAGTGAAGGTCCCAGAGTGTCGGTCCTCGTGGAGGGGGAAGGGGGTGTCTGCGTCGTATTCTGCTTTTGACAGCAACCTGCAATAATGGAACCCTGTGGGACCCCAGGGAGGGGACACTCGTTCCGCATGAAAGTTATGTGGTTACGAGTGCTACCATCACGACACTAATACTACATTAGCCGGGTTACGGAACGAGGAGAGAATGGGCATGATGTGTTGTGACGGCGGAAAGAGAAATGATAGTGACATTATGATTGGTTGCGAGCGTGATGATGTGTGTGGAGCACTGGAGCTACTTAGCCCCGCTGAGGTGGGGATCAGCGTATCCGCTTAAGAGGCGGGAAGCCAAAGCTGCCGCTGAAGATCTCCTCAGAGTTGTGTTAATTTCGATTAGTTATCACCAAAAAAGTTCGTCCGCTTTTTAAAACAGCAAAAGAGGGACCAAAATCGCACGAACTTTTTTGGTACTTAATCCCCCCCCCCTTCCCAATTACAGATTTAGCTTCGCCCAAGGGACATAATAATAGGCTAAGGAAACAGGATTTCCATTTATAACAAAAAATTAAGTTGTTATGTTCTTAATATTATTAATTGTAAATTTCCGTTATTCGGATTAATCCAAGCTGATTAAAATGTAAGCGCGTAGGACTTTGTTTAGTCGAAGGAGGCTTGATATAAGCTGGCTTGGCCAAGGCGTGACGATAGATGCGATGGCTCGCTTGAGTCATTTATGGCGAGAAAATATTTACTCTGCCCATTAATCAAAGTAAAAAAAATTCAGGAAAGTACACAAATTTATTATAATTTGAACATCAAAGATTATGAAACTTATCTGATAATAACAACATTTTTTAAAACTTTCTCTAACTTAACTAGCAAAAGAGAACAAAGGTGGAAAACTCCATTACGGTATAGGCTAAATACATTTCATGCTAGGAAGCTTACAAACTAAACGAGGCCATCTTCTGAGCCCCTTTGCGAGATTTCTAGCTTTGCTTTCGAGTATTCGTGAATAACGGCTTCTCGTATAAGCTTTCTCTCTTGACCCAGTGGGTCTACATATTTCAGTTGTCCAGCATTCGGGTATGGTTCGTCGAGGGTACGAACAGAATACAGAAATAATGTGGGAGGCACTTTATACCGGCTGAGACTTTATTTCATGGGAGTAACTTTGTTAAATTTAATATACAAATATTATTATTTAAATGAGTGTTATTAATGATTTTCTCAAATTGGCTATCGTGTATGGAGGACCTCCCGGGATTTGCCGGCTTGTCCAGAGGATGCGGGTAGAAACGTGATCAGAACATGCCGGTACTTGCTTTGCTGACTCTACCAGTCACTTCCGAAACCTGTCTTCGAAGAGAATTATATAATTATATATTGTTTTATATAAAAAAACCCTCCGTAAACTGCGTCTCCCATCTCAGAAAAAATCAATCTCCGTGTCGGTTTGCCTAGAGACTAATATTAGGTATTTTGAAGGTGGAATCTTTAGAATACTTAGAATTTGTAAATGTTACGAGAAATTGTAGGATTTTAAAACAGAATTTTCGGCGCTGCATTTACATCGAATATCAGATTTTGAAAGATTTATATGGAATAAAAGTGTTTAATACGAAAACTATTAAACTATATGCACATTATTTTCTACTTTTTTTTTAATATACGTGGTGTGTTATGATAGAATCTTTTGTTCATTTTCTTTAATAATAGTTACCCTTGCAGCCATGAAAATAAGTACCTCGGGAAAATAGTAAAATCGGGAGAAATTAGCTTCGAGCTGGTTTTTTTTTAAGAAATAAAGACAGGAGAAATTCATTGTTGTCTATTCTAATGAATAACCAGTAGTTTCTAACCCCATTTGCTTACGACTTAACTTATTGTATTTTTACCCTAAAATAATCCGTTTCAATATCAGTTTACCCTCGTTAAAACGGACCCCGTTAGTCTGGAAATCAGATAAACCGGACGAATTCTGGCTTAAGACTGTCTGTCAGTAGAAGATGCATCTATATAACAGGAAAAATTAAATTTTAGTGAAAACAAACAAAAAAATTGGTAAAATAGTTGCAGTTTTGTGTTGCCCTTTAAATTATCGTTGATATTTTAGTGATTAGTGTTCTTTAATCCTTATATTATTCTGCAATCATGGATTCAAGAGAAACTAATAACATTTTGAATAATTTTAGAAAATAGATGTGTTTTCAGTACATTTTTGGTAATTTTGTCACTACAGGTCGTACAGTAAAGCTAATCTAAAAGTTATCAGCAATATGCTTGGCTAGTTTAGTCTGCTATTTTCACAGGACCTCCCAGCGGTCTCTGCCAATAAAATACACAGAGTAACTATCCTTCTCTGTGGTGAAGGTACGGGTGGTTAATACTAGTTCTTTAAATTTGTCATTAATGTCCGCTAGGAAATAAAGTACTGTCTAAAATGGGAGAACAAACTACCCATATCTACATTTCTTCAAAATACTCTTTTCAATGACAAAATTGCCCAAAATATTCTTTGAAATTTGTCTGATAGTGTTCAAGCTTAATTTCATAGAACAACGGATATTACTCATCAGGATGATGAGAAGAGTTAAGGTCGAACAAATTCTTCAGTTCTAAACCAAAGTTATCCAGTGGAAGAGTGAAGGAATGAGAGTCTGACATTTTGAGACACCGTAATCGGTCAAAAAGTGAGACTTCGCAGATAATAACGCTCTGTGTAGATACTGGGGACTGCGAGGCGACGAGGAAAACAGATAACACTCGAAAAATCACACCTAGGGAACTTCGCACGATGTAAAGGATGACGATCCAAGACCGATTTAAGAGAACGACAGGTATTTTACGTCAAGAACATGAATCTAAATATCTCGCCAGACTGTCTCGTCGTTTGAGAGAGGCAAGACTCGCAGCACTCACTCTACACCACTAAGAAACCACTCATAAATAAAAACAAAGTGGCTAAGCTGCTATTCGCTAGTGAAAATGTCCTATGGACTGCTGAAAAGTGTGGAAGAACCTTTTTCAGCGACGAAATCAAATTTAATGGGCTAGGATCGGATAAGGAGAGCATGTAAGACGTCATAAAGGTGAAAGATGGAATCCCATATTCACGAAAAATACGGTTAAATTTGCATGTGGTAGGCATGTTTTGAAGCGCTGAAGTATACAAGAATCTGCTTAAGAAACATACGATCCCCTGCCTCATATTGAGAGTACGCGAACCTGTTTTTATGCAGGACAATGCTCTGTGTCACACAGCAAACACAGTTCTTGGATGCTGAAAATATCGACGTAATGAACTGGCCTGCGCAGCACTTTGATTTAAATAAGATAGAAAATCTATGGAAGATACTTGGTAAGAAGGTTATGGTTTTGTTTTAGTTCTTCGTTGTTGATTTTTAGGAGCCCATCTGGCGACTGCATACTTGGGCATAAGTCGCCGTACTGACCACAGCCTAGTACTAGGCTAAATTAAAAAACAAATAATATGCAAAACAAAACATATGAAAAAAAGGAAAAAGGGGCAACAAGCAGGAAGCGCGCTCCGGCGTCGGGTGTGGGCCCGCCTACCCCCGGCCCAGGAACATGCGACTTACAAAAAAAACAACAATAGTCAAATAAAGTAGAGGAGGCGAGCCTCCTCCAAAATGTCGTATAGTCCATAATCTGAGTGCACGAACTGTCCCGAGTACAAGGGACAACCAGTTGCGAGCCCGCTCATATCGGTACCGGTACAGGTAACGGGCGCGAAGTTCACTCAGACTGGGACATACAACAAGAATATGCCGAACAGTCTGGAGGACAACGCAGTCTTCATAATAAGGCGCAGGCGAGCGTCCATCAAATATCGGTGCGTCCCGTGAGTGTGCCCAATTCGGAGATGAGAGAAAGCAACTTGAAGCCGTCGCAGGATTGGAGGGCAGGTCCACGGAAACAGTCGCGGCGGAATGGCACGCAAATTTAAGTTGCCATCGACATTTCCCATATTTGCCAAGCAGCCCGAAGAGCTTCCTGTATTCCTGCCATGTAATTGGTGTGAGGAAGAGCGAAATGCTGGTCTGGTCGCCCAGTCCTCTCGGACTCTTTGGCGCCCTCATTCCCCGCAATTCCTACATGTCACGGAACCCAGCAAAAGATAATCTCGACATCCGCTCGGCTCGCCAAAACCGTGGCGTCAAGGATATCGCTAACCAAGGGATATGGAGATTCTAATACCCCGAGAGCAATCAAGGAGCTTTGTGAATCGCTATAAATCACAATCCTGTCTCGGAACCAAGTACGTCTGAAGGTGGTAAAGTCCAGTCAGGGGCCTTACACGACATCCTGATGCGCATGGCAAGCTGGCCGAGCAGTATCCAGACTAGAGAATGCGGAGAAAGCGGTCGTGAAGGATTCGGCCACTGACGAGGGCTCCGAGATTGCGGTCCCATTCTTCTGGAGAACGGGAGGGGTGGTCTGGCAAGAAGTTATCCCGAATCCTTTTGACTCACTTACACAACTCTGGTAGATGGGTCTTCCCGGTAAGTGAAGACACATATGCCCGCCAAGAAGAGCGGCGGACGTGATTCGAAATATACCGGATCCTAGCCAGAGCTCGACAAAATTCACCAACAGTGAAATCGTTCGGGCGGCGATAAAAGCACATGTAGGAATAACGTTTCTGTTTGAGGGCCGCCGCACACTCGGCTGAATACCACGGGAGCGGTCCGCGTGCAGAATGGACAGACGTTCTAGGAATAGCAGTTAGAATAGCAAGGATGAGGTTGCCGGACGACCTCATCTACCGACCTAAACTCCTCGAATGAGATAGAGAAATCATTCATTTCCAGAAATGCGGACCACTGCGCCCGCGCCAAGCAGAACTGGGGCGGCCTCTCCGGTGACAGCGGCCCAGAAAATGATATTTGAAAGGGAAAGCGATCACTACCATGGAGGTCATCGAATACCCCCCACCCAAAATGAGGCTGTGCATCCGGAGACCACAAAGATAGATCGAGGCAGGAAAATGAAGCACTTCTCGGGCAGCGATGCCTAAACTCAGCCACATTTAGGATACCCATCTCCAGCTCGTCGATCAGGTTGGCAAGGACTTAACCCCTAGGATTAATCAAGTAGTCTCGCCAGAGTGGGTGTCTACCGTTCAGATCTCCGAGCAAGAGCAGGAGCCTCGGCAACCGTGCCACGACGCGGTGGAGGTCTCCCGCGTCAAAGTCCGCTCACGGTGGGATGTACGCGGAAATAACAGTATACCTCTTATTCAGGTTCAACAGCAAAGCCAATGCCTGAAAAGAGGTATTTAATACAAAAAGAAGAAGGGAGAAATCATGCCGGATGTAAATCGCGCATCCTCCTACCCGGCCCCCATCTCATGGTGGTGGGGTCGCAAATTCTTATACCACGGGAGGGTGGGCAAGGGGTACGCACCAATCATGGTCTCCTGCAAAAAGATAGCTAACGAGGAACGGGAAGGAGACGAGCCTCCACAGCTCCTCCAGGTTGGCCCGGAGTCCACGGCAATTCCTTTGAAGAAATGTGGGGAGATGCTGGGGTCCTCTTTGAAGAGAAGACCTTTAGGGGAATGGCCGTACTCTTCCTGGAGACAGAACTCCGGGCGCTGTTGGCCGGACAATGCGCTGAAGGCGCTGTGGCTTTCGATGAGTTATCGTGGGAGGTTGGGCTCGTCATGCGAGTCTTTTCCTCCCTTCGCCTCGAAACCTTAGGAAGGCTGGGGATATCCTCTTTTGGAGGATCCCCGTCTCCGAGCCACCCAGCATACTACTTGATGTGGGTGAAAGAGCCGAAGCTTCTTTAGTACTATCCTTCTTTCAGGGGGGGAAGCAGCTTTAGGAATCCCGGAAGATGGCATCACGACCAACTTTAAGGGTGATGCTTCCTGTGGCATATTAGATGGTGTTTTTTTTTAAAGAGCTCATCTGGCGACTGCCTACTTGGGCATTAGTCGCCGTATTCAACATTGCCTAAAATTAGGCATATTTAAAAGAGGATGATAAAAAACAAATAAAAAACCATCAATAAAAAAACAAAGAAAAAAGGTAATTAGCAGGAAGCAGGATCCGGCGTCGGGGGGAGGTCCGCCTCCTCCCAGCGCAAGAACATGCGAACTACTAAAATAAGAAAAAAACAACAACAAATAAACCCAAAGTTCTTTTTAAATAAAGGGGAGAAGGCCGACCTCCTCCAAAAAGTCCACAGGTCGGTGTGAACGAACACGTCCCAAGGACAAGGGACAGGCGGTAGCGACCCCGCCCATCCTGGTACCGGAACAGGTAACGTGGGCGAAAATCGCACAGACTGGGAAATTGAACAAGAATGTGCTGAACAGTCTGGTGGAGAACGAAGTCTTCGCAGTAGGGCGCAGGCAAGCGCTCCATCAAATGGCGGTGCGTTCCGCGAGTGTGTCCAATTCGGAGATGACAAAAAGTAACCTGAAGCCTGCGCGGCATTGAAGGGTAGGTCGATCAGAACAGTCGCGGCGCAATGGCAGGCAACTTTACTTTCCATTCGACCGTCTTCCATCTTCTTTGCCAAACAGCCCGAAGAGCTGCACGTATTCCTGCCATGTAGGCGGTGTGAGGAAGAGCGAAATGCTGGTCCGGTCGCAGAGTCCTCGTGGACTCTTTGGCGCCATCATCGGCGCGCTCATTCCCCGCAATTCCTACATGTCCAGGAACCTAGCAGAAGATAATCTCGACATCCGCCCGGCTCGCCAAAACCGTGGCGTCACGGATATAGCGAACCAGGGGATGCGGATATTCCAATGCCCCGAGAGCACTCAGGGCACTTTGTGAGTCGCTATAGATCACAATCCGGTCTCCGAACCGGGCATGTCGCGTAATCTCCCGTACTGAGTGGTGTATTGCCACCAGCTCGGACGTGAAGACAAACGCAGCGTCTGGCAGAGCCCCGCTGACTTCAAACAGGGGGAGATACGGCGTGGAAGCCGACCGCCTCTTCTGACTTGTAGCCATCCGTATACATTGGCACGGTTCCATCGTGACACGAGGTGTGCTCCAAAAAGGTCGAACGCAATACTCTCGACGCAGTACAAGCTTTGGGAGCAAAGGCGTGGCGACAAATAGGCAAATGTGGTACCCTCCAGGATGGCGTTCTGGGCAGAACCAGGGGCGCCACGGGCCAAGAGCTATATCTAGCTCTCGAAGTAGTTTCATGGCCATAAACCAAACGTCTTAGGGTATCACTTGCGTCTCTCGACGGCATAGGCACCGTCGAGATTAGCTGCGAATGCTTTGAGAGCCATTGGCGACAAAGGGAGACGCTGCACTCGTGCGTACAGGCGAGTAATGCACTGTGCACGGGGCATAGATAATGGCATCTCTCCAGTATCGACAAGCAGGCTTTCAATAGGGAAAGTGCGGAAGGCACCGGTCGCTAAGCGAAGGCCGGTGTAATGGATAGAGTTCACCTTCCGCAATAGACGTTCGGCTGCGGATGCATAAAAGTCACATCCGTAGTCGAGCTTCGAACGGACAGAGGATTGATAAAAAAGTAAGGCAGTAGCCCTATCAGCACCCCAATCTCTGAACGTAACGTAACGAAGAATATCCATAGTGTGAGTACAAGAGACCCTAAGGCTGCGAATATGAGCCTTCCAAGTAAGGCGTCGGTCAAATACAAGACCAAGGAAACGGTGCGATTCAACCACTTCCAGGCGCACCCCATTAAGAAACAAATCTGGGTCGGGGTGGAGCCGTGGATGGCGGCAGAAGTGCACCACCATAGTCTTGGCCAAGGAAAACCGAAACCTGTGCGCTTCGGCATAGCGAGAGACGCGGTTCAATGCCTATTGGAGTCGACGCTCCAGAGTTGGCATCTGGGCCGCGCCAAAAGAGATCGAAAGGTCGTCCACGTAGAGCGTAGCGAGAACATCTTCCAGCAGGACCGAGGTGATACCATTGATGCTCAGGGCAAAGAGTGTGGCACTGAGGACACTTCCCTGCGGGACACCCTCTTCCTGCTCCTTTGGGCCGGAGAGGGATCCCCCACCCTTACGCGGAATTGACGATCTCGCAAAAATTCAGATATAAAGATTGGAAGGCGTCCCCTCGCCCCCATGGTATGAAGAGTCTCCATGATACCGTATCGTCATGCGGTATCATAGGCCTTCTCCAGATCGAAAAACATCGTGGCGTAGTGTTGTCTACGAAGGAAGGCCTCGCAGACGGCATTTTCCAGTCGGAGCAGAGCTTCCGACGTGGAGTGGAACTTGCGGAAGCCGCACTATGCAGAAGACAGATTGCCTCCGCTGTCCAGAAAAAAAGGCTTATCTAACATTTACCAATTTCTCTATCAACTTGCACACGCAAGAGGTTAGAGAGGTTGGGCGGAAACCGATCGGAGTAGAGTGATCTCTCCCTTGTTTGCGAAAGGAGAGCACAGTAGCGATTCGCCAGGAATGTAGAAGGAGACCCTCCACCCAGATCTTGTTGAACAAATCTAAGAGAAAGGCCATGCCTCGCTCACCCAGGTGTCGAATCATGGTGTACGGGGCATCATCCGGACCATGGGTGTTGTCTGCGCACGAAGCAAGAGCGGAACGCAACTCACTCACAGTAAACCTGTCGTTGAAAGGTTCTCCGACTCTGGAGATAGGTAAAGTCTAGTTGGCAGCCTTTCGCGACATCACAAGTTGTATTGGATGTTGGTGGAGCAGCATCCCGGCTAGAGAATGCGGAGAAAGCGGGCGCAAGGGATTCCGCCACGGATGCGGGGTCCTGCGAGAATTTGCCCCGAATCCTTTTGACTCGCTTCCACACCTCTGCTAGAGGGGTCTTCCCGTTAAGTGAAGACAGGTATGCCTGCCAAGAAGAGCGGCGGGCGTGCTTCGAAATATACCGGAACCTAGCCCTAGCCCGACGAAATTCAGCGACAGTGAAATCGTTGGGGCAGCGCTTATAGCGCATGTAGGCATAACGCTTCTGTTTGAGGGCCGTCTCACACTCGGCCAACCAACAAGGGAGTAGACGGCGTGCAAAACGGCCAGACGTTCTGGGAATAGTTGTCTGGCCCGTGGCGATGAAGTTGCCGGAAAACTCAACGGCCTCATCTACCGACCTAAACTCCTCGACTGAGATAGAGAATTCAGTCATTTCTTGAAATGCAGGCCACCGCGCCCGCACCAAGCACTACCGGGGTGGGCTCTCAGGCGGAAGCTGCCCAGAAAATGATATTTGAATGGGAAAGTGATCATTACCGTGGAGGTCATCGAATACCCGGCAAGCAAAATCAGGCTGTGCATCCGGAGAGCACATAGATAGATCAAGTCAAAAAAAATGAAGCGGTTTTCGGGCAGTGATGCGTAAACTCATCCACATTTAGGACACCTATCTCAAGCTCTTCGATCAGAGCGGCAAGGACTCGTCCCCTGAGATTTATTGAGTAATCTGCCGAGAGAGGATACCTGCAGTTCAGATCTCCAAGCAAGAGAAGGGGCCTCGGCAACCGTGCCACGACGCGGCGGAAGTCCCCCGCGTCGAAGTCAGCTGACGGTGGAATATACGCAGAAATAACATTATACCTCTTATCCAGGTGAAGCTGCACAGCCCCTGCCGGAAAGGAGGTATCTAAAGTGAAAAGAAGAACAGAGACAGCATGCTGGGTGTAAACCGCGCATCACCCAGCCCAGCCCCCATCTCGTGGTGGTGAGGTCGCAAAAACCTTATACCCCGGGAGGGCGGGCAGGGAGCACGAGCCTAGCATGGTCTCCTGCAGAAAAATAGCTAACGGGGAACGGGACGAGAGGAGCCTCCGCAGCTCCTCCCAGTTGGCCCGGAGTCCGCGGCAATTCCATTGAAGGAATATGCCCTCCAGGCCTAGCTCGGAGGAGACGCGTGGGCCCTCTTCGAACAGAAGACCCTCAGGGAAATGGCCGTACGCTTCTCGGGGAGATGCTGGGGTCCTCTTTGAAGAGAAGACCTTTAGGGGAATGACCGTACGCTTCCTGGAGACAGAACCCCGGGCGCTGTTGGCCGGACAATACGCTGAAGGTGCTGTCGCCTTCGAAGACTTATTGGGGGAAGTTGGGCTCGCCATGCGAGTCTTTTCCTCCCTCCGTCTCGAAACCTCAGGTAAGTGTTGCGGCTTCAGAAGCGGGAAGCCCTCTTTTCGAGGATCCACCGTCTCCGAGTCACCAAACCCACCACTAGGCGTGGGCGAAGGAGCCGAAGCTCCTCGCTCCTTTGTTGCTGTCCTCCTTTCGGGGGGCACCCCAGGGGTGTTGCCTCCTGTGAATCTAACGATTCGGTGGTGGCGCGTGGCCGTTTCGCCTTTGGGGCGCGGAAACAACCGTGCTCGTTGGCCTGGATGGGCCAGGAGCAGATGGTGTCTTTCTTACCATTGAGGCGTAAGACGTCCCAGGCACAGCCGGGCGCGCCAGGACCAAGTCCTTAGCCTCACGGAATGAAAGACGATCCTGGGCCTGAACGGCCAGGATTTCTTTCTCAAGGAGATATGCACCACATTGCTTCGAAGAAGCGGGGTGCAGCTCTCCGCAATTGACACACTTGGCCATACACGATTTGAACTTATCGTGTGCGGCCTTGGAGAAATTTGCACAGAATTCGGGTGACCCCGACTTTGCACGTCTACATGAGCGATTCGTATGGCCGAAGTGGTGACAGTAATAGTACCTCCATGGCAGTGGCACGAATGCCTTCGGGCGGTAGCGATACCAACCGAGTCTAACGACTCGGTAGAGGCGCGTGGCCGTTTCGCCTTACGGGACACGGTCACGCTGGGGGAAGGTGGTGTATCCCTGGTTTCAGCCGGGGCTAGGAGTGAACCTTTTATGCCGCCAGCTCTACCAGGGGACCATACGGGGTGGGTAGAACCCGCATAACAGGTCCGAATGCGTGCGGAAACGACCGTGCTTGTAGGTCTGGAGGGGCCAGGAGCAGAGGGTGTCTCTGAGGGATTCAACGAAATCGCCAGAAGGCTAGCTTCCGAGAAACGGTTCGCTTTCTGCTCTCTACCAATCACGCTAGCTAAAGCTCTCATCTGATGGATCACGTTACCCTTAGCCAACATGCTGCCATCAGTGGAGCGAATAACGAGGAAGCGTTTGAAGCCAGCAGGCTCAAAAACGCCAGGTAACCTCTGAATGAGGGGACCCGACGTAATCGAGGCTCCGCTCTGCGCACCTTTGGTCTTAGTCTGGGACTCCCCACCCAGGGGAACATCGGGGCCGGACGTGCTGTTCTTGGCTTGGTCGCTTACCGAAACGGCAGCAGACCCGTCCACCCCCAGCTCCCGTGTAAGGAGAGGAGCCCCGAGTCTTTTTTGTCTTCTTTCAGGTTTTTTTTTTTTTTTAAAGAGAGGAGGGCGGGGAATGAACCCGCTTCTCCCCTCCACCGGCAGGAGCCCTTAGGCTATATGGACCGGCCTCAGCAAGATCCTTCTCTGAAATGGAGAAGGCCCTGGCTGTCACAGGAGCACCAGCCGATGGGGGGGGGTCCCTTCTCACAACAAGGGTGCCCCTCACTAAGACATCGCGTGTCCCCTTCGAGGTACCTTTCATTCGTCGGAGAAAAGAAGAGGGGGGGGGGTGCACATATAGTGACCCCCTGTAAGCCTGATATGCCCGCGAGCATGACTTTGGGGGGCACGGGCCGACAAGCCTTGCCATCTCCCGTAAGGGGATTGGCCCTATCGAGTCGGGGACCTCCTGCCTGATTTCTTGGCAGTCTCCTTTGAAAGAAAAGGGGAGACTGACGCTGGAGAAAGTGACATAAGGGGGTGCGGGGGAGTCCCCTGCACCCGTAGGCAAAGGAGAGGAGTAAGCCTGCTCTCCAGTAGGAGAGTTTTAGAGGGTCACCTGCGGAACACAGGGGGAAAACCTCCATTTTTTCCATGGAGCTGCCCGAAGGCGGCTCCGGTGATGATCGAGGGTGGGGGTATTATTATTTTTTTATTTATCTCACTATTGGGCATGGTGACCCTATAATTGTCACGTGACGCAAACGCTTATCACCCACGCAGTAGCCAGCTCGGTGAGGGGTGAACACGGGGCCGGCAGAACCAACTGCCGCCATTTGAGGTCGCTCCTCCCGTCTAGTGACCCCTCAGCCCATCAGTATGGCGGCTCCACCTGAGGCACGGCGTAAAGTTGATAGACGTAAAAAGGATAGATAATGGGGATGTGAGGAAGGTGAGGGTGGGGGTGAAGCAGTTTATAAAAACACACCACCCCAAACCGGAGCCCAGGGGTGAGGGGGCGTTGTCCCATCCCCCCTCAGCTCCGATCGGGATGGTTGGCTGAGAGGAAGCTAGTCGGCGTCTACCCTGTAAATTTGAGGCCAACAAGAGAAAGTTGTAGTAGAGGTTGTATGGAAAGTGAGGAAGCAAGGTAGCAGGATAGGGTTCAGAAAGGATAAGAGGCTAAGCTGGGCTCGGACGGGGGGAGGGCCGAGTCCCGTCAGCATGTCGGCCAGGAAAACAAATCGCCGTGCCCCTTACTGGGATAGGGAGGTTATGGGTCGGAAACTGACGAACTTTGAAGATATCTGTTAAGATTGGAAGTGGAAGGGGATAAAATCACGTCCTAACAATGCGAAAAAATGGTGAAGTTGTGCGGACGAAGATCGTTTTAAGTCATTCAAAGCTAGGGACAGCATACTTCTTACTAAGATGTTTTCGGGTTAGGATTCAAAGTATCCTTATCTTTCTCTAGTTTTGGACGCATCATTATTTGTCAAATACACATTATTTTCAGCTTATTTGTTTATCTGCTGGTATAGGAAATGAAACTTTGACACTCAGTGGCAATTGGACTGAAAATTAAACGGGTATTTTCGTGAAAATATAGATTTTGGTGTTTTGCTCTCTTGGTTTGGACGGATCAGCTTTAGATCCCCCTCTGGCTATAGAAAAGAGGAATTTAACTTCTGATCAACTTCCATTTCGGATGGTTTCATTGTTTGTGCAGTCGTGAGTTCTGCATGCATAAAAGTCCTCGCCTTCTCTGTTCAAGTGAGATGTAGGTTTGGAAGAGTGCTAGTACGGAATACTTATTTGATATGTCAAATTGCCAAGACAACTATGGTTCCAAAAAAAACATCTAAACGAAGAACGGTGTAAAAATGTCCCATAAAAGCAATTTCTCCGGACGATTCACAAACATTTTGGTGGTGATCGATGAGTTTTCCACAAGTAACTAATAGACCTGGATCCCCATATATAGGTCTATGGCCTGGAACACCTGCGAGATGTTATATCTAACTTCGGCAACTTTATTGTCATGTAAGGATACCCAAAGAATATGTATATTGCGTAGTTAAAAATTGACGCAATAAAAATTGGACTCAGAAAATTTACCTGTGCAAAAACTACCGAACATGAATATAATATAGGCGGAAATTAATGGAATTTTGCTTGCACAGGACTTTAGAAAATAGATTTTTTAAACCTATAATTTTCCGACTTGAGATTATGTATATTTGATTTGGTGGGCAAAATTGGATTGGAATTTGGCCTTATGACGAATGCTCAAAATGGCCTTCGCATCATGCAGATACGGAACAAGAATTGGGACCTACAGGATGTAGGACTTCAAGACATACACAGCGCGGCGCGCACATACAATAGGAAAATAACGCACAAAGAGTGGGAATCCGTACGTTTCAGTGACGGATAACAGATGTTGGAATATCTTACTTACGAAGAATTCACGCAATCCATACCTTCAGATTACGATGCGATCTTTTTTGCTGTTTGAAGAAGAATAAGAAGAAGCTTTTTGAAGAGACAGCCACTGTCAGACAAGACCTTGACCGGACTCTCTACAAAAGACGTTCTTCCCTATCCTATCCACCCTCTTAGGGCGAGTCGGTTTAGGGAAGCTAAGTTTTGATAGATACCCACTCTAGCAGGAGCCATATCTGAACTGGGCGGCTAACTCGGCGCAGGGTGAAGTTTAGCCCGGGACGGGTCAGGCCCGTGTGAGTGGTGGACTAGACCGGATAGTAGCAAAAACTGTTAGGGCTAGGGATAGGTAGGCAGGTAGAACTACCGACTCGCTAGCTGAATAAGCCGGATCGATAACTGGATATAGCAGCACTCTAAAACTTACTTTATTCTCACTCTCTCTACTTTTCTTTTTCGCCTTAACCAACGATG
The DNA here is from genome assembly GCA_963969495.1 of Ceratothoa steindachneri. Classification (NCBI taxonomy): domain Eukaryota; kingdom Metazoa; phylum Arthropoda; class Malacostraca; order Isopoda; family Cymothoidae; genus Ceratothoa; species Ceratothoa steindachneri. The sequence continues at coordinate 20,223,208 of OZ018319.1, forward strand.
AGAAAAACAAGAAGAAAGAAGATCGGATAGCAAGAAAATGGACTCCACTAGACGGGTCCCTTTGCACGTCCAGAAGGGCACGCAAAGGCCAGGCAGGATAAATGCTTTTCGAATAATATACGGCGATCTCGGCATAGTGCTCGTGGGACTACTGGACTACTCTAATTCATTCGTCGCAATTTGTCAGAGCGACAGTGACGTGGATAGGTTACTCTCGGAGAAGGCAACTGAAAGGTTGAACGCGATCGGATTGGAAGCTAAAATGCCCCTCCAGATCGAGGCTCAGAAGACAGTCTATTGTCGACATATAGACTCATGGATCGGAGACCACACGGCAGAAGAAATAAAGTCTGAAATCGAGAGGGCCCAATCCTGGGCAAAGGTAGAGGAGGTAATTAAGTTTATCAACCGGGCAAATCATATAGAATACTCTCATGTCTTTAAAGTTATTTTTCGCGAGACCAATATGGCGAGAAAGACAAAAGAGGTAGGATTACTTGCTTTCAACCTCAAGATAATCCCCGACCAAATCAAAAGCGACCCATGAATTAATAGTGAAAGAATTAGAACTTCATCGCCAGGGAATCGTCCCAAACAACAACGGTGTTTTTCAATCCCGAGAAGGCATATGATATCGCATATCAATACGATATTATCAAGACCCTCCACACGATGGGGGTGAGGGGACGCCACCCAATATTCATTTCTCAATTCATACGAGATCGACAATTCTGCATACAGGTGGGAGAGTCCTCTCCGGCCCAATAGGGCAGGAAGAGGGCCTACCGCAGGGAAGTGTCCTCACTCTCACATTCTTTTTCGAGAACATCAACGGTATCTCCTCGGTGCTACCGAAAAATAATTGTACTAGGCTCTGTGTGGACGGCATTTCGATCTCTGCTGGTGCGGCCCATATGCAGACCTTGGATCATCGACTCGAATAGGCATTTGAACCGCATTTCTCGCTAAGCCGAAGCGCACAGGTTTCTGTTTTTCCTTGGTTAAGATTAAGGTATTGCACTTATGCAACAATCCATTGCTCCACCCCGACCTGGTCTTGTTTCTAAAGGGGGCCCGCCTGTGTAAAGTGTACTTGATCCACCACAAAAGTCTTCATATCACTATCGGTGCTTTCCATACGTGCCCCTTCGTAAGCCTTTTTTGCCGTTACCTGATAAATTTCACTTGCTCTGCGCACTACAGTTGAATTGGGCGCTTGTACGCAACTCAAGCGTCTTCAACAGTCGCCAACGACTCTCACTGCATCCACAGACGATCTCGACGGTGCTTATGCCGCCGAAGACGCTAGTCATGCCCTAAGTTCTTTGGGTTTAGAGCTAGAAAACTTCTTCCTGAAAATAGTGTAGCTCTCCGGCCGGTGGCGTCTCTGGTTCTGCCCAGAACGCAACAATAGAGATTACCATTTTTGACTATTTGTCGTCACGCCTCTTCTCCCAAAGCTTCCATAATTTCGAGAATATTGCATTTGACCTCTTTGGAGCACACTTCCTGACACACTGGATCCGTGTCTGTTTACACAGATGGCTAAATCTCTCAGGAAGGGGTCGGATTCCACGCCGTATCCCCTCTGTTTGAAGGCATTGGAGCTCTAATAGACGCTGCGTCTGTCCTCACGGCCGAGGTGGCTGCAATACACCGCTCCGTACGTGAGATAACACGTCGTGTCCGGTTCGGTGACCTGATTTTGATCTTTAGCGACTCACAAATCGCCCCGAGTGATCTAGGGGCATTGGACTCTCCGCACTACTGGGTTCCTGATATAAATGACGCCAGCGTTGCTGCGAGCCGGGTCGATGTCGTGAAAGAAACGCGCCGATGAAGTCATAAAAAGAGTCCGCGAGGACTAGGTGACGACACTAGTGTGTCGCTCCTCCTCATGGATTTCGAATTGTCAACCGGCTTCGGAATGGTACTGAGTTCAAAATAGCAGATCTTCAAAATAACAGGATCTTCTTTATGCCAGAAGCTTCGATATGGCGGTGGGTTCGGAATGACAGGACTTCTAAATGACCGGAGCTTCGGAATAGTGAGCACTTCAAAATGGCAGAAACTGCAAAATAAGAGCAGCTTCGGATTGGTAGTGGATTTTATATGGCAGGAGCTTTAGATTGCCATGTGCTTCTAAATGTCAGAAACTTCGGAATGCCAAGTTTTAAAAAGGTGGGGACTTCGATATTGGACAAGCTTACAAATGGCAGGGGATTCGGAATGGTGGGGAGTTTGAGATTGCCGAAGCTTTAAAATGGCAGACAATTCGGAAAGGTAGGGAGTTTGAGATTGCAGAAGCTTCATAATTGCAGGGGATTTGGAATAGTAAGGAGTTAGACGAGAGAAACTTCAAAATGGTAGGGGATTCGGAATGGTAAGGAGTTCCACATGGAAGAAGCTTCTAAATGGTACAGGATTCGGAATTGTAGTGACTCCGACATTGCAGAAGCTTCAAAATGGCTTATAATACCTCGACATAGCGGCAATCAACGAGGACAGTACCACCAGAAAACCAATAATTAGACTTTCAGGCTATCCATATAAAGGTGCACACAAACATATTTCCACATTCATACACAAATATAAGTGACTTAAGAATACTGTGTGTGCCCTGGAGTAGAATCCTCATTTTACAATGCGAATGGACACCTTACAAACCCTATCACTGTATTATTATCATCCTAACATTTAACTTTCGCCAGTCCACAAGGAAACCTCCCTTTTTTTGGCGAAGGGAAGGCATTGGAGAGTGGGATACCCACTACACTCACGGGCACATCTCGTCAAATCCCACTTTCCCTTCCTAAATCTTTTTCGAAGAGTATTTGTTGGTTTCCCCTTTTATATTAATAAATCGCAAAAGTAAAAGGTCCAGCAATTATCAGGTCATCCCATAAATTTGTCTGAATTTTGTCTAGAAAAAAAAATCTGCCCAAAAAAAACCTGTGGGATGACCTAACCTAAGCCTCCGTCCGACACGACGGGTCCAAGGCTATGAGCAATCAAATGATGACTAAGGATCGGCCAAGGGGAGAAGACAGATGGCTCCGAATCTAATAGCTTCGTCTTTTGCGCAACCACGCTAACAAACATAAAGCAAATAAACTACACTTCGAATACAACCTATTTACCGGAGGCAATACAAAAAAAAAAAATCATTACGCAATGATAAATTGCGGCCAACACTTTGTTCTTACCAAAGATCCGATATTTATCGGGGCGCCCTGCTTATAGAATCAATATTTACTGCTTAAATGCGTCTTACAAAAGGAAAAAAATATAATATTACTATTTTCTGACAAGTATCATCACTAATCGACTAGTTTCGACATGGTACAGATTGTAACGTTCGTTATATCAGTTTAAGTTTTCTCAAGAAAACGTGAGAACAATCCGCAAACTGAGAAACAAAATAGAACAATTTTCGAAAACAATTTTAACCGCTTCCTTGAGAGGTCTCGCTACCGTAGTAGATAATGAGTTGGATTTCCAACGTCTAGGTGCCAGGTTCGAGTTTACAGCGAGAGTGAACACAAACAGTTTTGCCTAGACTGCGCCTAATGCCGGCGCAGTCTGATACTTGAGTAGCAAAATGACAACATCGCTGTCTCTCCCACTCCCCCACCGTTTCAGAACCGGTGGAAAGGGTCCTCATATCCATACTTTCTTAACGAATATCGTCCCCTGGTCCCCACGGGTTTGTCGCTGATTGTCCTTCTAATCTTTATGTAAATTTCATGATTAATTTGGAGAATCTCGTCTACTATTGAAAAGGGATAGATGTCGCAATTAACTAACGGATTTCCTGAAGGGACCTAGCGACAATTGATTAATTTAGAAGCGGGGGGCGGGAACTAGAGCGATGAAAATGCTCAACGAAGGCAGCCTATTTTTTTTGAGGCTTAACGCAAAAAAAAATATTCCTCTATCGACTGAATTCAACAAGGAATATGTCATTTATTTTTTGTAATTCTAAATAGCAGTCCGTATTTACATTATTATATATTTTTTTGCTTAGACCAAACATTTCATAAAAGGTCTAAACAGCAACACCAGAGAATTGACCAACCTTGAGTGAATTTGACAGATAGATGAAGGTATATTAAACAGATGGATATATGTATTGGCCATATGGAAAAGAGATACATGACTTATCTGAAATGTCCAAATATATTGGAAAAAGTTTGTTTTTTATTGTCCCTTCTTATATTTTCTTTTCTTTTTGTCTATCGATGCATTTTCTAGCAGGCTTAACATACCGGCTTTAAAGTACATTCAATTTCCTCTTACCTTGGAATAATAATATAAAAAAATAAGACTGAAATGATTGCAAATATTAGCCAAGAAATCTCATTAATTTTATTAATCTGAAACCATTGTAATATCTCCTAAGTGTTCATTATTCCGAAGGTTTCGTCCCTGGACCAACATCATCGCTGGTTCATGCATTTAATTTGTTTGTGAATTATTCGTTTCGTTGATTAGTAGTTATCTTCGGTAATGTTCTTTGACAGCTAAGTCTGTCGGTACCAATTTCGAGACAAGCTTGTCCTTGGAAACTTCGCTAATACTTTAAATCACGAGTAATTTGTGTATGCTTCCAACGCAAACCGAGGTAGATCAGTATCCCCACAAGTTAATTACATGGCGACCCAGCCAGGCTAGACTTCTTTCTTATTTTGTTTGTTTTTAAATTTGGAATAGGACCATGGGAAGTTTAAGTTTGCCTTTTTTATTGCTTTTCAGATTGGAAATACGATGATAAACCACTTGGTAATTAAATAAACGCTATGCGAGGTTAGAATTTCAATCGATTTCGTTACTTTTCATATTTGAAGTTTGGTGTAAGTCATAGAAAAGTTTGAAAGTTGATAACAGCGTCATATATGATACATCTTGTCAAAAGAGCATAGCTGGGCGCGACTTTACGTCGGATCTGGCGTGACTGTGACTTTGCGACTCTATCCCCTGCCCCCGTGCGACTCCGCTAAATTACAAAGTAATTTATGGTTGTGGCCATAAGGAGGTCGCCATCCTTAAAGAGGTGGCCAAACCTCTTTTCATAGCTCCTGAGGAGGGCTTGCACCAGGGGCCTGGCATATACCAGGTCGCCATTCTGGCACTGCTCCTCCAGGCTGGCCTTAATCAATTCAGAGTGACAAACCTTTTTTTGGTACGTTTAGGTAGCTTCATGTAACGCCAGTCTCATATAATGTGAAGAATTTATTTTATCGTAAAAGGAAAGTTAAAAATCAGATAAAGATAAAGTTAGCTGTTACCAACTCACATTTGACATTTTTAGCCAAATCGGGCTTAAAACAGCCGCGGCAATTTCTTTCAAAAAAGTCGTCTTTGTTCCTGTTCAAAGTCGCGGAAAATTGGCGGTGCGACTTTGCTTAGTCCGACTTTATAAAAACGTTTGCGGCTTCTAAATTCATAGTGCGGCAAAGTCGCAACTCGTTGCCGCAACGCCCAGCTCTGCCGAAACGAGATATAGAAGGTATTATTTTGGAATAATGAGACTTGCGAAAATAGTTTTCGGTGGAAAGAAAAGTGGATATTTTGATCTATAAGGACTAGGAAAGAGTCAATATAGTTGAGTGCTATAATTTAGTCTTTTAATATCATGCTTTTTATTATCATCTCTTTTAGAACAAAAATGAAGACCAACAAGGACCTCTCTACAAAATATTTTGGAAGAAATGTCCCTAAAAAAGTGAAAGTGGGTGAATTGAAAATGTATGGAAGATACATTTGGCGAGTAACTAAATATCTTATATTGAAAAATAAAGCAAAAACCAACGAGTACATCCAAAATTCTCTTCGGTAGTAGATCTAACGAAAAACAAAAGTCAACAGACCTAAGTCGCGTGCTCTCAATTATTCTGACTTATGACCTTCAGAATTTTCAACAAGGGAGGAATCCGATCCATAGTTAGTTTTCTTTTAATAATTCAAGGACTAACTTTGGGAGGACATTTTCAATTATACCACTGGGAAGAGAATGTAAAACAACATAAGGGTTTCAAATTTCGTTAGAATCAGCCGAATAGTTATGATGTTATTGCCAAAAACTAACTCATTGAAAAGTAAAACGGTTACCATCCTACCGACCGACTGACCGACCGACATAGTAACTTATAGAGTCACGACCACGCGACTAAAAAGGCGACTTGACATGTACATTTTTGTTTGCGTTAGAAACGCTGGCTTATGAGTTATCTCCTATCGTGATTGTAAGATGAGCTTCCGATGGCTTGATTAAGAAGAATTTAGTTAGCTGCTTGGCACAAATGTCATTTTAATCGCATATATTTTATTTTGCGGCGTTCTAACTGACGAATGCTGCTTATATTCTCTGGCGGGAGATGCAATTGAGGGAGATCCATTTTATTTTTAAAGTATTATACAATTTGGCCACGAGCTTTCGCCTTCCTTCAGGTATCTTCAGGCTTACTGTGGGGTGAGGCGGTAGGGTTCATTGGCTTTCTGATTCCGTATGCTTCCTTTATCTGTGCGGTATATGATTCTCAACCGTGAGCGGCGAGAAAAAGACACCTGGTCGACACCTTCGGGCCCAGCATGTTTGGTGGGCCAGAGGGTGAAGGAATGGCGGGGACCAAGGAGTGAGGATAAGAGGAGAAAGATATGAGAGAGAACGAAAGGAAAGTATTGAAGGAGAGAAGTTGATCTCAACTGACCCTCTTCTCTTAGGTGGGGATAGAAGGATAGAATGGAATAGTTGGATTTTGTTTGAACCTACTGATTAACGTGAAATCTCAACCACAACCTGTATTAATCCTTCACTATTCCATTCTTTACTTGTTGCTCTACTGGTATGTAATTGCAATCTATTTAATCATTTATCTTTCTTTTAGGCTTGTGCGTGTATTGGAGGTATGGGTGTCGATTGGAGGGCTGGGGGGGGGGGGGGTATATAGGTCTGAGTCAGGAGTTAGCGAAAGAGGTGAATCACTCGCTCGGAGCTGGTGCGTTGGTGATATCATGTCTTTGATACGTAGGGACTCAAGATCATGAGGCAGCGGGGATCCAAAATTGCCTACATATGAGGGGTTTCCAAACTACGGCCCGCGGGCCACATTCGTCAAAGTACTAAATTTTATTAAGGCCTGTAGAAAAAATAAATATATCAATTAATAAAAGTAGAAATAATAATAACTATTGAATTTTAAATGAGGTTACAGGGTAGCTTTAATGACAATTTTGTTGACATTGTTGACTAAGAAAAACAAAATAATATGATTTGCTCCGGGGTTTTTTTTTTCAACCATACAAGTAAAGTTTAATAACGATGGCCTCCTTTGTCTAAAATTCCCCCATTATTGCTCTAAATCAGTGGTTCTCATCATTTCTTTTGTCATTTAACCCCTAAGCTTGATGTAAACAATCATTAACTACCCTGTCTCCACACAATAAAAGATAAAGAGACAAACAAATAATGATGATAGAAAAACACCTTTAATATGAAGTACAACGTACACTTATTTTATTAAAACTTATTTAATCAGCGTCAAATATAAATACGAGAAACAATATGAACGAGAACACTGCTCCATCATTGTCTCGACAAGTTTATTTGAGGAGGAAGTTGTCGATGATAATGCTACTCGCATCTCGTCCTCCTCTTCATCACCACTATGTCTGAAAATCCGGCTTCACATAGATATGTGGTGACAAAAGGAACAAGCACTTTGAATTCCATATGTGCTGGAGCCTCGCGCACAAGCGATGAAGGTTTACATCTAGCTCTTATTTAACATTTGGAGCAATCACCACTGCTACACTAGTGAATATTTGAGAAATATTACTTAATTTAATTATTATTTTATAAAACTATTTTTTTTTTACTTGGCCCTATAAAATGTGTGAATACACAACGGTGTCGTGGTAAAATATTAGGACCGTCCTGCCATATTAGATAGGATTAAAACCCTCAAAAGATAAGGACCGGATATAGAAATGCTTCCAACCATAGGCGGTGCGCCATCATAACTAAACTTCCCATACTAATTAATCCATATTGACATTAATGTGGTTAGATCGGATTTGACAACAGCCGTCATCGCTTTTTCTTTTTGTGATCAAGCTTCTGCATTAGTCAAAGTTGAGTTCTTGTGACCCCACTTTATGTACGAAGACCAACATCGTCTCGGACCTCTCCATCTGCAAGCCGTGGCCACTAAACGAAGTCGACCGGGCAGAGAACAGTGCAATTTGGCCTCGAGTGCCAAATACTCCAAATAATGGCGAGAGTCTCATCGGGACTAAAATAGAAATAAGCATGAGCCCTCTCGGTCCTTGGATCTATTTATAGTCTATGGATCCGAAAGGGTAATTTTATCAATCTTTACAATCACTTTTCTTTTCACTTTTAATTTTGTTACTATTTATTTATAATTATTTTTCCTAAATCTGAGTGCCACTTATTCCCTTTCTCCACTAAATGAAAAAGTACTCATTGGATTATATTTCTTTTTACTAATTAATATTCGCACTTCCCAAGCTCGAGGGATGTGCCATATTGTTTGTCTGGCCGAGCAGAAACACTGTTTCCATTCATTTAGAGCAGTTAAGCCACAGCGGGTGTGGTAACTCCCCGGATGGAGTCCTCCCGGTGGTTGCCATGCGATGTAGATGGGTTGTAACACCCATACCAAGTGCGGATGGGTGGTAAAGCCCTAATGACTGTTTTGGGGTTGAATTTAAAGTGCAATAGCAACGAGGCCGTATCACACAAAGTTACTAAGTAGTGAAGCTTGAGAAGGTGAAAATGAGTGAAAGATATATAGCCGGAGGTCCTCCTGCAGGCATTTTGGCCGGGAGGGCGTGGCGTTCCTCCAGGTTTCAGTTATAGCAGGGACATTGTACCCTAGCTAGTGAAGATGGGGTAAAAAAAAACACCTACAGAGTGAAGATCGGTGGTAAAACCACTATCAATAGAGATTGGTGGTAAAATATCTATCAAGAAAGGTGGGTGGTAAAACTGATCGAGAGAGATCGGTGGTGAAACACTATCAAGATAAATTGATGGCTTAATAGATGGTGGTAAAACACCAATAGTGAATGTCGCTGGTAAAAAAATGACCATTAGTGAATATCAACCAATCCATACCAATATGGATGATTGGTGGTAAAATCCCTACACGAGTGAAGACCGATTGTAAAAAGAAATAGTAAAAGTGAGGATTGGGTAAAAAACAACCACAGAGTGAAGATCGGTGGTAAAACCACTATCAATAGAGATCGTTGTTAAAAATCTATCAAGAGATGTGGGTGGTAAAACTGATCGAGAGAGATCTCTGGTGAAACATTATCAATATAAATTGGTGGTAAAATATATATTAAGAGAGATCTGTGTTAAAGACTATGAAAACAGATCGTTGAGATAAAACCTATTAAGAGAGATCGGTGGTAAAAGCCCTAGCAAGATAAATTGGTGTTAAATATATATCGTGAGAATGGTGGTAAAATATATATCAAGAGAGGTCGGTGGTAAACCCCCCATCAAGAGTGAGGAGTGATAAAACATCAATATAAATTGGTGGTAAACGCCTATCAATAGAAATCGGTGGTAAAATAACATCAAGAGAGATTGGTAGTAAAAACCCAATCAACCTTTTCTCTCTTTCTTCCAAACTCATTCACATCATGAGTTGGGATGCACCGGATTCAACTTTTTGAAATCCGGCCGGAACCGGATTTCACCGGATAGTTGGTCCAAATCCGGCCGGATTTAGTCTCTAAAACACAAGTAGCTTCTGAGCCACCCTTCCCTGGTAATTGGGATAGCTCTTGTGCCTATTCTATGTCAACAGGGAATGAGCCACATTTAAAGCCTAAAAATGTCATACATTTTAGTGTTACAAAAGAATTTAGGCACAAAATAGATTGTTTTAATAGAAATACAGTTTTAACTTATAGTTTGATATGCTTAGTTTTTATAGCCAGCCTCTTTTACTGGGTGATGCTGTTCTGTTTTTTAGGCAACTTACACTTGTTTGTACTAATAAAAAATCTAATCCCAGTCACTCGTGAATATTATACATCAATGATATCACTCACATATGTTAATTGCATTTTATTTTTTTCAGAACTCACTTCCTCAATAAGTAGTCATAATAGAATGCAATGGCATTGCCTGCAAATAGGAGCACAATTTGGCAGTTCCTTAAAGTAGCAGACAACTGTGACAACATAGCTAAGTGCTTGCTGTGCAATACTCATTAAAGCGAGGAACAAAAAGGTCGTACAACACATCTCCGTTATGGACTCACGTTCGAGCTAAACACCCAAAGGAATTGCAAAAGGCGTGTGAAGGCAGAAACAGCAATAAAAAAAAAATCTAGCAGTGACATCACCCTCTGCTGCAACATCTCCTGATATCACTCCTCAGCAGCGAAAACATGTTGCAATGAATCCCTAGTTGACAGCTTTTCCAGTAAGAAAGTTTTTGCCATAAACGACAGTAGGGTGCAGGTGATTCACAAGAAAGTTATGAAGTTGATTGCTCTTGACAACCAATTATTCTCCATTGTTGATTTTTTTTTTTTTTTTTTAAAGGGGCTATCTGGCGACTGCCGACTTAGGCATAAGTCGCCGTAAAAAACAGCCTAGTTCTAGGCTACTTTAAAAAATTAAACAGAAAACAATAAAAAGAAATAACAATAACAATAACAAAGCAATAATAAAAACAATTACAAGAACAACAACAACAATTAAATCGGGTTAAATAAAAGGGAGAAGGCCGGCCTCCCCCAAAAAGTCAATAAGTCCACCAGTCAAAGTACACGCACTCGTCCCGAGCTCTCCATTGTTGAAGATGATGGTTTCATCAAATTGATGGCTCACATGCAACCTCGTTACATGCTTCCTAGTCGCCGTTACTTCTTAGATACTGTGCTCCCACAGGTTTACAAAGATGTCAGGTCTGCAGTTGAACGTGAGCTTGCACCATCCAATGGAACTTACGTTTCTTTCACTACTGATGTATGGACATGTTCCACCTCTAAAGAGACTTTTATCTCACTATCCGGACACTAGATCAAAAAAGATTTTACACGTAAAATGCTGTCCTTGCTGCATCTCGCCCTCCACGTTCTCACAGTGGGATAAACCTTGCAGCAATGTTTCGGCAGATGTGGGCAGACTGAGGCCTGGATGAAAGTCGTAGTCATGTCATAGTGTAAGATGGAGCATCCAACATGATTCTTGGTGTACCGAATTGGCAGAAATATCATCCATTCACTGTACTATCTATCGTCTTCAGCTGGTTCTTCAAGATAGGTGGCGATGCACGTTATTTTCCTCCCCTACAAGAGCTGGCTCGCAAACTGCTCTCTACGCCATCTTCCTCAGTTTTCTCAGAACGTCTCTTCTCCGAGTATGGCAACAGAGCGGAGCAGACTACTACTACCTAATAGAGGAGAGAAATTGCTTTTTAACTGCAAGAAGTTCGATGATGAATGATTAGTAAATTTGAGTATTTTTTCAGTATTTGCCTTATTGCTGTGTTTATTTTTTATGATTTCATTTATATTTTGATTATTTTTCAAAAAGGACTTTTATAGTAAAAATTAATCAGTAAAAGTTCATCTGAATTTCAATGCTATTAAATTATCAGCAGTTTGTGAGAGTGCAAGTTGAATGTTTCTCGGTGATTTTCTTAGCTACACATTGTACGAATTGTTCTTTCATCTGTGTGTGATGATTTGTACTCATGTTTCAGAAATTCTTGTCATTAATGGATTTCAATAAAGGTTTAAAACCCATAAAATTTGTGAATAATAAAAATGAGAGAAAAGAGGAATATGCAGTAACCTTTTTTTTCAGTTGCCCTGCTAGTTATAATTTATATACTGGCTTCTGTACCTCCTGGTTACTAGGCTGGGCCTGGTGGGTTTCTGGTTTCTCTCATTTATCGCTAGTTCATTACCACTTTGTTATTTGAGACATTTTTGACAAAATTTCAAACTCTGGCCCGAGACCGGAGACTTTCAAAATCTCAAATGCTGCCGGAGACTGAATCCGGTGCAGCCCGAATCATCAGCCCACCTTTTTGTGATAAATTGCAAGTGATTCTTGAGCAAAAGTATCTTGGACTTTAAATTTGAAAAGTAGGCCACGCGGGAGCAATAAATGTCCCACGGGAAAGATGAAAAGTAAATTCCAAGTACTTTGGAGTTAACGCCATTCGTCCCCGTCATCGTGGATGAGATTCCCAAATCAGATAATGAAATGCACATAAAGATCAAAATGACAATCACTAGTGAACCCGAAGGCACCAGGGTGCTGTTCCCCTCGTTGGGGGGAAGGGGGCGTAAGGGGCATCTTTGACACCAACCTACCACGGTGGAAACCGTGATTCCTGGGAGAGGGAGCACTATTTCCGTATCAAGGATATGTGGATATGAGTGCTCCCTACAAGGCACATTAGTACTCCATCAGCAGGTTTGAGGGTCAGTTGTGCCGCGAAGACAGGAAGAGAAATGGTAGCGGTGTTGTGATTGCCTATGTCCAACTTCCCACCGTGGTGGGGGTATCAGCGTATCCACCCAAGGGGGGGGGGGGTCACCTCCTGATCCCGCAGAGAGTTTTGTAACCGCGCTCGCTTGGAATGAACCCGGCACCTCGACGTCAGAAATCCAACACGGGCCGATTTTTATTGCGCAAGGCTGACTATTTAGGAGAGTTGAGTCGTCTGCGTGTGAATCGAGGGACACCCCTCTTAATTTGTGCCCCTTTCCCCTAATTGCAAGCGCCGTGGGGCGGATCCCCCGGTGCAAGGGGGCGTTACCGGCTGTAACCGCCAAAAGAACGGGGCAGGGAGGGGGATACTATGGTTGTGAACACTATTCTTTTCTTCGATGGTATGAAAATTATATAATCCAACGAGGGGAATCGATTAGGATGGGAGAGGTATGACAAATAAGGCACAAATAGATAAAACAAGGGGAAAAAGAGAATAAAAAAGAGATTGGGAGAGAAAGAGAGAATTCAGTCTGAACTGAAACTTCTCTTCTGTTCGAGGCCACAAATCCTCGTCGACCCTCTCGAAATTCAGCTCAATTCTGCTTCTTCACTTAAATTCCGCGTTTCTGCGGACGGCCAAATATCCATTAAAGCGAGGCTGGAAGCCCTTTTATCAGCCATAAATTCTCATTACGCGCCTTTGAATCACGTCTCGCTGCAGACTCCATTTCTCCGAAGGTAAACTGATACTGCTGCTGTCCGGAGTGCAGAAGCTGTCTACACCACTTCACTCACACACTTTTAAATGGACTTCACCCGACGATGGGTCCATGACATAAATCTTCCGATGCACTTCTTTTAAATAAAAAAAGAGGGACCTCTTATTGCCACAGACCCCTACCGCTATCCCTGATTATCCACAGAGGAAAAGGTCTAGGAAATGCTTCCAAAGAGTTCAACCTTAGGGAGTTGGAATAACGTCGATAACAATTTCTCTCCCACATCCTACAGATTAAAGTCACTTCTCTCTCCTGTATTCTACGGATGAGTAGATTTTGATTTTGATTCTTTGCGCCCAGAAGGGTCTAATAGATGGTTTGATATGGAATCGAACCATGGGTCTCGACAGATTATGATAAACGATGCAAAGTCTCAGCCAGCGAATGACAGTCAATGTTCAGAAATCTTCTCTAGTAGGGAAGTACCGTGAGGGGAACTAATGGGGCCTGGGTAGGATTAATAGGGTAGCTGCACCGTAACGAGCCCCGGTTCGAACGACACATTAACCCTTTATTGTTCAGTTTCTTCCTTGGCGCGTTATGGCAAGTGCAAATTTGCACTATGCAAAAACAAGGTTAACGGACCTAAGTCGCGTGCTCTCAATTATGACCATATGACCTTTAAAACTTTCAAAAAGAGGGGCAATCCGACCCATAGTTAGTCTTCTTTTAATAATTCCTGGAGTAACATTGGGAGGACCTTGGTAAGTATATCATTCGAAAAAGAATATAAAAAACATAAGGGTTTCAAATTTCGTTAGAATCCGCCGAATAGTTACGATTTTATTGCCAAATAATTACTGGGCTATCCTAGGGAGGACATTGGCAATTATATCATTCGACAGAGAATGTAAGACAACATAAGGGTTTCAAATTTCTTTAGAACCAGCTTAATAGTTAGTGAAAAGTAAAACTGTTACCATCCGACCGTTCGACCTACGGACCGACATAGTAACTTATAGAGTCGCGACAAAAAATGAGTAACTCAGTGACGATGCAGATTAGTCAATGGGTGTAAGAAATTATTCATCTCGGAATGCACAAGAAATTTCGGCAAATAATCCAAGACGAGGCCTGTGAATATAGGCGGACGAAAATGTACAACTGGGCGATAAAGAGTTGTTAATGTGTAGGTCTCCAATGAAGCCTAAAAAAAACCAAACGCAAATCAGGAGTAAAAGTCTGTATAAACAACTCTTTACCACAATTAATCGTTGATCCTGTATTTACCCATTTATTTGAACTGTGTTCCGCTTCGATTAGGGTCTCAAGAAATTAATTAGCATTATTTTTAATATACAAAAATACATTCCGAAAAATACATTCTAGCACTATACACATAGGTTCTCGCACTGTTTAACTAAACAGTGGATACCTTTCTTGAAGAACTAATTCCGGACTAGATGAAATATATGCTTTTTGATGTCCACAATATATATATATATATATATATATATATATATATATATATATATATATATATATATATATATATATATATATATATATATATATATATATATATATATATATATATTTGCAATGAAGCAATTATAATTATGCGGTTAAAAAGGCAATATTATAGCAAACTAAATTCTTCATCAATCCTTCGGAAGGAGCTCTTCTCACAGTCACACATAATTATAATTGCGCCATTGCAAATAATTCTCGATTTATAAGGCCGAGCTAGAATGTGTAAAGTAAATTTTCGATTCTCTTTGAGAGAAGGATAACATATAAAATAGCTGATTGAAACGAAACTTTTGTTTGCGTTAGAAAGGCTGACTTATGCGATATCCTCTCTTGACTGCGAGAAGAGCTTCTTCCGACGGCTTGATGAAGAGCTTAATTAGTTACAACATTGCCTTTTTAACCGTATATATATATATATATATATATATATATATATATATATATATATATATATATATATATATATATATATATATCATGAGCACGAAAGAATGATGAAATAAATCCAACACACCGCAAGAAAGAGAAAACGAAATAATTTTTCTTCGGAAATAGTTATTTATTACTTCGAAAAAATCCTCGCTAGGGTGGGATTCGGAATTGCAAACTGAGGCAGCGATCAACCGCCTTTATCTCAATTAAACCGCCCCTTAGACAACTCCGCGTCTTCCCGTAGCCGAGTGGTTTAAGGGGCGGTTTAATTGAGATCAAAGCGGTTGCTCGCTGCCTCAGTTTGCACGGTTCGCATCCCACCCCAGCTCGGTTTTTTCGAAGTAGAAAATATTATTCCGTTTTCTCTTTCTTGCGGTGTGTTAGATATATATATATATATATATATATATATATATATATATATATATATATATATATATATATATATATATATATATATATATAAAGTGGCAAACAAATTGATGGACGCAAACTCAGCCTCCACTACAAACTGTCAATAAATTAAAGATCTTCTTTTCCTTACCATACTTTTGTTACCAATCCGAAAAATTAAAAAAAAAAGAGTTGTTAAAACTGTTAAATTCAGCCTATCCTCAATTATTACCATCTATTGTTCTCATTAATGACTTCAGACTGGGATCATTATTTAAGTTCAAAGATCAACCAATATGCAATCTAAAATTATATACGTTTTTCATTGTACGTGCAGTAGAACTGTATCATATGTGGGGGCAGGGGCAGCATATGGGTAAATGATCTGAAAGAACTGGACTACACCTTCCAAAGCCTGATCCATCCCCAATTCGAGACCATCTGTCACAATGTGGCTCTAGGGCTACACTCGAGAACTTCACGATACTTAATGCGGTAACAAACATCTCGGACCTTGACCTGCTAGAGTCAATTTATATTACAAAACTTCAACCCAGTCTAAATAATAACTCATTATCTGTCCCATTAAATATAGTGACTCATTAAAAAACATGCTAATTTACTAAATTTCACATTGTTTTTCTTCCTATTTTTTAGAAATTCCCTCGTTGGTTTTGTTTGTTTTTTCCTCCCTATTTCTAATGTAATCAATTCGTCTCAAATTTAATATTCCTGTTTCATAATTTTATTGCATGTGTTAACTTTTTATGTATATATTTAAGTCTGTATTCTGTATTCTTTCTTTAGCACTGATGATGGGATTAGTTATAATCCTGAAACGTTTAAAATAAATGTTACGAGGCATCTACGGCTCTGTCCTGGTCATCCTGTTATATATATATATATATATATATATATATATATATATATATATATATATATATATATATATATCAGGCAATCAGGCAATGGCTTCGCCACTCCCCCTAAGGGGGGAGCTTGCGTCTCACTACTAAGATTAAAATCTAAAATCTAAAAGAAGCAACCATGGTTAAATTTTATTAAATATTCTGAACTTCACCAATTGTAAATCATTTTATTTTAAAACATTATAAAGCATCGGATAATCATATTTATTTTTCCTGAACTAAACTATTTTGTTTTTACAAACTCTAAAGAAATTCTTAGAAATTACCTCCATAAAAATTTAAAATATAATTGTCATAACCAAACTAAGATAAAATTATTATTCAAATACTCCAAATATTCCCGTTCTTAAATTATAGATATATATATCATACAGTATCTTCAAACCAATAATGGGTAAGTAATCTATCATAAATTACATTATAAAACATGGCTTTAAGTCTTACAGGTACAATGTATGTACATGTCAGCAATGGATGAGAAACTTCATGTTACGTGCAAAAAAGCATTTTTATCCCATGCCAGACTTGTTTTTGCTCGTACAAACTTAAAAGGTTTCCAGTACATATCCATCACAATATATTGTAGGAATGAATTTTGTTTACAGTTTGAGTACGGCCGTATGCTAAGACAAATGTGAAATGCACTTTTATGAGATTTAGTGTAGCTTCCCAATTATTTATAAATTTATTATATCCAAAAGGCTAAAATGTAAAATATATTAAAAAAAAAAGGTTTGGGGGCTCAAATGTGCATTTCACATTTGTCTTAGCATACGACCTATGTTTATGAGTCATCTAGGCATATTTGAAGCCTTTATCAAGTTCTTTCTAAGATGAAATTTACATTTATAACATTTATAAGAGTTCAGAAAAATAAATATGATGATCGAATGTTTGAGAATTAAAAAAAAAATAACTACAAATGGTGAGGTTCAGAAAATGTAGGAAAATTAAGACATGGCTGGTATTTTTTTCGTATATAAAATTCAAATTTAAATGGTAAAAAGTGAGGTCTTAAGATTGTTTTTGTTTTCGAATATCAAAAGAATTCCGATAAAAGTTTTTTTCTTGCCATCTCTTTTCGATGATGACGGATGCCCTCATATTGAGGGCATCAAACCTGCAGTTAGTTTAAACGGGTAGGAGTGTGTGTAGTCTTCGGACCCGTATCTTAACCGAGGGCAGAAGGACCCTGGTGGCAGGAGAGACTCGAGACGAACGGGCTTCATTCTCGGCTGCAGGGAGCTGCCGAGACACCGGTCTGTTGGTGCTCGCCTATAGGCACTCCCGATCTTGGTTTGTGAACGAGGTATCCTTCCTTTAGCCTTTGCCTAAAAAGGCAGAACCCACAAGGCAGGGGGGGAGGGGGGTGCAGTGGCTGGTAAGCGCCAAGGCATGTCCACACACCGGTGGCCCTGCACGTCGTACCTCGGGGCCTATGAAATAAACATTGGTCTGAATAAAACATAACCAAGAGTAAATTATTAGGAGATCAGGCAATGGCTTCGTTCCTAAGATTAAAATTTTAAATCTAAAAAAAAGCAGCCATGGTTAAATTTTTATAAATTTTCTGAACTTAGTCAATTATAATAATTTTAAAAAGGAACTCGAAACTAAATTTCCCCCCCTTTCAAAAAATCACGTTGCTAAAATATAGCTATAGAAGAAGATATATAAAAATAAATTTTCTGGACTTCACCATTTTTAATTCTTTGGGTTTTAAAAAATTCACAAAATTTCGATACTTAGATTTATTTCTGAACTTTGATAAAAAAAACATAAGTCATAACCAAACTAAGATGAAATTATTATTCAAATACTCAAAAAATCCCCTTCTTAAATTATAGAGTTAGTGATGATGATGATGATATGTACTGGAACCCTTTTAATTTTTTCTTAAAAACTAAACTCAGTTGCTAGAGCCAGATAGGCCGTAGGCCACAGACAGAAGGTCTGCCTACGAAGCGCAAGCTCCTCCTAATAATTTTCTCTTAGTCTATCTTTTTACATATCTATGCTTATTTTATAGGCCTAAAGCAAGAAAAATCTTTTATCGGAATTCTTTTGAAATACGGAATAAACAGTCCTAAACTCTTTTGCCCAATCTTAATTTCATTTTGCTTTATTCGTTTTTAGGGGCCGGCAACTATTTCCTCCTGCTAGGGATTAAAATTGAATATCTATTCTAGAATTAACTTCGATAAAACATTCAAATATACGGGGAAAAAGCAGTCATGCCTAAATTTTATTTTATTTTCTGACCTTCACTATTTGATATTCCTTTTGTTTGAAAAAAATCGAAAACAATCGATAATCATATTTATGTTTTCTGAACTTCACTAATTGCGGGGTTTTTTTCTTTAAAAAAGAAATCCAAAATATTAGGTAGTCAGTCATATTTATGAGTCGCGGGTGACTCTACATCATTATGTCGGCCCCCGATTTGCTCCTTTTTTGTTTTTGTAATATCATTGTAACTATTCGGATTATTCTAACGAAATTTGAAACCCTTATGTTGTTTTACATTCCCTTTCAAATGATATAATTGACAATGTCCTCCCAAGGTTAGTCCGGGAATTATTGAAAGTTTTGAAGGTCGTAAGGCCATAAATCAGAATAAGTGAGAGCAAGCGACTATTGGACAACAGACCTTGTTTTTTATGAACTTCACCATTTGTAATTCTTTTTCTTTAAAAAAAAGAATCCAAAACATTTGATAATCTTATTAATTTTTCAACTTCACCATTTGTTATTCTTTTTCTTTAAAAAAAGAATCCAAAACATTTGATAATCTTATTAATTTTTTAACTTCACCATTTGTTATTCTTTTTCTTTTAAATAATTCCTAAACTTTCGATAATCATATTTAATTTTTTATGAACTTCACCCATTTGTTTTTAAAAAATTCAAAGTTAAAATATAATCTTATATAAAGTAAGGTCAAAATTTTGAGCAATGACTATATCAATATCCCGAAATCTGCTTTGGGACAATTTGTGCATACAAACTTTTTATTAAAACTCTAAAAAAATCTAGAAAATTTTCCAACTTAAAATATAGTGTAATGGATATTTCCTCAAATCCATTAAGTTTACACTTCGTTTATTTCCAAAACAACCACCGGTTTCTCTCTGGCCGTCGACTCACAACACATTGTGATTTTGATGTTACTCCATGAATTTAATGTCTTTGTTTCCGATCTGTTGCTTAAGTTTTTAATTTTCGAATTCTTGTAAGTCCTTCACAGTAATATCAAGTGTTTTCTCCAAATCCATATAAAACACTCTTTTTAGAGTCGTTTCAGAAGATTTGAGGGGAGAACAGGCAAATACTTTTGGATTACGATCATTGCCGCTTTTCTCCATATGACTAAACTCCACCTAACGCGTTCATCCGACACTGAATCATTTACGCGTTGCATCAGAAGGCACCAGTTAGTTGTCTTATCACAAAATCAGTCAATAGATTGCCGATGGCTACAATGTAAGCTCATTGCTCAAAATGCACGTCTCGCAGGCCTAGTTATTGTCCAATTTCATTTACAACTTTGTTTCCTCTTACTCATGTGTATTTTTTTTAACCCAGATCTTGGAACATGTTTGTATATATATATATATATATATATATATATATATATATATATATATATATATATATATATATATATATATATATATATATATATATATATATATATATATTTCCTTTTAGGTAAGAGTATCCATATAGCTAAGCCACGGACCATTCAAAATTAGGCTTTGGAATGTGGAAAACAAAATTTGATTTAGTGCTTAAACTAGGCTGATATTAATACAAAATTAATCATGATTGATTTAAAATAAGCGGAATATATTTTTCAAGTCAAGGTGTTATCTACGCTATCAATGTGCTTACTCGATAACGAATCTTGCAGTCATAAATCCGATTTGTCTGATATTATCCTTCGGACATCACGATTCTTGCAACAATTGATAGTTTCCCGTGCACCACCTTCCCAATTGATAGTTTCCAGTGAAATATCTTGCCAATTGCAACATCCTTCCATGTTGTACGAAACCACAACAAATAAACTAGACATTTAAGATGTGTCTTTTGACTTAGATTTATAGAACTCTTGATTGGATATGTACGAAAAGCGGGGGGGGCGAACCCAGTTGCAACAAACGGAAATGTTTTAAGTGGAGTAATCGGCAATTTTGATGATGTATTTGTACAGTCAACACAAAGGATTCGTGATTTTAAGATTGATTTCAAGGCGCTCGTCCATGCATGGTTGGTGTTGTTATGATGTTTACTCATAACGTATACAGCAAGAGAAAGTGTAGCCATTAACCTACAATGTGGACTATATACAACTATTTGTATGTATTTTTAGTAGTGTTTTTATGTCGATCCGTAAGTCGTCGGTCGGATGGTAACCATTCTACTTTTCAATGAGTTTTCATGGCAATAACATCGTAACTATTCGGTTGACGCTAACGAAATTTGAAACCCTTATGTTGTTTTACATTCTCCTTCGAATGATATAATTGCCAAGGTCCTCCCAAGGTTACTAGGGGAATAATTAAAAGAAAACTAACTATGGGTCGGATTGCCCCACTTGTTGAAAGTCGTAAGGTCATAAGTCAAAATAATTGAGAGCACGCGACTTAGGTCTGCTGACCTTGTTTAAAAAAAACGAAACCCAACGAGAGAATTAGCGGGCTTTTAAAAAGATGTGAAGGTGAAAATATGTAGTACATGTAATTATTACCCTATTCTGCAACGAAAGCGGCTACCCGGGGGGGGGGAGAGTTGCGGAAGAAACAAAGAAATCTCACGGGTAAAAAGATATCGAATGAAGGCGTGTATGTTACTAAGACCTCAAAAGGATTCACGGTGTACCAGTAATGAATCTGGTGTAGAAAAACAAATCTCAAAAACAACTTTACTTTGGAAATCCGCAACAAAAAACAAAACAAAAGATGCGAAATATTCCAGAACTGCAGAGACGCGAGAGCCCCATTAAAAATACAGAAGACTAATAAAGAAAAATAAAGAATAAGAACCAAAGAGATGGCTGGTCACCTAGCAACTAACTCTTAATCATTCCTCTTCACCACTTTATCCTAACTACCCTATCCACTATACTATGACTATACACTTTTAATTCTACCCTTTTCGAGACGTAAGCCTTACTATAAATTCCTCAAGAACCGGTGTGGGAGAGGACTTTCTTAAACACCCCGGAAAAGAACTGCTTAAACAAAGAACTAAAGGGACTTACAACTAGTTTGTGGGGCTAAGGGGACAAATGGAGAAAACATGTAAAAGTGTGACTAGGTCGATATATATTTTCAGAAGTTAAACCGATGTTAAACCGAATCTTTTACAAGATTTAAAAAAAAAATAAGACAGGTAGCTAAGCATAGCTGGCAGGGAAGCTCACAAGATCTTACTAGAACTTAAAAGTTAAAATATGGCAAAATTTGAGTGAAAAGTAAGGTTTGTATACAAAGTTTAGTCCAATAAATTAATATTTATTGAAGGAAACAAAATTATTCTTCAGTGAGAATATATATACATATGTATACGCCGGGCCTAGTTTGCGCATAGCATCAACCGAATTTCCGTAGCCATGGAAACCGTAATTACAAGAATACGTTTATTCACCAGACTAAACTGTGAATACCATCTATATAACCATACAAGTACACAAATTCACGTAGCAAAGAATGAGGGGGAAATTGTGAGGATTCCTAACACGTTGACTACAATTGTCCACAATGGATTAATAGCGCAAGTACACCGCAATCCTACCAATGTTTCCCTCAAACTGTTCAAGCTTATTGAATCTCGCAAAACACAAATAAATTATTTGGAATATGTTCACCCATATAAGGCCCAATTATCAACATGGTAAGAACATTTTTGTAAAGTTTCGATTAGTGATTTGAACCGTATCAATTACAACTAAAACACAACCAGTATTATATTTTCCGGAGGGATTGATATCAATTTCATATCTATATCCACATACCTCTGACGCGGAACAGGTCCCTCTACCCGGGGTGAGAAAGGTTCCACCTGAACGCTGTTTAGTGTCTAAACATAATACTTCCTGGAACCTCGCCCCAAAGAAGACCAGCCCCTGGTTCCTTCGAGTTTATCAGCGATTGTCATACTGACCTTTATGTAGATTTCATTATCCGGTCGGAGATCCTCCTGGATGAAGGCAGGTTGGCGAACCACTATACTACATCCTTTCGCCACCGAATTAAAGATGTGAGGTATAATTAAATAGGCATTTGACGCACAAGTTTCGATAATAAAGCTTTCTTCATTCGCTTTTTTTATAAGACTTTTGTTTCTTTTATTCAGGGGGGTATTAGTGAAGATTAAAAAAGGAGTTCTAAATGGGAGGTACTAACACCCTCCCTTGGGGAACACTGCAAGTGTCGTTATTTAGGGCTTCCATTTGGTAGGCCAAGATTTGGATCCCTCTTAGAAAGCGCCTGAAATTCTCCTGAAACCTTATTTAGGACTGAAACAAAATCAGCATTTGCAAAATATGATTGACGTATTTGAAAGACGTTGTTGCAAGATTGACAGTCAATAATTAATGATAGTATTGAGGAATAATTCAATATGAATTCTAAAGTTTGGTAAGGTTTACTTCTCCATTGTGATGGAACTTAGTTATTTGTGCCCTCCTTCCCCTCCCAACAGTATCGTTTCAATCGTGGACGAGGTCCCTCGCTCGGACACATGTTTTTTCTTTACAGTGCCCAGCTGGCGAATGCTAACAAGGGCATAAGTCACCGCAATTACAATTTCAGTCTAGTATTAGGCTACTTTCAAATTCAAGAACCCAAAACCACCCCCACCCCCCGCCAAAAAATAAGAAACAGAACAAAGGCAAAAAGAAGGAAGCACGCTCCAACGTAGGGAGGAGGGAGGGGGTGCACCTCCTTCTAGCGCAGGATCATGTGACCAAAACCAAAGAGTAAAATAAAATGGAAGAGTCCAGTCTCCTCTAAAATGTCAAATAGTCCAAACATCGTGGTGCACGAACTCGTCCCGAGTACAAGGGACAAGCTGTAGCGACCCCGCTCGTCCCGGTACCAGGATGGGTAACGTGCGCGAAGATCACCCAGACTGGGACAATAAACAAGAATGTTCCGAACAGTCTGGGGGACAACGCAGTCGTAGTCAAATAGCGATGCGTCCCGTGACTTTGCCTAAGTCTAAGCCATCGTGGCATTGGTGGCACATAACTTTAAGTTCCCTCGACCATCTCCCATCTTCTTTGCCAGGTAGCCCGGAGGGCTGCCCTGATTCACGCCATGTAGTCGGTATGAGAAGAGCGAAACGCTAGTCTTGTCGCCAAGTCTTCGCGGACTCTTTGTCACCCTCGCCGCGCTCATTCGCCGTAATTCCCACATATCCAGGAACCAAAGCGAAGATAATCTAGACATCGGCCCGGCTTGCGGTGGCAAAGGTGGCGTCACGGTTACCGTGAACCAGGGTATGTGGATATTCCACTGCCTCGAGAGCACTCACGATGTTTTGTGGATCGCTAAAGATCGCACACACTCCGATCGCCGAACAAGGCACGACGAGGTATCTCTCGTACTAAGCGGTGTATTGCAAACAGCTGGGACGTGAAGACAGACGCAGCAGTTGGAAAAGCCCCGCTGAATTCAAACAAAGGGGACACGGAGTGGAAACCGACCCCCTCCTGGGACTTGGAGCCATCTGTGTACACTGACACGGATCCATAAAGGTCAAACGTAATACTCCGGGCGCTGTAGAAGCTTTGGGAGCAGAGGCAGGGTGACGCCACCCCGGGCCATCCCTCCAGGGTAGTGTCCTGGGCAGAGCAAGAGGCACCGCATCCCACCTGAGGATGTCTTTGCACAGGGGCGGACTCAGATTCGGTGGCTGCCATCGAGCTCAGGCTCACCCCTATCGAAGGCCCTGCCATCTGAGACAGGGGTACCTCCTGAGGGGCCTCCAAATGCTCCCTCCCCCCCAAGGTGTCGGGTATGCCCGCCTGAGACTCATGGAATCTATGGCCCGTCACTGGAGCCGGCATGCCGACTCGCAGTGGGGAGAAAGGGGGAAGCGGGCATCCCGGCTCCCATTAACCTAACAAATCTGGGATCGACGAGGCGTCTTGCTAAGGCCCAGGGGACGTCGCTGCCTCTAAGGGAGTTGAGGTGGGTCACCTCTCCCCATCGGGATACAGGGAATCTCGGCGGCACATTTTCTGCCTCGTCGTTTTTCTCTTGCCCCTGAAAATGCAAAGAGGGACCCGCCGCGATCGGAGAGTCACTTGGAGGCAAATCACCGAGAGGAAGTAAGGGGTAAACCGCCGAACCCCTCACGATTGGAGAGGGGAGAAACAACCCTCTCTGCTGGGAGAATCTTCTGGGGACCCTTGAGAAAGTATAGTGGAGCTCGCCACTAAACTACGCTCTGTACAAGGGCGTAAAGGCGAAGCCACCGAACCCGCATCTATCGAATGGGGGGGGGATGCACCCTATCCGCTATGAGACTTGGTGGGGCCTCTGACAGCACGGAAGGGAGGGGGCAAACCATTCAGTACGGTTTCAAACCGACGTCCAGACGTGGAAATCCAACGTCTTGTCAACACGGATAAAGGAACCGCTCTCGAAAACGAATAAATAAAATAAAACCATTTTTCTCTTAAATTCTTTCAAAATGGACGACGTAAACCACATATCGTACCAGTATTTTCGAGTTTGAGCAATGTTTGCTATTTGTTTAAATGGAATCCAACGAAGTCATGCATATTCAGTAGAAAAGGGCTGCAAAGTGCACACACAAACGCACGCAACTTTAAGATAAACCTCTTTCAACTGGATTGCCCCAATGGGGTCACACACTCTAGTATAGGGTCTTTCAATAAGGTCGCTCAATTTTTAAATGTAAACAAAACAAGTTGTGTGCGATATATGCACTCAATTTATTTTAAATTTGAAACTACATTTTATGGCATTAAGTGTGAAACATGACGTTGTTCAAATATCCGCCGCGGCTTCGCTTGGTGTTCTGACGTATTCGGGAGGACCAATTTTCGATGACTTTGTCGCATAAATCTGGCTGAATTTGTTGGATGGTGTTCGTTATGTTGACTTTGAGGACATCAACTGTTTGCGGATTATTCGCATAGACCTGCGATTTAAGGTAGCCCCAAAGAGAGTAGTCTAATGGCGTTAAATCGCATGATCTCGGTGGCCAGTTGACGTCGCAGCCACGCGAGATGACCCTGCCCTGAAATCGCTGGTACAAAATGTCTATCGTGGCGTGCGCAGTGTGGCATATAATCCAGTTAAGGCCACAGGAAGTTGATTATCATCGATCTGTAGGTCTCGCCGTTGACGGTTATGGCAATCCCATCTTCGTTCTCAAAAAAATACGGACCGATGATTCCGTTAGACGAAAATCCGCACCAAACAATGACTTTGTTGGGATGCAATTGGTGCTGGTGTATCTCATGTGGATTGTTTTCGTTCCAAATCCGACAATTTTGCTTGTTCACAAATCCATTCATCCAAAAATGGGCCTCGTCGCTGAAGATGATTTTGGGGGGGAAATTTGGGGCAACTTCCAACTGCTCTAGAGCCCAATCAGCGAAAACACGGCGTTGTCTATGGTCGTTTACCTTAAGTTCCTGGGTAAGTTGGATTTTGTACGGGTGCAGACCCAAGTCCCTACGCATAATTCGCCAAACTGAAGTCGCAGAAAGGCCAAGTTCTTGTGAACGACGAGAAATTGACTGCCTCGGATTTTCCCGTACTCTCATTTACCGCAGCGATGTTTTCAGCAGACCTTGCCTTTCGACGACGTACGGGTGTTGGCTGATTGCTGATCGACCCTTTTGCCTTGAATTTGGCCACCAAACATCAAACAGTGGACTCGGCAGGACGATTGTGGCGAGGATAGAAATCACGTAATGCGCGGAACGTTTGTCGAACGGAGCACTGATTTTAATAATAACATTTGATGATTTGCACATGCTATTCAACGCTATAACCTTCCATCGTGACTTGCCAAGTACTACTGAACAGTTCACAGTGAGGTGGCCAGATGTCGCTTTAACAACATGGCTACTATCACCTGACAAAGCAAGAGCGTCCTTGTTGAAAGACCCTTTCTAAAGGTGAATGAGAGTTAAGGAAAATGTCACAAATGTCTGACTAGCGCCCTCCCCCCCAAGAGAAGAGTAGTATAAGTACCATACTCGACAACATCCGAAAAAAATTCTCCCGGGAGCAAACTCGTACATCCGAGCATTGATTCAGATGTACGAAAAATTCCGCCCAGGGGATCCAAACTACGATCTCCCTTGAGAAGCAAACAGACGAACTCTCATTGACCACCTGACTCGAGAGACTTAGCTCACGTCTATGGTCAGGCAGTCGTGTGACAAATCAATGAGTAGAGAATTTTGACCTTCCTTATGCGAAGCCGCAATGAAATGAGTACAAATAAGTTATCCATCCATCTTTTATAATAAAAGCACTATTTTGAAGGAAAAATAATAAGAATTTAATTGTAAGTCATTTTATTTAACCAGAAGTGCTAATACAAACCAAATTCCTAAAATAAACAAAGCTTAAAATGAATACAAACCAAATATGGAATAGAAAAAGGAAACACGGCAATCGAACATGGCTTAGTCGACTTCAATTTCTTTTCAATATTCCATTAACCCTTTCTGGTTTTATTCTTGCACTACTCTCCATCAAATATTTAACCCTTTATGTGTCATTTCTCATTTTATTCAAATGCTTAAATGTCCGTAGAAACAAGCAAAAAAAAAGAAAAAGGAAAAAATAATTTTATGCATTAAAAACGATCAGCCTGTGAAAATCACAGTGTTTGAACTATTAGTCGGGCTTGAAAATCAAACCCCGAGGAATTATGACGCGCATGAAATAATCCAAACTACAAAAAAACCTTTCTCTTGCACTAAAAATCCCGCCTGGAAACCTGGAAGCTATAAATAACATACTCGAACTTAGGTAATTAAAGTAATATATTACAACAATAAGATACCATTATTTGTGGCTGAATACTCTGTTATCAACAGAAAACGAAACAAAAAAGAATTTTGATTGCAATCGAATAACTTAGGAGGTGAGTTACTGTTTCATGGCGACTGATTTCTCGGGGATGGGGGGGGCATAGAACGAAAGTCAAACAAGATTAAATGAATCTTAGCGCGATAACAGAAACATGCTTTTATAAGGCAGAAACGATGAAATAAGAGATTCAGATCGGCGAAGGACATCACTCTTAACTTTTACCGGTTTAAGTTACTAAACAATCGAGATTTTCTAAGCTCTACATAAGGTGCCCTAATGGATTTAAAGAA
Source organism: Ceratothoa steindachneri (assembly GCA_963969495.1). Lineage (NCBI taxonomy): Eukaryota > Metazoa > Arthropoda > Malacostraca > Isopoda > Cymothoidae > Ceratothoa > Ceratothoa steindachneri. The sequence goes on from OZ018319.1 coordinate 20,251,098, forward strand.
AGATAAAACCATGTGAGTTTAATAGGCTATATCAATATGATCTTTAAATTTAGAACCAAGGCCTAGTCTACGTACGATGGTCCAATTTTTACTTATATTGTTTAATTTTAGACATGTTAACGGTAGAATGCCGTTATATTTTAATTACTTCTTACACTTCACAGTAATTTTTTCGTCTTAACCACAAGAAAAGTATAAGCACACCAGGCAATGGCTTCGCTGCTAAGATTAAAATTTAAAATCTAAAAAAAAGCTGCAATAGTTAAATTTTTATCAATTTTCTGAACTTGGCCAATTATAATAATTTTAAAAAGGAACTCTAAACTAAATTTCCCCCCTTTCAAAATATCACGTTGCTAAAATATAGTTATAGAAGAAGATATATAAAAATAAATTTTCTGAACTTCACCATTTGTAATTCTTTGGGTTTTAAAAAATTCACAAAATTTCGATACTTATATTTATTTCTGAACTTCACCATTTTGTTTTTTGATATTATAAAAGAATTATTAGAAATAACTGATAAAAAAGTCATAACCAAACTAAGATGAAATTATTATTCAAATACTCAAAAAAATCCCCTTCTTAAATTATAGAGTCAGTGATGATGATGATATTAAAATACGAGAAAATGAGATTAATTCGCACGATGAACGCCACAAGGCATAACACGTTCTTGGACGTTTTTAACGGACAAGACAGGTTTAAAACTTGGTTCACGCCTGCAAAGTGAATGTAATTTTACTAATTTATAATAAAATTCAGAGTGACAAACCTTTTTTTGGTACGTTTAGGTAGTTTCATGTAACGTCAGTCTCATATAATGCGAAGAATTTATTTTATCGTAAAAGGAAAGTTAAAAATCAGATAAAGATAAAGTTAGCTGTTACCAACTCAGATTTGACATTTTTAGCCAAATCGGGCTTAAAACAGCCGCGGCAATTTCTTTCAAAAAAGTCGTCTTTGTTCCTGTTCAAAGTCGCGGAAAATTGGCGGTGCGACTTTGCTTAGTCAGATTTTTTTTCAAAACATTTACGACTTTCGACTTTGCAAAAAAAACAAAAAACAAACAAATATATATATATATATATATATATATATATATATATATATATATATATATATATATATATATATATATACGAAAGTACCACGTCTGTCAAACGCCCACTTATTGGTTACTCTGCATTTTTTTGCTTCAAAATACCGACAAAAATTTGCTACCGTCTATACAAATATAAATTACTTGGGTTTTGTTATTTTTGTTTTAATAACCATTTCCACGACCTAACAGCAGACATTTCCTTACACCCCAGTGAAGTTAAATCACTTTTCTCATGATTGAGAATCCTGAACAGTAAGTTGTGTGTCACAGCGAACACAATGCCCATCCATGGTTTACCCGAATCACACCTGGAAGATAGAACTTCCGAAGATTTGGGATCCTAAAGTTTCCTGGTAGACTTATTTTTATCTCCACTCGTTCTTAATTATCTCATATACTGGGTGCGCTCTTCCTGGATATGCAGGGGACAGGCAAACATCGAAACTTCGGTCCGATAACTGCAAATATCGGCACCAAGGCGGAACTACGGGAAGCCGTCAACCTATTGTTGGACCGATTCTTAACCGTAATAAGTTTCTGACATCGGCCAATTGGTGCAAAAGTTGTATCGGGCCGATATCGAACTATTACTTTGTTGCGACAATGAAATGAGAATGAGAGTCGAATTTGGTTATTTATATATCAGTCCTGTCAAATCATTACAAGCCATTGTATTTTACTGAGCAGAATTAAGAGATCAGTGGTAGATTATACCAATGCTCCCTGGACAACATATTCAAGTTAAATAAAACAAGCAAAACTTACTGCAAATGAATAATATATATTAATTCCCTAAACGAAACATCGGTTCCATTCCGAGCAATTTGCGGCTGGGTACAAATTTCTACCTACAAAGAGTATAACCATGCATCTTATACCCATCATTAATAAAAAACGTTTCGTTAATTTATTTATCTTCCCACACTCAATTCTTTTTTTAGGTTAGCTTTTATTATGCCGTTAAAATTTATATTCATATTTTTCTGCCGACAATTTCGTGTTTTAAAAATCTAGCATATATATGTGTTCAGACTATTTTACCCCATTGTAGCTGATGCAATATATGAAGAGTATATTGAAATAATTATCTAACGTGTAAAATATTAATAGATGTTCACAAAAACATAACGAAAAAATATACCTACGCATTATTGGAACCCAGTTTGTTGTTCCTCTAACAGTCGCCAAGCGCGCCAAACTTCCAAAGCGTCCAAGTTATCACTTATCAGTGAGCAGGTACTAACTAACGGAGCCTTTCTTTTGTCAATACAAGCACTCTGCACCCTTATTCTTTGTTGTCTGATGCTATACAGTATTTTATAAGTACTGAAGTGTTTAGTTTGTGCAGTTCATAGTATTTGGCTGAGTGCAGTGAGCGTCTGAGTGAAGGTGGCTCAAATTGATATTTATTTCATTTAAGGGCGATCTTTCACCTGACAATTTTATCATTCTCAGTGGTTTTGCAACAACATAGACACTACTCATATGTAATCATCATAGGTGTCACTATCAAGGAAATTAGGACTGTGCCAACAATGGGCTCCTATAGGACCTTATAATTGAGAACTGCCAATATATACAAGTGCTCTAAGCTCAAAATGTTTTTAAAAAAATAATTGTGTGTGAAAATGAATTGGATTAGTTTATTTTTATTTTGGTTATGTTAGGCTACAACATTCACAATCTCATTTGACGGAAGATGTCAGAAAATATGGGCCCATGGGACAATGTTGCTGCTAGTGTACATGCAAATGTAGACAATGATTTTTCTTGGGCAAATTAAAAAAAAAAGGTGCATCATATTGTATTATATATAATTTTTAACTTAATTTAGAAATGGGGGCGAAGGCCCCCATGCCTATCACGCCCAGCAAATTAAAAAACTCCGTAAATATTCGGAATTCCAAAAAGGCGATTGCCAAATCTCGTTAGGCCTCTATTTGTTTATAGCGCCTTACGTAACTCGTTCGAACCCATATGTACACAATTTTATCATCTTAATTATAAAAGAAATATTTAAAGTGTTTTACAAAAAGAAAAAAATAAACTATATAAACCCCTACATAACCCATTCTTCTGAGGCGAAGACTTTACAAAAGTAAAAAAATTAAACTACCTTGATTCTTTCAATTCGAAAATGGAGGCCAATCTATTTTTCGCCATAACAGGATAATTAGACATTTGCCCACATTAAGTATTGAAACTGCTATATAGTGTATATCTACGATATACACTATATAACATTTGCGTATTTAAAAAAAAATAAGACGAAATTCGAGGGCGGGTATAATCCAAAATATATATATATATATATATATATATATATATAGTTATAGTTATAGAAGAAGATAAATAAGGGCCCTGCAACCCTACGAAAGGAACACAGAAGCTCATGCTGAGCCAGTTCCTGGTGGTCACACTGAATTTTAAGTTAGCTTGTATTGCGAAACAAGCTCAACTACTTCTCGTCAGAAAAAAAACCTATCCTGGTGTACAACAAAACCCAGAGATAGTCCTCGCCTTTGAGGAATACCACAAAGTGAACTCCCTCAAACACTACCTAGTCGTCAAAAGATTCACTCGTTTGCTTATCGCTCGTCAGTGCGAATTATTCCTGAGATTAGCCAGAAGATTTGAAGAAGCATACTTTCCCTCTCCCGTTGGTAAAATCATGTTACCAAGACAACGTGCTTAACACCATCCGTCGCTCGCACCGATATCACCTGTGGCTTTAAGACTATCCCCGCGCCCGACAAACATCTGAAGTGTCTGTGATTACGTCCACACGCCTAGCCGCAAAAAAAAACCATTTTTGCGTCTACATAAAAATTGAGGCCAAAGTCACTCCAACCAGATTCTCGTGTGGTGTTTTTAAAGGTAAATAAATTCCATTATCTTTCTTTTGAAGGACAATTAGCGTTCAATATTAAAGTGAGCTTTGGTTAACCATTACTTTATTTTCGTTTGTGTAATTTGTAAGTCTCACTTAAACTCGTTTAATTCATAACTGTGTAGTTTATTTTGTTAGATTTCATTGGTGTTCCTGTTATAATTAAAGTTCTATTTTCTTAGAAGTATTTAATTCAATCCTCGAAACGCTGAACATGGCACTAGAAACCCTCAAAGATAAAAAAATGACGTTTTTGTAGTACGTAACAAACCTATACGTACGTACACCAACACTCGGTCCTGGTAATACCACGACAATATACGAGTGTATATATATATATATATATATATATATATATATATATATATATATATATATATATATATTCACCATGATTTCTTTGACAAAGTTTAGGATTAATATTAAATAAGAACAAAACGAAGAAGGCGGGTCCCATCTTTATTCTCTACGTTTCGGGTTATTTCTAAACCCATCATCAGGAGCTATAAAACAAATTTGTAATCTAAAGTTAAATCTATACTACATATGCAAAACTAAGGCTATTATTAACGGTATATAAATTGGAAGTAAAGGGGTTTAATAATTGAACTAAAAACTTAGCAACTTTATACAATACAAAGTTTAAGTCATCAAGTCCTTTATTCTTCTCAAGCTTCGATATCACATCCTTATTTACTAATATTCTCATTCAGGAAACTATAAATATTATTTTAACTAAAGCCTTTCCAGATAAAAATAGCCTCTTTAATAGATTCAGTTTTTTACTATTTTCTGTTATTGCAGTTAGCCGTCAAAGAGAACTATTTCACTTTTAATAACGTCGTTTATCATCAAATTGAAGGTGTTGGGATGGGAAGCCCACTAGGGACAGGTTTTCAAATATTTTCATGGGCAATTTTGAGGAGAGACTTCCGTGATTGCCCAGCTCAATGCCGTCCCCTACTGTATAAAAGATATGTTGACGATACCTTTGCTGTTTTTTCTTCTAGTTCATGCTCTAAAGAGTTTTTTAGTTTTATTAACAATTTACACCCTTATATTACTTTCATCCAAGAACATGAGATTAATAATAGTTTGCCATTTCTAGATATTAATGTATCCCGTACCCATTCTGGCATTCAAACTAGTGTCTTTAGAAAACCAACTTTCACAGGGCTGGGATTAAATTTCTTTAGTTTTTTGTGATATATCATATAAAATCGGTACCATTAAAACGCTTATCTTCAGAGGTTTTAATCTGTCTTCTACCTACCTTAATGTGCATTTGGAATTTAACTTCTTAAAAGAATATTTTGTTAAAAATGACTATCCATTATCCTTAGTCAAAATCTGTATAAGGAAATTTCTCTCCGGGCTATATAACCCCTTCACTTCTTTTAATGTGCCCAAGGAAATTAGGTTCTTCATATTGCTAGACATCACCCCTTTTAATGACCTGCTCCAGAAGCGTCTATCTATCATTTTAAGGAAATTTTACTGTCAAATAAATTTTAAACTTATTTTCATTAGCAGCAAAAATATTGGCAATTCTTTCAGAGTAAAGGATGGTATTTCTACGCCGTTGAGGTCGTGCATAGTATATAAATTTACTCGCCCCAGCTGTAAGCAGGGACCTATATAGGAAGCACGGTGCGTTCTCTCCAGGCAAGATACTGTTCTCATATGGGCTTAAGCTAGAGAACCGGTGAAGCATTGAGCAATAAAGAGTATTCCTCCATCAGAAAACATGCAATAGATTGTAAGACAGACGTATCCTTAAATGGTTTTTCTGTATTAAAATTTGCTAAATGTACATCCACTCTCCGCATTAAAGAATCTCTGTGTATTAAATACAACTACCCAAACTTAAATAATGACTCGTCATCTTTTCCGTTATTTATAACTTAACAACCAACCAGACTGTATTGAATCTTAAATTTCTTGCCCGTTTTCACTTCCCATTGTTATTTGACCATGTAACGTAATGTTCTGTTTCTTTATTTAGTTTTACTATATTGTTAATTCTTTTCAATTCTTATCCCCCTCCCCCCATTTTATCCTCAAGTTCTATACCGTTACGTTTATTTTGTTTGCATTTGATTAACATAATTTTGTTTCAAATATTTTCTACTGTTGATACCTCACTAGTTTTTTGTTCGTTTGGTTTTCGTTAACATATTGTTCATTTTAGTATTTTACCGCTGTTTGCGTCAATTTCTATTTACATATAGATTTCAAATTTGTTTAATAGCTCCTGAAGATTTAATATTTTCTAGAGTAAAGAGGATTTAAGTGTTCAGATGAATCGCAATCTCCGTAACAAAAGGTGTCAAGAAAACGCCCATGCAGATAGTCTAGCGTGTTTTCTTGCAATGACCAAAATATATAGCCATGATACTGCAGCTGTTGCCAAGGCACTTATGGCTCAGTTCTTAAGTAGAAAACTAGAAAAGAGCCTAGTAGTATCTGTCTTCAACAGCTTAATCGTGACATCACATCGCTTCCCAAATTGTTAGAAAAGCCAAACTTCCGATTCTAATTCGAAGCAAAAATAAACCCACTTTTAACAATGCTTCACTCGGTGTTATTTTCAGTCTTACAAGAGAAAAAACCTAATATTTGAAGATCGTGTAATATACTAAATAAATATTTTCTAAAAGTACCCATTAATCACCCAACTATACGCCCATTTGTGATGAGAACGCCCCAGAAAACAGTTCTCGCCTGTCCAATGGAACCAGTTCTTCAACGTAGCCTCCCAATTTCCAATTCGCTTCGCCCAATGGCGAGACCCCGTCTTGGGATTGTCTTTAATAACCTGTAATTAAGAGAAATCTACTTCAGCTCCCGGGGGGAAGAAAACAGTAATATCGAATATATAAAATACTAAGAGAAAGCCACTTTACCAAAGAGATTTTAACATTTAGTACACAGTTGTACACACTTGTTACAACGAGGTTTTCAAAGCTAGTACACACTTGTTACAAAGTGGCTTTAACGTCTAGTACACACTGTAACAAAGAAGGTCTGAACGGCCCATACACCCTTGGAAGAAAGAGGCTTTAACGTCTTGTACACACGCTAATTAATTCCAATGGTGACACACTGCCGAGAATTCAACTCACGAGATGTTTATAATAGGCCCTACTCTGAATACTAACGTACAGAATTTGGTTAATGTTGGGTTTATGCCCGCTCTCGAATTTTGTGGGCGCTTTGTTATAAAAATCTCTATTTTAAAAAAAATAGGCTAATGCTATATAGTGTATATCGCAGATATACTCTATATAGCAATTATACATTTGTCCACATTAAGTAGTGAAGAAGTTATATAGAGTATATCTGTGTATATCGAAGATATACTCTATATAGCTTCTTCATTACTTAATGTGGGCAAGTTTCTAATTATGTTATGGCGAAAAATAGATTGGCTGCCATTTTGGGAGGCCCGTTATGAATTTTGAATCACATTAGAGTGCATTATTATATATCATTTTGAAGTGATTTTTTTTCTGAATTAAAATATGATATGGACATTTCATATTAATCAATTTTAAAGAAAATATAATTGATTTGGATAGCATTTAGGGGTGAGGTTAATATGTCTGATCTCAAGAAAGTCGGTTTAAAAACTAGAGGCCTAACAACATTTAGCAATCGTCGTCTGAATTCAAATCTAATGTTAGTCTTTCGAATTAGGAATATTACGAGGGTTTTTTTTAAATTGCAGGGGGTGTGGGGGTGCCCCCCACACAATTAAGAGGGGTATGGGGTTCCCCCCCCCATTTCGAAATTATCTTAAAAATTATATATAATACAATGTATACGAGAAACTCACAAAGTAGCGCGTGAGTACGGAATCCACTTTTCATTTTCCTGTGGGATTTTTTGCATATAATACATTATGATGGGATTGCAATAGCCTAACACAAAAAAACTCAAACACTTTTTTTTTAATTCGCCCAAGGAAAAACATTGCCTACATTAAAAAACAATCGTTATATATATATATATATATATATATATATATATATATATATATATATATATATATATATATATATATATATATATATATATATATATATATAATTTGAAGGATGAACGAAAGGACGTATAAAGGGAAATTCATTTCATTATCTTGATACAACGTTTCGGGTGAACTTTTCACCCATCTTCGGGTATTGGAAAATACAATTCGTGGAATAGAAAAACAATTTAAGTTAAACAGATAATCAAAATGATGAATTTATGGAAAGTATTTAATGTTTATTAAGTGGGGGATAGCGAGAAATTTACAGGTAATTGATATTTTTGGATTATTATGTTGCGAGTGAAAAATTAACGATTGAGGAAACACATAAGGATAAACTAACCTTAAACAATCAGCCGTTAGAGGATAACTGGGGATAAAGGGCGAGGAGCGTAAGAAGAAAGAGAAGGTTAGGAGGTTGGTAATATATTTGTTTAGAGTAGAAGTAGTGGGTGAGAAGAAGAATCGGAATTTAAGGAAGGAGAAAGGTATTTAATATACATGGATTCAAGAATCCTTAATGATATGGGATCAGGGGTGGTTTTTAAGATTTTAAAATCGTCCGTTGTGATTTCAGTTTTACACTTAATAGAGTGAAGCCAAACAGGTGAGAATTCTTTCATAGAGAGAACCTTTCCTGTCCTGTGGCTAACACCCAAATGTGAACAGAACCTCGCCCTCAGCGAGCGCACCGTACTACACCGATGTATCTCCCCAGTTTACAATTGGGGCAAGTAAACTCGTAAATAACGGAGCACTTCGCTTCAGGCGGGATTCTGTCCTTACAATTAAAGTATAATCCTATGTGGTTTCTATTTATGAAAATTAACTTAAAATTGGTATGGAAAAAGAATTTATTTAATAGAGATGTAATTTCTTTTGAAATTTTTTTATTTAAAAAACCCAGATCCGGAAAATTATGTAACGGATATCTTTATAAACAGTAGGGAATTTAAATTTGGGATGGTAAATATTGTTTAAAAATTGGGCCTTAATTTGTTCAATCAGAGACACAGGAAAACCGTTTCGTTTGAAATAGTTAGTCAGAAATACGACTTCTTGGTGAAATCTGAAGTAGGATGAACAACTATTAAAAGCCCGGAATATTAGTGTTTTGATGGCAATTATTTTGAACGAAAAGTCACAAAAACTGAAAAAGTTTTGGCCTTGACCAGTAAAGGTTGGCTTACGAAAAACTTTGGTTACAAATCCAGTTGGGACACGGGAAATGTGGATATCCAAAAAATGAGATGGAGGAATCGAGCTCCTTTTCGCAAGTAAATTTAATATTAGGATGTATATGACTGGCATATTGTAAGAATTTATCGCAGGACTCCTCTTTATTGAACAAAATGTAAGTATCATCGACAAAGCGGCGGTAAAGTAAGGGTTCAAATGCTTCCAAGTTCCATGATGAATAATTGTTCCTCAAATCAGGACATGAAGATATCTGCGAAGACAGGGCCCAAAGGACTGCCCATACCCATCCCATCTATTTGGCAGTAGGTTTGGTTGTTAAAAGTAAAGTAATTGTCCTTAACGGCTAGTTTCAGCGTTTCTTTTAATAGTGGAGGGGGAAATCCATGAAAATTGGAGTTGTTAAGGGGAAATGCACGTCGGACAATTATGACAATGGTTTGGTCAAGAGAAACATTAGTAAAGAGAAATGAAACATCGAAACTATTCATAAAGGAGGGATAAAGAAGCTGAAAAATTTGTAATTCTTTAACAAAGGTCAAGCTATTTTGAATTTTAAACTGGTTTGATGAAAGGGGGGTTATTAAAGGAGCCAAGTATTTGGCTAGGTTATAAGAGGGGAGATTATAAGATGGGGCGAAGGGGGATGCCCTCCTTGTGACATTTGGGGAGTCCGTATAGAGAGCCTAGGTAGGAACCTGAAACGTGCAGGCGGTTGTAAATAAGTGAATCCAAAATATTAAGGTCTTTTAACTTGAGCAGAAGGCGGTTTATTCTGTCTTCTAACTTGAGGGACAAAGATTGAGGGGGTTCGGAGATCTTTTTGAACTTAGAGTTATCGGACAAAACAACTTTAATTTTTTTCTATTTTTTTTAGGAGAAGCCCTAACCAATAATATATATATATATATATATATATATATATATATATATATATATATATATATATATATATATATATATATATATATATATATAATATTATTATTATTATTATTATTATTATTATTAAACAAATCAAGGGTGGGCATAAACCCATGATTAACCCAGAGAATTTAAATGAAAGTGAGAAAACAAATGTATGGGGCGTAGGATAAATAATAATAGAAGAAAAATGTTTTGGTTCGTTCCGGCGGAAGCCATTTTGGTTTGATGATATTCATTAATGACGTCATCAATTCCTTTTACTACTATTGATTCTTTATGTTTTACTCTCCATGTTTATTATCTTATAGCACAGCATCATTGGTAAACCTTAATTTTGCTTCAATACTTTCCATTAATGAGTAACCACCCTAACATGCTAAAATTAGTTCAAATAATAACAAAGTATTTAAAATTCCACAACCAAATTCTGCCTCCCCCCTCCCCTTAAAAAGATTTTAAAATTAATGCCAATTTTACCAAAGCAAAAATGTTCAACAATAGCCAATCCATGATAGAAAGAATGCCATAAACTTTCCCAACCCTTTTGGTTGGCAACCCTGGCCATCCAGAGAAGCCAGTGTCACCTCACTGAGAACTTTGTGCGTGCCCGAACTAAGGCAGACGCTCATAAAGTTCTCGAGGAAGAATGGCAACCGAACAATCCCTTTTAGCTGAATTCGAGCTAACGAGTTGCTGGAGCTCAGTCGTTATTGATTCCCTCATTATGTATTTCCCCAAAAGCCGCAAACACGTAGCGGGGCATTTAAAATACCCATTAAAAGATAGACTTTCGAGAGGTTTGAGGTCCCACAAAGTAAAAAGTTTGTCACTTGGGTAGGGACGAATACTAAGTTGGGTATTTTGTTGGGGATGGGGGGTTGAGCGTGTGTGTGGATTTATTAAAAATTAAAGTGATTTGGCCTAGGCCTAGGAAAGTAGTAATGATAGCGACAACGAGACATTGGAGTTGGACGGAGGCATTCAACATCCAGAGACAAATTTGTGCAAAGACCACGGGGATTAGACAAAATTTAGTTGAATAAATAACAATGAAGAAAAACAAATAATCTTCAGTGATAGAGTCCATGTATTTAAGGCTTAGCCTACACACAGGCTTAACCGAATTTGCGTAGCCATGCAAACAATGAAAAAACTGTCCGAGTCTATTATCAGGTCAAAATTTCGCCTACCCTCCTGTTTGTCAGCGGTGAAAAGGCTGCAACTTAGAGTACAAACCATGATGAGAAAAAAAAGCTCCAAGTACATCAGAACAAGCATAGGATACGGAATGTACGTAGTTAAAAGTTCTTTGAGATACAGTGTTCGTGTATTAAAATCGACAGGCGTTTGTACAACGGCTAGTATTTATGAGAATATGAGACGCTGGCATCAGTCCGACATCATCGAACGTAGGGGTTTGATACCAAATGTAGCGTAGCTAACGTACTGGAAATGAGTGCCGAGCTAGAATCTGGAAAGGCCCTAGTCATTCAACGGCTTTTGTCCAGAATTAAAATTTTGAATTTCTCGAAATAATAAAATCCCTGTGGAAGCGAGACAGTGGTGTCAACCACGTGTCGTAAAAGATAGCTAATGTGTGTGTGAAGCCTGGTTGTGGATGCCTGGCTTGGTATAACTTATGCGGCCAATTCTATCTTATCTCCTTCCAAATTCTATATCATTTTCTTATCTATTTCAAAGGAACTGATAACGAATTAGTGTAAAACGAAATCTTTTTTAACTACATAACATTCTTATGTTCTGGCCAACGTTTTTCGAAGATATGAAGACTAAACATGGAAAAAGGCAAAAAAAATAAAAGAGGTAGGTAAGAGATAAAAAGAAAATGGCCTGACACAACTCGGGAACGCAATAAAATACTTAGGGAGTTATTCATACTATTACAAAACCTGATCAAATACTGAAAGAATCTTAAAGAATAGTGAACGATATTTTGGGGCAAACTGTAACTCCAATTCTGAAATGACGAATGAGTGTGTGTGTGGGGAGGGGGGGGTCCAGGCCAAACTGGCGACTAATTGAATTCTTAGTCTGAATGGAGAGGAATGGCGCCATTAAAGGACGTCTTAGCACATTAATTCCAGAATGAAAGCACCTTCGGCGACCATTAAACCAAAACAGGAGTCCAATATTTTGGCCTGACTGAATTCAAGAGACACAGGATCCTACACCTCGTCTGACACGTGTCGGTTAAGGAGAGGATTTGACTCTGTAGCTTAAATTCAGGGTATTTGAAGGCGTTGCCACAAAAAAGCTAGAGCATCCAAATGTATCTGTCTAGTGTCTAAACAAGTGTAAATTTTTTTCACATACATGAAAGGGAGTCGAGCGATTGAGAAACACAACTTTCTTCTTTAAGAGAGGGACGGATACAACCAACGGGGGAAAGTGTGGAGTGTACACAACGCACACGTTCATACAAACAGCAGATGTGTACAAAACCTGAATTTGCTTCTCCCATCATGGGATGCACACGGCCACAATGCGTGGCGGAGATGATGAGAAGCTGTTGTGGCTGTTGGTTGTGTGTGCGCTGAAAGACGGCCCGAGTGGAATTTCCAGCCAAGGTGAAAATGTAATGGTTGAATTTGTGATTCCGTGTGTGCTCATGATAAATACACACAAACTGTGTCCGTGTGCTTTCCATGATGGGAGAAGCAAATTCAGGTTTTGTACACATCTGCTGTTTGTATGAACGTGTGCGTTGTGTACACTCCACGCTTTCTCCCGTTGGTTGTATCCGTCCCTCCCTTTATATATATATATATATATATATATATATATATATATATATATATATATATATATATATATATATATAGAAAGAGCAAATACAGGTTCTGCGGGTGATAATACAACCACCACAGGGCTACGCCATTTTTATTTTCTGCCTTTCAAATAAATTTGAAGACAGAGAGAAAGATGCAGAAACCTTGTACAGCTGACTATAAATAGATATAGTACAAGAGAAAGAAGAATTGGACGCGAATGAGCAAATGAGACAAGAAACCGGAGTTTTTTAAAGGCAAGAGAAAGGGACAGTAGAAGAACCCAGAATCAAAGGGAGCAGAGGGCGGCACAGTGAAGGCGACCCTTTACCGAGAAGACAGAAATAACGCCAGAAATATATATATCATCATCACTAACTATAATTTAAGAGGGTGATTTTTTTTAGTATTTGAATGATAATTTCATCTTAGTTTGGTTATGACATGTTTTTTTGTCAAAGTTATTTCTAATAATTCTTTTATAATATCAAAAATCAAAATGGTAAAGTCAGAAATAAATATAAGTATCGAAATTTTGTGAATTTTGTTCAGAATATTTATAAAAAATTAACCATGGCTGCTTTTTTTTAATATTAAATTTTAATCTTAGTACGAAATGCAAGCTGCTCCCCCTACAGTGGCGAAGTTATGACCTAGTATATATATATATGTGTGTGTGTGTGTGTGTGTGTATGAATTTGGGCAATATATTTTCATTATGGCAGGTTTTATTGAAAGTGACCGCTAGTCTCGTGTTTAACCCTTTAGCTCCCAAAGATTCCATATGGCATCATCAATAGTTATCTTCATAATACAACCCTTTAATGTGTCCAATGAGCTCGTGTGGCATCAAAATATTTTCATGGGTTGCCAAATGGGACATCTGACATGTTTTGATTTGTTTGCTCAGACGAGGGGTCAGATAGGGATAGGAAATAGTTTTGGCTGTCAATGCCATTGGGATCGGTGCGCTATACGCAGATATTTGACTGACGAATACAATTATGTAAGAATAGTTTTCCATTTCCATTTCTATTTTATTACATAGAAGAAGTTTATAGATGAGATTAGAATGTTAGCTATACCTTCAGCATATAATTTGTATGTGCAATATTTTTTCTAACTTACGTGATTCCATGTGGCATCTTTGGACTTTTCATAAGTATTAGTATAAAGAAAAGGTTTTATGCAATTTTGTGAGTTAGGCGACGTCTACATCGTCTATAACCGCACAGACTTTATTATTTGATATAAGTACTCTGCTTACATTTGGTCGTTGGATCAGTCGAGGATCTCCTCCGCCCTGCTAGCCGTTGGCTGGTAGAGACAGTTCCTCCGCCTAGCTTGATGGTGCAGTGGAAACACCATCCCCTCACGTGGTTTAGCCCGCTAGCTGAGGCGATGTATGTATGCATATATATTCTAGTCGCCCTGCTACCAATAATTGTTTTAGTTCTATGGGGCCTATTTAGCTAGAAGTGCTGCCATACCGAGGTGGGTAATGGTCTGAGAGGCGGTGTCGGCCCCTAAGTTGTAGTACATGGCCAGTCTCAATAACATATCCTAACCTATAATTACATAAAAAATAAAATAACTAATTTTCATTCATTCAGTCTTCAGATGCCTCCTAAAACACGCATTAGAGGAGAAGCTCTCACTAACTAATGCTGGTAAAAATAAGAGGCAAAAAGGTAGGCCGTCGAATGAGAGTAAAGTCAGTCTAAATGCAAAAGGAATGACAGCAAAGAGGCCACTCGATGATGTTCATTTGGATGAGTTTGATTATTTTCCTGAGCCTACTGATCTAAAGCAAAGATGCAAATGCGGCATCAAAGCTTACGCACATAGGAAGTGTAACAAGTGCAACGTCTCATTAAAGCGGTTGAAAGAGCAAAATTGTTTTATTACATTTAATACAAAAAATAAATTGTGTGTATATTATTTTATTAAAATTAATGAAAAAAGAATTAACCTTTATTTTTAGGAAATGGTACTAAATTCCAGGTTTTCTTTGTTATTTTCCCAATGATTTTATTTTTTAGGGTTTTTCATGTTACCATCAACACTTCCCAATGATGTCATGTGGAATCATTTTATTTTTATGCATTTCCTTCAATGTTTAATAAAACAGTTGTATATGTGTATTATGACCTAAATGGAATACGTTTTAAAGCAAAAAATTTGTTTTTTACATAAAGAAATACTCCGGGAAAGAAAGGGTTAATGATTTCCTTTTCAATCTTCTCGATTTGTCTTTGTTCGCCTTTTCTTCATTGTTCAACCCATGAATAAGCCTACCGAAGTTAATTAGAGACTGATATTAAATAATTGCAAAAAAGGTGGAAGGAAATTAATGAACCTTAGCATTTTCTTTTATTATAGTGACGCGTTTCGATAGGACAACTATAATCCTCAGAGTTAAATGGGAAATTAATACATTTATTCGTTTATATATTATAAAAAAGGTTTAAAAAAGCTGACGAACGGAACGTAGACACGTTTAGGCGAATTAACAGGCAGAGGAGATGCAGGTAGAGACTGGTCGAGGAAGTGTAAATGGCCGGAGAGAGGGGAAGGGTAAGCTGTTGGCCAGAGGTGATTAGCGGCTAGAGGCAACTGTCCTAAATATACCCGTTCCTTCGATTTCCTCTTCTGCAGTTGGCAAGATTTCATGAGTTAGCTTGTATATTTAGTCTTGGTTGGTATTCTTGAATATATATTGCCTCAAGGAGGAGTAATTGGCGTCTGTTGGGAGCATAATCTAAAATTTTGGTGTTTTCTTCCATAATTTTTCTGTTAAGGGGAGTTTCATGTATTTCTTGTGTATGTTTTTTTAGGTGCACCATTGTTGAGGTGATATGATATTCTTCTTGAGAGTGTGGTTTAGGTCACTCGAGAAGATTGAAAAGAAAATCATTAACACCGAGACTAGCGGTCGCTTTCAATAAAACCTGCTATAATGAATATATATATATATATATATATATATATATATATATATATATATATATATACATATATCATGGAATTGCAAGGACCGAGTGGTGGTGTACGTAGGTATAGGTTTGTTACGTACTTCAAAACTCCTTGATTAAATTTTCTCTAAGAGTGCTATATTAAATTATTATTACGTTATTTTAATCTTTGAGGGTTTCTAGTGCCATGCTCAGCGTTTCGAGGATTGAATTAAATACTTCTAAAAAAATAGATCTTTAATTACAACATGAACCAAAAAAATGAAATATAACAAAACAAAGTACACAGTTATGAATTAAACGAGTTTAAGTGAGACTTACTAAATTAAACAAATGAAAATACAGTAATGGTTGACTCAAAGCTCACTTTATTATAGTGGAATTATTATAATGGAATTTATTTACCTTTTAAAACAACCAAAAGGGACTCTGGTTGGGGAATGACCTTGGCCTAAATTTTAAGGGGTAAACGCAAGAATGTTGTTTGCGGGCAGGCACGTGGACGTATTCACAGACCTTTCAGATGTTTGTCTGGTGCGGGAATAGGATTAAAGAACCACATATGAATTCTGTACGGGCGACGGATGGCGTTAAGTACGTTGTCTTGGGAAGATGACTTCACTAACTGGAGAGTGAAAGTATGCTTCTTCCAATCTTCTGGTTAATCTTGCAATAATTCGCACTGACGAGTGATGTGCAAACGAGTGAATCCTTTGACGAATGGGGTGTGTTTGAGGAAGTTTGTCGTGGTATGACATTATATTATATCAATACCATATTATATCTATGGGGGAGGGACTAATAACTTAAAGGTGAACCGACAAGGGGACGGAACGCCACGAGTTTCGACAGGCGGAACAGCGAGAAAGAGTGCAACGAGGTCAGGTAAAATTTGGGCAATGGCAAAGTTCAAGGTTATTTAAAGAGGCATACACAAAAATATAATTTTATTTACATAAAAATAAGAGAATTAATAGGCAAAATTACATCCGTAAACGAGGGGGGAAGGGATTGCGGAGTTATGCATCAGACTATGAAGTTAAAAATTAATATATTACAGAAGGAGACTATTTATATGGGGAAGGATCAACTCAAATGGGTTACTGAAGGGGAAGAGGGGTTGGCTTACGGAGGATTCCGGGTGAGACGTCGGGGTAAGGCTTCAAGGATGTCTTCAGCACGTGAGGCGAGGGCGCTCGGAGCTTCTGAGCGAGAAGTTAAAGGGATGAGGTTCTCCAAAAGGGGGGAGGGGAACGTCCTGTCCAGGGCAGAGTATTTCGGCCACCCGAAAACGAGGAGGGCTTTGACAGGAGTTGATGAGTGGAGTCGGAAAAATCGCTCGTTAGCGATCGTCAAATGGAATTACCTCACTGGCTAGGGCTAATTCCAATACAAATAGTTCAGCCATCACTTTGCTTTGTTGTTAGCACCTGACTTGGAACTAGGGGAATCTTCTTGGGTCCGGGCGAGACTCCTCAACTCTGTGCCTGCCTCATGGAAGACGAGCACTATATATATCCGAGGCTCTCCCCGCGAGGGTGAGTGGGAAATCGCTCTACTCTCGAATGGCCTCGAATCTTGCCGAGGCGACCCTAGCCCGTCTAAAGGTAGTCCGTGGTGGACGCGGTTCGAGGCTACCGCTTGTGGAAGGGGGAGGGGGTTATGCTTATCAATTTAAGCCTAACAGAACCTTCTCCAGTGCTGGAAAAGAAATTCCACGTGGAATTCCCCCACAAAGTTCACTTTGGGGTATTCTACAATGGCGAGGACTATCTCTGGGTTTTGTTGTAAATTGGGATAGGGGTTTTCTCTGACGAGAGATAGTTGAGCTTGTTTCTCACTAAAGCTAACTTAAATTTCGGTGTGAACACCAGGAGATGGATCAGCAAGAGCTTGTGTTCCTTTCATAGGGTTGCCGGGCACTGAGTTGGACTTCGTTGTCTAGATCGCAAACTCAATCTTCCACAGAAAAGATGCTAATTTTCGGTGAATACCAGGAACTGGCTCAGGATGAGCTTATTCTCTATCCCTTTCGTTGGTTACCGGGCATCTAGCCGGTATTCGTCGTCTCGATGACTAACTCGATCTCGTTCTTCTAAAGTTATCGGTATATATACTTCACCAGCCCACTGGGGGTAGGGGAAGGAGGGGGATAGGGAGTATGAGGTCTTCGGAATTAAGCCTCGTCCTATCATGGTGCTTCTCCGAGGTCTATCAATTAGCCCTAAAGGCACCTTCTGGTATTTGGTCGACGCTCCTCTAATTTCGTCTATGAAGTGAAATTAAATACCAACTCTTAGGGGAAATATTGCCGGTTTAACCAATGTTAGGCTCGCCGGACCTGAAACTCGATGAATACGTGCATTATGTGGCTCTGGGAGACCTTTCTGGTGATCTTCGAGGCGAGGGCGGGGGTTAAGTAATAGGGTTACACCGCCAAAATGTCATGACGTTGCAGTTACCGAACAAGGCCTCGGTTGTGAGGGTGGGATATCGATTTCCCTACAATATATATATATATATATTTATATATCCACTAATTTTCCCGAATGCATAAGGGCTGGGAGGTCAAAGTGAATCGGTTGGGGCCGGAGGGCAAAGTTAGGAGTGTTGTTGTGTAAAATGATAGATACGGAAAAGAAAGAGAGGGAGACTGGGGGAGGAAGAGAAGAGGGCGAATCGTGCAGGCATGTTAAAACCAACCGCCGCAGAGTTGAATGGACGAAATCAGCCGAGAGGGAAAAAAATAGGTCAAATGAGTGTAAATAAAGTGGCAAACAGCGGAGAAATATAAAAAAGGAATAAAGCTCAGATAGTCTCAAACTAGTAGGAGATCGTCAGGGAGAGATTTGTTCGATTTCCACGCTAAAAAATGTTATTCAGTGTATTTTATTATTATTATTAGTTTAGGAGCTTATCTAGCGACTACCTACTTGGGCATAAGTTGCCGTACCCAGGACAGCCTAGTACTAGGCTACATTAAAGTAACAATATGTAAAACAAAAAAAACAACAATAAAAAAAACGGGGAAACAAGCAGGAAGCACGCTCCGGCGTGATGGGAAGCCCACCTCACCCCGAAGCAGGAACGTGCGACTTACAAAGAAACAACAAAACAATACAGTTAAATATAGTGGAGGTAAAGTCCACAAGTCAGTGTGTACGAACTCGTCCCGAGTGCAAGGGACAAGCGGTAGCACCCCGCTCATCTCAGACCGGGACAGTTACGTGCGCGAAGATCACCCAGACTGGGACATTCGACAAGAATGTACCGAACAATCTGGAGATTCCAATGACCCGAGAACACTTAAGACGCTTTGTGAGTCGCTATAAATCACAATCTTGTCTCGGAACAGGGCACGTCACGTAATCTCCCGTACCGAGCGGTGTATTGCAACCAGCTGGGCCATGAAGACAGACTCAGTACCTGGCAAAGCCCCACTGACTTCAAACAGACCCCCTCTTGGGACTTGGAGCCATCTGTATACACTGGCACGATTCCAGCGTGACACGAAGTGTCTTCCAAAAAGGCAGAAAGCAATACTCCAGGCGCTGTAGAAGCTTTGGAAGCAGAGACGTGGAGACAAATAGTCAAAGATGATACCCTCCATGGTGGCGTCCTGGGCAGAATCAGGGGCGCCACCGGCTCGAGAGTTATACCTAGCTCTCGAAGGAGTTTCCTAGCCATAAACGCAAAGGGCTTAGGGTATGACTGGCATCTCTCGGAAGCATAGGCACCGTCGAAATCAGCTGGGGATGTAGTGAGTGTTTGCGACTGAGGTAGGCGCCGAGCTCGCGCGTACAGGCGAATAATGCACTGTGCACGGCGTGGAGCGAGTGGCATCTCCCCAGCATCGTCTAGTAGGCTCTCAATGGGGGAGTGCGGAAGGCACCGATCGCCAAGCGAAATTGGTGTGGTGGATCGAGTCCACCTTCCGCAATACACGCTCCGCTGCGGATGCATAAAACTCGCATCCGTAGTCGAGGTTCGAACGAACAAAGGATCGATAAAGTAAGGCAGTAGCCCTATCAGCGCCCCAAACGCTGAACGTCACGGAATGGAGAATATCCATGGCGCGGGTAAAAGAGACCCTAAGGCTGCGAATATGCACCTCCCAGGTGAGGCGTCGGTCAAATACAAGACCAAGGAAACGGTGCGATTGAACCACTTCCAGGAGTACCCCCATTAAGAAATAAGTCTGGGTCAGGGTGGAGCCGTAGATGGCGGTAGAAGTGCACCACCTTAGTCTTGGCCAAGCAAAACCGAAACCTGTGCGCTTCGGCATAGCGAGAGACGCGGTTCAATGCCTGTTGAAGTCGACGCTCCAGAGTTGACATCTGGGCCGCGCCAAAAGAGATCAAAAGGTCGTCCACGTAGAGCGTAGCGAGAACATCTTCCGGCAGTGATGACATTGATGCTCAGCGCAAAGTGTGACGCTGATTACACTTCCCTGCAGGACACCGTATTCGTATTCTTGCTCCATTCGGCAGGAGAGTGCTGCACCCCCCCCCTCCCCCGTACGCGGAATCGACGATCTCACAAAAAATCAGGTATAAAGATTGGGAGGCGTCCCCTGGCCACTATCGCGTGGAGAGGCTCCATGGTACAGTATCGCTATGCGGTGTCATAGGCCTTCTCCAGATCGAAAAACACTGCTGTCTACAAAGAAGGCCTCGGAGACGGCATTTTCAAGTTGGAGCAGAGCATCAGACGTGGAGTGGAACTTGCGCTGTCCAGTAAAAGAGCTAGTCTAACATTTACCAATTTCTCCATCAACTTGAACACACAGGAGGTTAGAGAGATTAGGCGGAAACCGGCTGAGGAACAGTGATCTCTCCCCAGTTTGCGAAAAGAGAGCACAGTTGCGATTCACCAAGAGTTTGTGAGGATACCCCCTACCCAGATCCTGTTGAACAAATCTGACAGAAAGGCCATGCCTTGCTCACCCAGATGTCGAAGCATGGCGTACGGGACATCGTCCAGACCAGGGGCGGAGTTCCTGCAAGAAGCGAGAGCGGAACGCAACTCACTCAAAGTAAACCTGTCGTTGAAGGGTTCTCTAACTCTGCAAGTAATGTCCAGTTGGAGGCCTTCCGCGACACCACGACGTGCATTGAATGTTGGCGGAGCAGCATCGCGGCTGAGAAAGCAGTCGCGAATATTCCGCCACGGACGCGGGGTCCGAAGTTGCGGTCTTATTCTCCTAGGAACTGGGAGGGGGTTCCTGCGATAACTTGCCCCGAATCCTTTTGACTCGCTTACACACCTCTGCTAAAGGGGTTTTCCCGTTAAGTGAAGACAAGGATGCCCACCAAGAAAGAGCGGCGGGCGTGATTCGAAATATACCGGAACCTAGCCCTAGCTTGTCGAAATTTACCGACAGTGAAGTGGTTCGGGCGTCTCTCACTGGCTTACCATCACGAGAGCGGTCGGCGTGCAAAACGGCCAGACATTCTAGGAAGAGTAGCTAGGCCCACGGCGATGAGGTTGCCGGAAAAGCCAACGCTCTCATCTACCTACCTAAACTCCTCGAGTGAGATAGAGAAATCATGACGGGTATAAATCCTGCCCGCCCCCCATTTCCTGGTGGTGGGGTCGCAAAAACCTTATACCCCGGGAGGTTCGGCAGGGGGCACGCGCCCAACATGGTCTCGTGCAAAAAGATAGCAAACGGGAGGAGACGAGCCTCCGCAGCTCCCCTCAGTTGGCCCGGAGTCAGTGGCAATTCCATTGAACGAATATGCCCTCCAGACATAGCTCGGAGGAGATGCAGCAGCCCTCTTCGAAGAGAAGACTCACGGGACTGGCCGTACGGTTCACAGAAGCTGAACTCCAGACGCTGTTGGCCAAACAATGCGCTGAAGGCGCTGTCGCCTTCGAGGACTTATCCTCCGCCTCGAAACCTTTGGAAGGTGGGGGGCCCTTTTTGGAGGATCCACCGTCTCCGAGCCACCCAGCTTCGCACTGGGTGTGAGTGAAAGAACAGAGGCTCGTTTGGGGAGGGGGGGGGGGGCTGGCAGCTTTTGGAACCTCGGAAGATTGCCTAACGACCAACTTCTGGGGTGCTACCTTATTTGAGTCCAACGACTCGGTGGAGGCGCGCGGCCGTTTCGCCTTACGGGAAACGGTCATACTAGTGGGAGGAGGTGGAACCCTGGTTTTAGCCGGTGTTGGGTGTGAACCCATTATGCCGCCAGCCCTACCAGGGAACCCCCAGGGTGGGTAGAACCCGCAGAAGGGTTTCAAATGGGCGCGGGGCATAAGACGTCCCAGACAGAGACGTGCGCTCCAGGACCCATCCCTTCCCCTTGCGAAATGAGAGATGATCCTGGGCTTGAACGGCCAGGATTTCCTTCTCAAGGAGATACGCACCACATTTTTCGAAGAAAACTGTGGCCAATTGATACACTCGGCCACAGATGATTTGGAGTTATCGTGTGCAGCCTTGTAACAACTTACACAAAATTCGGGTAACCCCGACTTTGCGCGTGTACATGAGCGATTAGTATGGCGACAGTAGTATCCCCTCCGCGGCAGTGGCACGAATGGCTTCACGCGGTAGCGATACCAACTGGCATGCACCAACTCAGGGAGCTTTTCACATTTGAACGTGACGAAGAGTGTAGCATTGACCGCTCCATGGTTGGCCAACGCTAAGGTCCTGTCATCCTTGGAGTAGTCCACGAGTTTTCCTCTCATAAACTACTACTTTCACAAAGTTCATGGTAGAGTGCGGCGTCACACTCACCGGCGTGCCATCAAGTGTCCGAAGGGCACTAATCATGGCCGCCTCGGAGGGATTCGACGTATTCGCCAGAAGGCTACCATCCGCGAAAAGGCTCACCTTCGGCTCTCTACCAATCACGCTAACTAAAAGCTTTCCTCTGATGAATCATGTTACCTTAGCCAACATGCTGCCATCAGTGGAGCGAATAAAGAGGAAGCGTTTTAAGCCAGCGGGGTCGAAAACGCTAGGTAACCCCGACTCAATCGAGGCTCCGCTCCCTCGGGGGGAGCACCGGGGCCAGACGTGACAATCTTGGCTGGGTCGCATACCGAAACGGCAGCAGCCCCGTCCACCCCCGCGGAGGGAGAGGAGCTCAGAGTCTTTTTCGTATTTTTTTTCTTTTTAGGAGAAGAGGGCGGGGAATGAACCCACTTCTTCCTTCCGCCGGCAGGAGCACTAGGCCAGGTGGACCGACCTCAACAAGATCCTTCTCTGAAATGGACAAGGTCTTGGCTGTCAGAGAAGGACCATCCGGGTAAGGGGATCTCTCCTTTCCTTGTGAGGTCTCGGGGACCCCGAGCCGTCTGAGGAGGAGCTTTCATAGGGGCGGACACGGATTCTGCGCTTGGCACCAAGCCCGGGTTCGAATCCATATAAGATCCTACCGCCTGGGGGAGGTTCACCACAGGGACCATGTCCATCTCGGGGGACCTCCATGTGCCCCCCGCCCCCCCAAGGCATCATAGGTCCCCTGCGAGGTATCGTTTGTCGTACTCTAGGCCGGCGAACCGGCATCCGTCGGGAAAGAGAAGGGGGCACTAGCCGTTACCCCCTGTAACCTCGATATGCGCACTAGCCGGACTTTGGATGTCACGGGTCGACGAACCCTGTCATTTGTCGCCCCCCTAAGGGGGTTGGCCCAATAGACAGTCAATTATGGGCCTCCTGCCTGTTTTCTTGCCAGTCCCCTTAGAAAGCAAAGGGGAGAGTGCCGCTGGAAAAGTGAGTGGCCAAAGGGCGACTCCAGAGAATGGGGTGAGAGGGACTCCCTTGCATCCGTATGCAAAGGAGAGGAGTAAATCTCATCTTCGGTCAGAGTTTTGGAGGGTCCCCTGTGAAAGGACAGGGGGAGGAGGGACCTCCATTTTTTTGGTGGAGCTGCCCGAAGGCGGCTTTGCTGAAGTATTTGTTTTATAAATTGATCATGGGCATAGTGACCCTATAATAATCACGGGACGCAAACGCTCATCACCCCACGCAGTAGCCCGCTCACGCGGGGTGAACTACGGGCGGGCCAAACCAGCTGCCGCCATTTGAGGCCACTCTTCCCGTGGCTCCACCTTGGGCACGGCGTAAAATTGATAGATAGGGAAAGGAGGAAGAAAGTGTATGTGAGGAAGGTGTCGGTGGGAAGGAAGCAGGTTGTTAAAAACCCACCACCCCAGGCCGAAGCTCAGAGGTGAGGAAACGTTGTCTCCTCTCCCCTCAGCCCCGATCCGGGATAGTTGGGTGAGAGGAAGCTGATCAGCGTATATCCTGTGAAATTAGAAAGTGAGGAAGTAGGGTAAAATCACACGCTGTCAAAAAGAAGGAGAAGAGGCTTAGCTGGGGCCGGACGGGTTGTGAAATCCCATCAGCACGGCTGCCAGGAAGGCAAATCGGCGCGCCCCTTACGGGGAGGGACAAAGGCCACCCTCCTTAGTCAACAGAATGGGTTGTTATCCTCCATCAGGAGAATGTCCGTCTTCACACAGCTCGAGTGACCAAAGATCTCTTGGAGGAGCTCGGTCGGAAAATATTGGTCCATCCTCCATATTCTCTTGACCTTGATCCTTCTGATTATCCCTTGTTTATGGGATTAGAGAACCATTTGGATGTTCTTAGGTTGAAATCCAGAGAAGAGGTTGAAGACGAGTCGGATTCATATTTTGCATCAAAACCTAAAAGATTTCACAAGCATAACATTTATAAGCCTATTCACATATGAAATGAGGTTCTAGGAAGCAATGGAGGTTATGTTTAGGATTAAATTTCCAGTTATTTCCTGTATATATTTTTTAGTCGCGTGCGAGTCTACATCTCACTATGTCGGTCGGTCGGTCGGTCCCCGTTTTGCTTTTTTTTTTTTGGCAATAACATCATAACTATTCGGCTGATTCTAACGAAATTTAAAAACCTTATGTTGTCTTACATTCTCTTTCCTATTACATAATTTACAAGGTCCTCGCAAGGTTAATCCGGGAATTATTGAAAGCTTTGAAGGTCGTAAAGTCATAAATCAGAATAAGTGAGAGCACACTTTGGTCAGCAGACCTTGTTAATATATACCCTAAAATCAGACATTACTTTCTTTCCAAACTAATATATATCCCGACTAATCTAAAGAAGACACTACCTTGGGCGTTGTGCCCGAGAAAGGATGCTTAATTCTCTCTCATCTCCCTAAACTTAGCAATGGCTGCGTGGCTGACATGTTGTAATACGTCTACGCACAATATCTGGTAATTTCAATCCCACCTACACTAAAACTCAAAACCAACCACCCCTCTATTAAGCTGCAAGGCTTTGGGTGCCCCCTACCAGCTACTCCCCCCTCCCTTTCTCCCGCGTAGCCATGACTCATAGGGAGGGTTTGCGAGGATCGGTTATCCTTTTTGAGTATTCATAGAAGCCTACAACATTTCCCCCATCTCCTATTTCTTCGTACATTCGTGCTACGGTCACGTCAATGTCCGTATTTTGTGGGGTCCATCGGTACATTTATTCTCGGCTATTCCACAACAGAAGAATTTAGCAATTGTGTGCTAAAGTCATTTATTTGTTTTTCACTCCTATTACTTAGCTGGAAGTCGAATTTTCTTTCGACTTAAATATGAACGGTCTTTGAAAGTTCCTTTCAGCCGAAATGTGAGACTCTGTTGTAGTAATTCTGCGCCTTCGATTTTAATTCATATGGATTTTAGAGTAATGATAATATTAGCCTTGTCTCACTCCTGTTGATGTGTAATTCCCCACTGAGTGCAGCCTAAATGTAAGTTGAACCCATAGAAAAGGTGATGGGGATAATAATACAAACGAATGAAGGATATAACAAAAAGAATAATAGTTATAAAATAGAAATGGACACCCGTATATAGAAAGATACCAACCTGGATGCAATCCTGGAGTGGGACCACCATACTTGGATGTATTGAATGCGAGGTTAAGTTGCAATAGAACTCCCACTTCCTAGCTGTTGCATGGACCGCTAGCACATGGGGGTGCAGTAAAATTCCCACAGCATGCAACAACCTCCCGCCACTCTAACCCAGTACTCGTACCTCAGGAAAAATCTCACATAAAGCGCAACCGCACTTAATTGTGGTAATGATGGCAGAGCCTACACC
The DNA here is from genome assembly GCA_963969495.1 of Ceratothoa steindachneri. NCBI lineage: Eukaryota > Metazoa > Arthropoda > Malacostraca > Isopoda > Cymothoidae > Ceratothoa > Ceratothoa steindachneri. Next base: position 20,277,127 of record OZ018319.1, read on the forward strand.
ACAGGCTGCAGTATGATCAAAGCTTTCTTCCTTAATCAACAACAACAATAACATACGCAGAAAGAGGCCTAGGGGGTGTAAGATGAAATTCACTCAATGGCTGGACTGAAAAATTAGAAAGCTTTACCGCCACAAGGTGCTCGTGTTAATTGTATAGTTTACTATGCAAAAGGAATAACAAGCGTCAGTCGGTCAAGGAGAAGATTTGACTCTGTAGCTTAAATTCGGGATAGAAAGCGAACGTCACCCTCAACCGAGAGGTCCCGAATAAAATCCATCCCTTCCCAACTGACGAATGAGAGGTGGGGTGGTGAAAGACTCCAGCCAAACTGGCGACTAATTAAATTCTTAGTGTGAATAGAAAGAAATGGCGCCATTAACGGGCGTCAACCCGCAAATGGACTTAGATACCTTAATCTCGAACGACCCAAACTTTTCCAAACGCACTATGGCGTCACATAAGGCAAATAGGATATTAATCTTCCCTTATATAAAGCGCTTGGAGTATGAGGTACAATTCTGGTCTCCACACCGGCAAATGGACATTGCAATGAGTCAAGCAACGAAATTAATTCTTGAAATTTGTATTTAAATATTAAACAGGTGCATTGATGTAAATTATAACTCAATATTTAAGCTAAATAAAAAAAAATAATAACGCTTTCAAACGAATAAAAAAGTTTTAACTTTTTAGCGCAAAATTTATTTTCTTATAAAATAACACAGACTTGGAATGGCTTGCCTAAGAAGGAGGTTGAAAGAAATACAGTAAATAAGTTTATGGATAGAATCGATACAGATTACTCTAAAATATGATCTTACAGAAATAAGAATTGTGAAAATAATTCTTAATCCATATCTTCCCTTACAGTACCTATCATAAACCCATGATTCCATCTTTTCCCATTTTTCTTCAGCTAGCCCCGAGTGGATTTTGGTCTTTGCTGGTCGTAGTTCTGAAATCATTGGCGAGTTGCGCTTCTATTATTGTCTTATTGAACTCATATGGGGACGTCGATTTTATACACTGGATCACTTCAAGTTAAATTATATCCCGGGCCAAGTGTGGTGGGAGAACCACGTAAAAGACAAAAAAAAAACATTCTAATGTCTCTCCCCGTGCCTTAAGGCGTAAAAAAACCTCGAATCACTGGAATGACTACGTCTATCATTATACCACAATGCGGAAAAGCGCCCCCCCCCCCTCTCAATCACTGGGATTAACCACGCTTTCGCGTACCTTAATGTGTACAAGATCTACAGTATCAAGATTGACTACGTATCTCAACGTATTTAAGGCGTAAAATACCTCGAATCACTGGATTAACCACATCTATCATCGTAACTTAACGTGAAACAGACCTACAATCACTGGATTAACCAGTTCTCTCATCGTACCTTAACAAAAAAAAAGACCTAGAATCACTGAATTAACCACGTCTTTAATTGTGCGCGAACCCGTCCCGAATATAAGGGACAAGAGGTAGCAACTCCGCTTGTCGCAGGACGGGGACAGGTAACGTTCGCGAAGATCAACCAGACTGCGGACAACGCAGTTATCGCAGTAAGGTGCAGGCATGCGCTCCATCAAATAGCGCTGCGTCCCGCAAGTGAGCCCAATTCGAAGACGACAGAAAACGACCTGAAGCCGTCGCGGCATGGGGGAAGGGAGTCCAAGGAAACAGACGCACGAAAATGGCACGCAAATTTAGGTTTCCCCAGACCATCTCCATCTTCTTTGCCAAGCAGCCCGGATGGCTGCCCTGACACCTGGCATGTAGTCGGTGTGAGAAAGAGCGAAGCGCTGGCCTCGTCGCCGTCCTTGCGGACTTATAGCGCCCTCATTCACCGCAATTCCCACATGTTCAGAAACCAGGGCTGGAAACTGAAATGAATATCGATTCGAGTTTCGATTTGAGTTGGCCATTTTTAAAAATATTAATTCGGATTTCGATTCGAGTTCTCTATATTTTTTTCGATTCAAATTTTTCAGCTTTTCCATTTTTTTATATGGAAATGAATTGGAATTCGAATTCGATTCGAGTTCGAGTTCAGCCTGCATTTCAAATGCTTAAATCTGTTATTTCAGAGTTCTATATGCTTTTTTATCGTAAAATATAATTAGAACAAAGTAACATAAAACGTTGTCCCCTCTTATTACACATTTTCCTTTAGTTAAGGTAAATTCGTTATTTACTGTGTTATATCTTGTTTACTATAGCTATCCTTATGTACCAGATGCCCAAATTCACTGTGTACTTTTCTATTGAAATTAATGGGTAAAATATTCGCAAAGTCCCAAAGCACGGGAACCGTATGTAAGGATGAAAAGACCCCAGTCAAATGGAAGTTTTTAATGGGATGTTACACATTTTTTTTCTATTGAAATATTATGCAATAAAAATACAGAGCCCGCGAAGCATTTTTAAACGTGCAAAAAAACTGATAAAGTATATATTACAAATTTTCATTATTATATTGAAATATTATGCAATAAACATACATAATACAAATAATATCTTATAAGAACAATTTAAGCTCTTTTAAAAAAAACTTGACAGCCATGTGGTGAATATATTTGACATAAATCTAAATTCAAAATCTCTTAGGGATTTAAAAACTCAGAACAGAAGAAAGGCTTAGGTTTGGCTCATTTTGTGATTAGCAAAACAAGATTAGGATTAGGACGAAAGATTAAAATATATATTTACCTACTATTCACATGTTAAACCAGTTATTTCTTGGAATTCATAAATTATTTTATTAATGATACTCAACGTTTTGGCTTTAAACTTATATTTATAATCGATTCAAGTTCGAAATCGAGTTTTTGAATTCTTTTCGGTTCGCTCATGGAAGCCAGGATCAAGATCTATAGGGACTCCTGCTTCGCCGTAAGCGTAGCAGAGTTCAGAAAAATTCGGAACGGGAAAATTACACATACAGAAAACCAATAGTCAAGACACAAACTAACACACACATACACAACAGCACATAAACATGGAAAACACGAACAACACACTAAAGATACTTACAATTAACGTCAACGGATGGGTAGGGAAACACATTCCCTACGGAAATATTTTCCGTAAAGTGGATCCCGACCTAATCCTCATCTCAGAACATGGCGTTAACACAAACGTCAACAACATAAGAATACCCAACTACACGATCATTAGTAAAAACCACACACAAGAACGGTATGATGGCGCTGCCATCGCGATACGTAACAACATTACGTACAAAACACTTCAAGACCTAGATGAATCATTCGTGGCAATTTGAATACCTACCCTAGTTGGAGACCTGACCGTGGCGGCGGCCTATCAACCGCCGCGACGCGATTACCTCCCGATCCCTAATTTCTACAACCTCTTCGGGCGTGGGAAATTGACATTGCTTGGCGGTGACCTTAATGCCAGATGCCGTGCATCAGGCTACAGGAGTACCGATTCAAGGGGAAGAAACCTGGAGATGCTACTCGAAAGAGACAGACTCCAGAGGGCCGGGCCTGAGTTCCCGACCTTCATAACACAATGTTCAGCAACAAAGCCGGACATTGTGTTGACATCCAAAAACTTCCCCTTCAACATTGTCAATGAGCCCGGACCAATAGTTCCGAGCGACCACATCCCGATTCTCACTACCATCTCGGTAGCACCAATACTCAAGCCCGTCACACTCAGGAAAAGTTACGCGAAAGCTGACTGGGAGCTATATAGAGAGATACTCAGTACATACCAACCAACTGATCTGGGAGACGCTAATCTCGAAGAAATTGATGAGGAGATCAACAAGATCACCGATCTCCTCATTCAAGCCGACGAGAGATGTGTTCCCAGAATCTCCTATAAGATGCTCCCACATCCTGTGTGGACGGGCGAGATGAGAGAGATCGCCCGTGAACATAGAGCAATCTATGACGAGATCGGAAGGACAGGTACCAATAATGAAAGGTCGGCCAGAATGAGACACCTAAGCCTGGAAATGAAAAACATTTTAATAGAAAAACAGACGACGATATGGAATGACATCATCGGGAAGCTGGACAGGGAGAGTGATCCCGTAAAATTCTGGAATAATATCCGGAGACTTAGGGGATTACCTCCCAGACCCAGAACCAAAATCAAGGAAGGAGACAACATCATAGAGGATCCAGAGTCTCTCGAAAGAAGATTCAGATCACACTGGCAGACGATTTTCGCTATAACGCCAGAGGAGAACGACGACTTCGACCAGTATTTCGAAGACCAACTGCTCGACGACCTCGGCACGATGATACATAGAACCCACCCCCATCCGCAAGTGTCACAGGAAAGAGTGATGGCTGACCACGGAGCCCCGGTAACTGTAGAAGAGACCTTGAACACCATAAGGTCCTTCAAGCAGAGGGCTCCAGGCTGGTCTGGAATTACGAAGAACAACCTCGTAAATGCCCCAAGGCAAATTATTCAGGGACTGGCAAACACGATGAATGCCGCCCTGAATACAGGCTACTTCCCGGATGGATACAAGATGGCCAAAATCATCTTTATCCCAAAGGGAAACAAGCCTCCAGACCAGGTGGCAAGCTATCGACCCATCTCTCTTCTTGAGATGCTGGGTAAAATCTTCGAAAAGATTTTAGCGAATAGGCTACAAGCTCAACTGAGCGAGTTAGGAGCGCATAACCCACAACAGCACGGGTTTCGCAAAAAGAGGGGCACAGACACCGCCCTGGCGCTCCTAACGGAAAAAGTAGCATACACCCAAGCGAACAGGTTCTATGTAGACATTGTGCTGAGGGACGTGCAGAAGGCCTTCGACAAAGTCTGGCTGGAAGGACTTCAATACAAGATCCTGAACCTCCAGCTAGACCCAATCTTGGAAAGGATCCTCTGTGACTTCATCATGGACAGAAGGGCATGTCTCATGATTGAAGGGCACAGAGGCCCCGAATTCGAATTAAAGTCGGGCGTCCCCCAGGGTAGCTGCCTGAGTCCTCTGCTTTACTTGGTCTTCACCATCGACCTTCCAACTCCGGTGCACAGGGACACGATGTATCTGCAATACGCAGATGACGTCACACAAATTGTCCCGTGCCCGGAGAGGAAAGCAAGGGCGCAGGCGGACCGAACTATAGCGGAAATCAACAACATCAGCCGATACGAGAGACGATGGAAAATCAGGACCAACAGGGACAAGTTCAAAATTGTCCCGTTGAACCGCGAGTCGACATGGCCCATCATCATAGATGGGAGGCGATACGGCTACTCCGCCGAAGGCACTGTCCTGGGCCTTAAAATCACCGACCATGGATACTCGAGACACCACACGGAGAGGCGGAACCTGGCGAAGAGAGAAATCTCCAAGCTATTCAGGTTTAGGGATCTTAGCTCGGCTAACATCAGAAAGTTATATATGATGTATGTCCGAGCTAAACTGATCTACCCCGCAGTGGTGTCACAAGCGGCTAACAAAACCTCTATGAAAAGGCTCCAGTGTGTCCAGAACACTGCCTCTCTGCTTATCAATAAAGTAAGAAGGCGTGACCATGTCAGGCAAAGCGTCCTGCATCGGAGGAAACGCTTGGAGCCCATCAATGTCGTCACCCAGAAACTGGGCAAGAAGATCTGGTCCACCTTAACGGACGATGTCATTCCAGAACTCCAGGGAGCAGGCGGCAGGCTGAACATACCTGCGCGGCTACGGGCGAAAGCCTCACGCAGAAGCCGGTTCCCGAGCACTAAACTTTGTGCACATAATAACATAACCCCAATGTACACATAACAGCGACAAAACACAACACAACAACTCAATACATCCACACAAGAAATATGTGACTAAAAATAATACGTTGTCGGCAAAAAAGCTTTCAAAGGCTTGAATGCTAAATAACTAACAAAAGTATCAAACTAAAACAAAAAGACAGAGAAGAAGAGACAAAAATACAGTAAGAAGAACACTACAAACAAACGAAAACATAAAGACAAAAATGAAATATTCAAATAAAGGAAAAAGTAATCAAAAATAATGTGATGCCCTCCCTACTAGGGCAACTCCCCCCCCCCCCAATCTTTAACTTTTTTTCACCCACTATATCTTCCACTATAACATCTCTTTTCGAAAATTGCGTACATCATCAACCGTCACATCACTTGGAAGAATCTCGTAGGAAACCACGCACTACGAAAAGTCACAGCCGGCAAAGGCGGAAAAGTCGAGGGAAAGACCACAAGAAAACCTACTGATTTTCTGCAAGATATACCGTGGACGGTAATTCCCTCTACAGACAGCCATCTACGGGACTCAGCAAGGCCCCCCCCCCTCCTGAATAAAAATTCCTTTATTTCCTTGGCACGTCATAGTGGTATGACGTGCTAAATCCTCCCCATCCCTGCCCCGCCGTGACTTGGCTCTGTGAATTTGACTCTACACATAGAGCTCCGTTGCAACTATGCCGTTCTACTTAGAAAGGGCATAATTGCAAACTTTGGGGAAAGGAGATCTGAGGCTTAGGCCGCTGCGGAACCCAAAGGAACGCGGGGAGGATTAACACCGTACCCTGCGGCACCGTCCAAGACCACAGAGGGAGACTCTACCGTCTCTGTGAGATGTCGGAAGTAACTGGGAAATACCCAAAACCCAACAGAGGAAGCGGCACCCCGACTAGAGTCAGTTGATTCTGGCTTCAGTCATCATTAAGTCCGCCATGTTTTCACACCCTCTGAGGAGCCCAACCAGATCCATACTCACTCATCATTTATCACCATATCCGAGTCATTTTTATAGGGTCGTTATCGGCGGGGCGGGAGGACTCCCATACAAAGAGAGAAAAAATAAGGTAAAGAAAAATGGCACTTAGTACGTCATACCTCACACTTCTACACACAAAAGACAAGAGCCCCACCACGAACGATCAACATACACTTCTAAACTTAGCCACTACACACGACACCCCCATCACAAACAACAAACATAATCAAAACACATACCTTCCACAAACTCGTCTTCCGATCACAGGAGGATACAATAAAATTACACACACACGCATCTGACACACTCGCCGCACTCGACCTTCAAACAAAATAAGCCGACGGTGTAGTAAAAAGACACCAGATACGTATTACAAAGACCAACCCCCTATGGTTGGCCTTCTCCACAGATGACCTCCGCACACACCTTAGATAGAAGTATGGAGAGGAGGTCATCACAGACCTGCACTTTAACCATACTAAACAATGGACAGTGATCACACTGTCTGACGAACACAACAAATCACTGCTGCTAGACCACGACATCAAGATCTGCGGCACCCTAACACACCCTCAACATAACATAAGACCAACACAATGCCACCGGTGCTACAAAACCGGACACACAACACGAAACTGCCAAGCAGACCGGGTCTGCTCCAAGTGTAGTGTTGTGGGCCACTACTTCACCACCTGCACAGCCACCACACCCCACTGCTCCAACTGTGGCGGTGACCATGTCGCCGTTAACCCAAAATGCCCTTACTTAAGTAAGGCCCGCTATGACGCCGTAGCGGCTATACGACGTCCTCAACCCACCCACACAACCATCACTCCCCCTTCCCCCTTGCACTCACAAGAACATTCGCCCCACTACTACCGACACCCACCCCCACCCCACACCCACCCCCACTCCACACCACACACCCAACGAGACCACAAACCCGAAGCTACACATGGCCACCTTGCTCTCAACGGTGGCAAAGAACATGTCGAGGGGCGACGCCCGACTATACACAAATATACTCAACACACTGTTTACCTCGCACGGTCTAGAGCAGATCACCTTTCCCGAGAAGGTGTTCGCTCTAATCGACGAGCACACAAACAGGAGACACGCACTCCTCCCCACCCCGGTGGGCACGTACACCTCCCCACCTGGACCCACCGCCCCCCACCCTCACCACGCTCCCGCCTCCTCCCGCCCTTCTGTCCCTGCACCTCTCGCCACTGAACGTTCCTTACCTACCCCTCTGCCCACTGCTCCCATATCTCTCCCAACTGCCTCTTCTGCTCTCTCAACAGCTCCCACTCCTTCCACCTCTTTATCTAAACTCCCTCCTACTTCCAGAACTTTCCCCTCGGCAACCCCCCCCCCCTCACAGCCTCCAACCCCACTCCCACTGACACCACAATCTCCACCTCCCCCAAGCCCACCACACCATCCACAACACCCCGTATCAAACAAAAAAAACTTACCACGACCCCCCCCCCCACACACAACCACGCGTAAAGCAGACCCCCCCCCTCTTGCTGTTCCTCCTCCTCCCCCTTCTACCCCTCCTTCTTTGTCCCAACCTCCTCTCTCTCCTGACACCCCCCTCATAATCTGTACTTCCCCTAATATCTCTAGCCCCTCATCTCCTAGATCTACTCCCCCCACCTCTGCTCCTAACTCCCCCCTCCTAGACTCTACTCTCTCCAACCCTGTTTCCAAGACCGCTATCTCTAAACCTCCCTCCACAGAACACACTCTAACCTCAACCACGGCTTGCCCACTCTATAACACCACTGACAACCTCTCCAGGCCACAGCCGACACGCGTAAAGGTACTGGCTCCTCACGCCTCCTGGGCAATAACCAAGAAGACGGGAACGGTCCCGGCTAAATCAGCCTCACGCGCACTCCGCCCACGACAATAGGTCACCTCAACGTGAAACAATGAAACGTACGCAGTTGGCGGCACGGTATTCGTCATGCTGTTGCCAACTGGGTCCTAAACACACAAAGACCTGACATAATACTCTTAAACTCGACCAGACTATATCCTCCCAACAACAGACTCTGCAATGCAGGCTACCACACGTACCTATCTCCACAGGCGCCGCACCAACGATCAGCGATCCTAGTAAAGCGCTCTATATACTACTCCCTCATCCAAACACAAGATGAATTTTCTAGCCTGCAAGGTACAGATAAGCTCCGGCCCCATCCTCGTGGCCACACACTACAGACCACCACGCCTACAATTGAACATAGAAGTCCCACTCCGGGCTCTATCAAACCACAACCTTCCTATCTTCTTTGCGGGAGACCTCAACGCCTTTCACCCAACACTTCTTTCAAACACCACGAATGGTGCAGGAAGGTACCTGGCCGGTGCCTTGCCGGGCTATCACTGCGAGCACATCGGCCCGGCCTTCCCTATATTCTTCGGTAATCGTGGAGGTACCACGTCTCCGGACGTGGTCTTCTGCAACGACCACGCAACACGCTTCTACACGTACATCTCACCGGGTCCCCACGTACTCTCTGACCAAATACCGATATGCCTTATCATATCCACATCTCCCATACTCATACCCACACCACCTCTCTTCGACTACAAAAACACGAACTGAGAAGAGTTCAAGGGACACATAACAGATCACACGCCACAAAACCTAGACCTGGACCACACCAATCCAGGCATGTTAGATGACCACTGGTGTTCAATCTTAAACACTATAACCACAGCACGCGACCTACACTCACCACAAAAAAAACCTACACTTTCATAAAAGATTTCACATTTTCCATACACACTCAGAGACTCATCACAGTAAAATAATCACTACATTAGAGGACAACGACAACACAACATTAATCACCTACGTGCCCGCATTCTACAGTGCGTGCAGCTAGATAGGAACCAGCAGTGGCGAGAGGTCGTCCGCATCGCGAATGACACCCGTTGCACTAACCCCTCCTTCTTCTGGCGGCACGTAAAAGGTTGCTAGGCACTGACCCACCCAAACCTATCACCCTCCAAGTAAACGACCAAACACTCACAGACACTAACGTCATCATCGACGCATTTAGGTCCCACTGGGACACAGTACATACACACAACCCACCTAAATCACACGCACGGGAGCACTTCCAGGAAGTCCAGGAGTGGTGTCGGGCCCACGCTCATGAGCTAAAACCCGCCCCCCTGATACGAATGGAGCTGCTCGACTACACATCCACACTGACTACTCCCATCACCGTCGAGGAAACAAAACACTACATTAAAACAACACCAAAACGTGCCCCAGCCCCTCCGGGCTACCAGCCACACAACCTTCCTGCAAACATATACCCCACACTTACACACCTATTAAACGCCACACTAGCCTCAGGCCACTTCCCTAAAATATTCAAAGTCTCTCACAACATACTCCTACACAAACCAAACAAAGACCCAAAACACCCAAATAACTAGAGGCCTATTGCTCTATTAGAGCACCTAGGCAAAATACTCGAACGCATGATCAACTGCCGCCTACGGGACTATCTAGAAGAGAGGGACTGGTTCTCACCCACCAATATGGGTTCAGGAGGGGCCGGTCCACTCAGGCAGCCGTGACCATCGTTCATGACAGAATACATAAAAAAACGCCAGGTACATCAAAAGACACTCTCCATCAGCAAGGACTTGGATAAGGCCTTTGATAAGGTGTGCCATGAGGGACTCCGTTGGAAACTTGCCAACAATATGGAGTTACCTCTCTGCACCAGAAGGCTCCTCTCGCATTACCTCACTGAACGGAGATGCCACATAAAATACAACAATGCCCTCTCACAACCCTTCACACCACGCTGAGGCGTTCCCCAAGGAAGCGTACTGGCACCCACACTATACATCATGTACACAAACGACACCCCACGCCCACCCGAAAACTGCTATCACACATACACAGTGTCCTACGCCGATGACGAGGCCATTCTCGTCAGCGGCCGTGGACCAGAAGAAATCGCGCTCCACGCACAAAGAATACTAGACGCTAAGACAGATTATGAGGACAAATGGCTGATTGTCATGAATCCTCAGAAGACACAGATGACACTCTACGGCGCAAGAGATCAATTCATGCATAACTTACAAATCTTCTCACACACACACCAGACATGAACCATCTAAACCCAACAAGGCTCGAATACACACAACACACAAAAATCCTTGGGGTATCTTTTGACAAGACCCTCAGGTTCAATATACATCAGAACATAACACAAGCAAGAGCCTCACATACAAACAGATCGCTGCGCAGGTTCTACCCTGCGGGCATAAAACTACAGTTACACCTATACAAAACACTCGTGCGACCTCTTCTCACGTACGCCCCACTGTCACTCGTAGCCGCGAGTGATACGTGGCAGCAGAAGGCTCAGCGCATTCAGAACTCTGCTCTGAAGCGCGCTTGCCGCTCTTTCCGGTGCACGAGTATGTCCACATTACACGACAACAACAAATTAGCACCCCTCAACACATATGCTCACACCAGACTTACGAAACAACTCGGGGAAACTCGCTAGAGACCCATTATACACCTCACTACATGTAAGACGGTATGCGATGGCACCGCGATACCCGGCGGCCCATGACCACCCGCGACCCATACCGTTCTTCGCATAAACTAAAGGCATCATGAATAACGCGTTTCCGGCTAAGCAGTCACGCTCTCCTCCCTGACCACCCTCCAACCGTCGTCCAGTCACGAACAACTCGAGACCAACCTAACCACACCTCGCATCGGTGTCTAGCCACCGACCTATCAACTCTTCCAATCCCCTCTTAAGTTTTCCGCAACCTTTTCCTCTACGACTGCCTGTTCGCCTGTGTTTCACAGCAATCCATCTCTGTCCTTTCTATACACAAATGATGAATCTTAGGTACCGAGCGGTGGATTGCAACCAGCTCGGCCGCGAAGACAGACGCATCGTCTGGCAGAGCCCCGCTGACTTCAAACAGAGGCAATACGGCGTGGAAGCCGACCCTCCCTTGGGGCTTGGAGCCATCCATGTAAACTGGCAGGGATCTAGCGTGACACGAAGTGGGCTCCAAGACGGTCAAACGCAATACTCTCGCGCTATGGGAGGTTTGGGTGCACAGGCGTAGCGACAAATAGTCAAACGTGGTACTCTCCAGGGTGTCGTCTTGGGCAGAACCAGAGGCTTAAACTACTAAAGGCAAATATAACTGCAGCTGGTTCAACACTTGTATTGCAGTAATGGAAAAGAAATGACTATGCCAATGGTTTTCAAACGGGGTAATGCGAGATCGACCAAGAATTCATTTTTAAAATGCCTAAATTGCCAAAAGAACATGTATTTCAAACATTAAACAAAAATCTAATTACACTTGAAAGTAGTTTGAAACTCGCTTCTCTGCTTTCTGCAACATAAAAACAAGGAAAAGAGAAAGATTGCAGACAGTGAATCAAGAAGTGAAAGTTACCCGGTCAACTTTACGTCCCGATATTATGAGATACCCGTCGAGCTCAAATTTCCCATTAAACTTTTAAAGTTTAAGGTTTATTTATTTTCAATTAAATTTCGATTAAATTAGGTTAAATGTCAATCGTGGTTAGTTTTGAAGTCTTTCCAAGTAATTATGTATTTATACGTAAATTATGCTTTATTGGGGTGCCGCAGTTGCTGTTAGATAACAACTAGGGTGACACCATCATAAAAAAAGTTGAAAACTACTGGCTTAGGGTATGACTGGCGTCTCTCGGCGGCTTAGGCACCGTCTAGATCGGCTGCGGATGCAGTGAGCGCTGTTGGCGACAGTGAGGAGCCAGGCTCACGTGTAGATTCGCATAATGAACTGTGTTAGGTGAAGAGCGAGGAGCATCTCCTCGGCATCGACAAGTAGGCTCTAAATTGGGGATATGCGGAAGGTACCGGTCGCCGGGCGGAGACCGGAATGATAGATCGACCCCACCTTTTGTAATTCATGCTCGACGGCGGATGCATAAAACTCGCATCCGTACTCAATCTTGGAACAGAGAAAGGATCGGTAAAAAATAAGGCAAATGGCGAACGTCATGGAAAGAAAAAATTACAAGACTCGGTTACAAGAAACCCTAAGACTGCGAATATGAGGTTATCAGGTGACTTGAGGTTCGAAAACAAGACCAAAGAAACAAGTCAGGGTCGGGATGGAGCGATGGATGGCGGAAGAGGTATACTAGATACATTACTCTTGACCGAAGAAAACAGAAATTTGTGCGCTTTGGCATAGCGAGAGATGCGGTTCAATGCCTGTTGGAGTCGACACTCCAGAGTTGGCATTTGAGCCTCACCAGAAGAGATCGAAAGGTCGTCCATGTAGAGCGTTACGAGAACATCTTTCAGCAGCACAGCGTTGATACCTTTGATGGCAGAGAGAATAATACAATACTAAAGACACTTCCCTGCGGAACACCCTCTTCCTGCTTCATTGGGCCGGAAAATCAACGATCTCGAAGAAACTCAGAAATAAGGATTGGCAGACATACCTCGCACCTATCGTGTGGAGAGTTTCCATGATAACGTATCGCCATGTGATATCATAGGCCTTCTATAGATCGAAAAATACCGTGGAGTAGTGCTATCTACGAAGGAAGCCTCGCAGATGGTATTTTACAGTGGAAGTAGAGCATTAGACGTGGAGTGGAATTTGGAGAAGCCGAACTGTGCGGAAGACATGTGGCCTCCGCTGTCGAGGAAAGAGGCTATTCTAACATTTACTAATTTATCTATCAACTTGCACACGCAGAAGGCTAGAGAGATTGGGCGGAAACGGAGAGAAGTAGAATGATCTCACCCCGGTTTGCGAAAAGCGAGAACAGTAGCCAATCGCCAGGAGTCTAGTAGGATACCCGCTGTCTAGATCTTGTTTAAAAGATCTAACAAATACCATGCTTCGTTCATCTTGGTCTCGAAGCATGACATAATGGACATCGTCCAGACCAAGGGTGGTGTACAATCACGAAGCGATAGCGGAACGCAAATCACTCAACGTAAACCTCTCGTTGAAGGGTTCTCTGCCTCAGGAAGTCAAGTCTGGTCGGCGGCCCTCAGCGACATCACACCGTGTATTGAATGCTGGCACAGCAGCAAGCCAGCTACAGAATGCGGTCGCAAAGGACTCCGCCACGGATGCAGGGTTTGAGATTGCGGTCGCATTCTCCTGGAGAACAGGAAGAGGGTCCTGCGATAATTTGCCCCGAATCCTTTTGACTCGCTTCCACATCTCTGCAAGAGGGATCTTCCCGTTAGGTGAATATACGTATGCATGCCATGAAGAGCGGCGACTGTGTTTCGAGCTCATCTCCACGAAATTCAACGACGATGAAATCGTTCATGTGACGGTTATAGGGCATGTAGTCATAATGCTTTGGTTTGTGTGACGTGTCACACTCAACTGACCACCACGGAAGCGGTCGGCGTGCAAAACAGCAAGATGCTCTAGAAATAGTAGTTAGGCCCATGGCAACGAGGTTGCCGAAGAACAACTAAGTACCCTAAGCTCCTCGACTGGGATAGCGAAATCAATCATTTCCCGAAATGCAGATCACCTCGCCAGCTCCAAGCACCAACAGGGTTGTCTTTCAGGCGGCAGCGGTCCAGAAAATGATAGTTGAATGGGAATGTGATCACTGCCAGAACATAAGCTTTCCACGCTTCTAGTTCCACTTCGTTCATTGAGTTTTTAAACTCTGGATCTCTGATGAGCTGACGGGGTTGAGGACCGTTAAATATACCAGCTTTCAACTTTTCGATGGTCACTCTTGAAAAGCGTGGCACAAGTAAGTGAAGCAGCCACCATCCTGGTCCAGAGCTTTGGTGAGAGTTTGATCAAGCCAAGTTTGATGTACATCGATGGGAATAGCGCTGTCAGAGAGGATTTTTTTCCCTTTCACTCTGGATGCCAACAGTTCAACAGCGGACTTTGACAAGCTGAGATCGCGAACTAGATCATTTAGCTCCCTTTGGGAAAAAGATATGGAGCATCATCACCACAAACCACTTCTTCAACACTGGAGGAATCTTCGTCACTAATGTGAGGAAGTTCTTTAAAGGCAGGTACTGGAATTTCATCACAATGAGCTACAGGACGACATGCTGATTGAAGTTCAGGATATTTGAGGCTGCTGCGGTTCTTTGTGTTGAACCTAGTCAAATCAACAGCGCAGGAGTAGTAGTCAGTGCCATGGTTTTTCGGCTCCCTCCAAACTTCAGACAACTCTTCTTGCCTTTGGTCCAACCACCCTAATATTCAGTGCATGTCTTGCATAGCATGTGTGGTGCCCAAACTTTATTCTAGCCACCAAGTCCCATACAAAAATTAGCATGGTAAACATGATTTAGGAAACTTGTGACAGAATTTCTGCTAGGAGCAACGGTGTATTAGGCTGCAGATGTAGCAGAATGCATCGGTTTATTTTTGAAAAAGAAAAATACTAGTTAGTTAAAAATTGTCGCATGTAAACTCTTCAGAATTCGTTTACTTAAAGATATAAGAAATATTTTGGGATCATATAAATAGAAAATACCAGTACATGTAAAAAACGCCCGTAAAAATCATTAGTTGAGCAAAACTAATGTGACTTTTTGATTCAGCACATCAAAGAAATTATACACAAAAAAGTTGGTGTTGTCCCAGTATTATTATTATTAATACTTAAAACTAAGAAGCAAAAAACTAAAAACGCTACTTGTCCGTAAACGCTACGGGGTGTCGCGGAGACACAGGGGCCCCAAAAGGTCCTTGGTAAAATAAAAGTTACTCACGCTTTTGAGAAGTTCAACATACCTGCAACGAAAAAATGCAGATTATTAGGACTGATTTCGGCATATATAAATAATTACAAATAAGGCAATCCATTACATTATCGATATTCCCGGGAGCAAGAGCTTAACAGGGCACCTCTCGTAAAGCTCGAATCCAGATAGTTTTCATAGAAGAATATTCCACTAAAGAATCAACGCTGAAGCGAACTGGGTATGAAGTGACGCTAGGTCGTTATTTTTCATCTGAGATCACTGGCAGTTAATCTGCTGACAACGGAGAGAGAAACAAACAATCTTAAACCACAGATTATGAAAGCTATCTTTGATCTAGACCAGGGGTCTCCAAACTACTGCCTGCGGGCCAGATCCGGCCCGTGAGGTCAGTTCATCCGGCCCGCCACTGCAGTGTGGATGCAGCGATTACAGGAAAAATAGTGATGATATCTTAAAGCTAAACGCCAGGTTCACAAATCTTACTAACCTTTTTTGCTGCTTAGTTTGTGAGACTCGGATATTTGCGCACTGGGTGTCATAATACTATCTTATTGCTAACGAAGCCTTCTTTCGTAACTTTTTGGTAAATAAATATGTTTGTTGTCTTTATTTTTTGTGTATTTTGTGTATTGGTTGTGGTTGGTTGTCTTTCTTTTTTTGTGTATTCAATATATTGTACTGAACAAAATGGTTATGCGGCCCGCGCTCGTCATCCTCTGTTATCTGGCCCACTGTGAAAAAAGTTTGGCGACCCCAGATCTACACTATATGGATGGCGATAGTATGGACTGCCACATGCCAATACACGAGCTATTTCTCGACTGCAGCACTCCCCCTATCTGATATTTTATAATTTTGAATATTTCAGAGTAGGCTTTTTTAATATTGGCAATAAACTTTAGTTCAGGGTAATGCTTAAAAATGATATTTTTCATTTAAAATACAATATTAGTGCGGTGTGCCACAGAGCCTTCCTACCATACGTCCTGCATTTGATTTCTGACATATTTAAATTTATGACACTTGTTTTTGGTGTAGCTTAAACTTTTATTGACATTCTAATCTATCAATTCATTGAATGTTTTGCAATGCATAAGAATACGAACTATAAACCAATCAACTAAGTTTCATGATCGAACGAAAAAGTAATGCATCAAACTGAATGTGATGACATCAGATCAGGCTTCAAACACATCAGTTTTAGGGACAAGACTTTTTGGTGATAAACAACTTCGTGGCGGTATTTTAGACAATTTTGTGGGTTCGTTTTGTAGAGGGATGCTGGGGCCGAGTCTAGAGGTTGGTTAATCGAATCTGATCCTCTTTGAAAGGGCATAGTTACATAATCCGTAAAAATATCTTATACTATTGTCCACATGTATTCGTTTGCGCTAGATGCTCGGACATATTAGTTCGTTCTGACATAGCTGTCCTGGGCGGTTTTTAGGGGGGGGGGGTCGAATTTAAAGCGTTATACCATTAAGGTTGGATCACGCTGAGTGATTCTGAGGAGAGATGTGGAAGGGATACTACCGTCCAAAACGTCGAGAACGCCTGTATTTCTATCCCAACCTCTGCCAGAGAAAATCCAATGTTTTTAAAATTGGTGTACGGTAATTTGCATGTATAAACTTTGTAGGGGTTCTGATTATGCAAATTTGGATGGATAAATGTAAAATTATAGGCGAATAAGCAATTTACTAGAAAAAAAAATGAAGTGTCTAAAATGATCTGAACCCTTGAGTTTCTTGTAGAGAGTCATCGTTGTTGGCATAGCAACTAACTTCAGTTCAAACTGGTGTACGTTAGGTCATTCTTTTGCCAGCTGGCGTTCAGGTAACATGCTTAAGAAGTCTCTCACGGCTCTCTCTGTACGTGACTTGATTGCAAAGCTGCGCCACCAAGACGAGCTTCCAATTGGAGCTCGTTCCATACGCGAGGCTCCAAATCATAACCTGAAATTTTCATGCAGGATAACTCCTCCTGCCACACGACCAAGTGAATGAAAACCTTCCTGGACGACGAATACATTACTGTTATGAACTGGCATGGGGAAAATGCACACCTGAATCCCATTGAAAATGTTTGGAAGACAGTCTAGTCTAGGGCAAGGAATATCGAAACCAGTTCGAGAAATCTCAGATATTGTTCAAGTGGAGAAAGATTACTGTCCAAGAGTGTCAACAGATGGTTCTTTCCTGTCGCAGATGTCAAAGCACGATCGACAATATGCCGCCACACTTAATACTAATTACTTATAACTTTACAAATAGTTTCTACTGATAATTTAATCAGTGGAAATGATTAAATTGGTGCCATTCGGATCATTTTGTAGCAAATTGATAATTATCTGTTGACGTTCGTTTTTATTCATCCCAGTTTGGAGACCTTTTGGATTTTCTCTGGCAAAAGTTATGGAAGATATGATAGAAATAGAGGCGTTCTCGTCTTTTTGGATGATACTGTATTACCGCGGATCTTCCTACAGGCATTGGGCCCGGAGGGACGGGAGGGCAGGCAATCCTCCAGATGTCAGCCACAGCATGGTTGCGAATGTTACACCCGACATCCCCTTGCGGGGGCGCAAAATGAGATAGAAGGAAAAGATAGGGGTAAGTAGAAGGGGAAAAGGGGAGGTGCAGGAATGGTAAAAAAAGCACGCCTAACCGAAGCCAAGAGGGAGGGCTAAAGCACCCACCCCTCTCCAGGGCCCAACAAGGGATGAATTAACAAAAGCTTGGTCGGTGACTAGCCTGCGAAATTAACCGCCGAGAAAATTGTAAAGAAAGGGACGAGAAAAGGTCAAAAACAAAATGTCTAGAAAAGGACATAACTCAGGTAGATCAAATCTGCCCGGAGCATTGGAGCCGGGAGGGCCCCTCTCCGAGTAAGTATACAGGGGGCACCCGAGGTAAGGTTGCCTATACATTCACCTCTCGCCATGCTGCAAAAGCTGAGAGTACGATAGAACATTATTATTTCGTCCAGATCTCTTCGCTAACATCTCTCCACCACCGCATTTTGCCGTGCGCGCTCTACCCTCCGTTTCTTGAGAATCAAAAGGATCATCAGTGAAGAGCGATCAACAACATTCTCTATTCTTCAAGTACGACACGTGTTTGTTTCTTTTTCTGATTAATGTGCGCTAACTCACAGGGGCCTAGGCAAACAGACATATAAATTCCTGAGCTGACGCAGGCTGCCAAGTCGTTTTCATTCAAATGTGTCCAACGACATCCATAAATGTGCCAAATTCTTTCTATTTATTACCCTGAAACGTCACATCTAAAAATCTTGACACTGAAATCTATTGTAGAAACTTACATTTATTTAAAATACAACTGCATTTACGTCATCAAATCCTTGGTCGGTGTAATTATTGGGTGGGATCAACATTTTTAGTCGCGTGCACTCGACTCTAAGTTACTATATCGGTCCGCAGGTCGGATGGTAACCATTTTACTTTTCAATGATTTGGGGGGACAATAATATCGTAACTATTCGCTCGATTATAACGAAATTTGAAACCCTTATGTTGTTTTACATTCCCTTTCGAATGATTATAATTGCCAAGGTCCTCCAAAGGTTAGTCCTGGAATTATTAAAAGCAAACTAACTATAATTCGGATTGCCCCACTTTTTGAAAGTCGTAGGGTCATAAGTCAGAATCATTGAGAGCACGCGACCTAGGTATGTTGACCTTTTGTAAGTAGATGCCTCATCAGAATTTGGAAACATTAAATAAACATTTCCTTTTGTAGACATTAGAATTTTGACAGCAGTTTGAGTAGAATTGTAGAACTACTGTCGCTGACAGTAGTACCATTACTGCATAGCTCAGTGGTAAACAGTGACTACTAATAGGCCTGGGAATCCGCGCCCCCGAACGCTTTGTCCTGGGTGTGCCACGCGCAATTACGCTAATGGGCACCCGTTCTGTCAGGCCGGTTCAATCAAGAGGGTATATGGAATGTGAGGAAGAAGGGATCGGGAGGGAGCGTGCAGATGCTTGCTCTATGTGAGACAAACGCGAAAGGGAATGAAGTGTGTGTGGGGTGGAGTGTGATCAGGGGTAGGAGTGAATAGGTGTGGCAGTGTTTTTTGAGTGGGGAGTGGCATGATGCAATAAATGGGTATGGATGTATGAGATCGAGAAGGGTGAAGTTGAGATTTGAGGGGAAGGAGCTGTGTGTGGTCGTAGTGTATTGACCCTGTAAAGGTAGAAGTGAAGCTGAGAAAGAGGTTTGGGAATTACTTGGGACGACTGGTTGGTGTGATTCGGAATGGGTATCGGTAGGAGATATGAATGGACAAATAGTGAAAGAGTGAGAGAAGAGATAATTGGAGCTTTTAGTACACCCGGGGAGAGGGTGATAGGGTTCTGTGCTGAAAGAAACTTGTGTAGAAAACACATTAAGCACAAAGATGAGCATAAATAGATATGTGTTGAGAAAATGAGAGGGGGAGAAATAAGAGTATGATCGGTATATGACTAGTAATGCAAAAGGTGTACATGAAAATGCTTACTAGTACAAATGATAATGTCAGTGTGATGCGGTGGAATGTATACAAGTGAAAAGGAAGGTGAAACGAGTTATTAAACAGAGTAGGAAAGCAGCAAATAAAGCATTTGGGGAGGAAGTAGGAATGATGGTCAGGTTCGGAACAGCAAGATGAACGAGGATCCCGATGGGAATAGGAAGATGAATGAGATCCCGATGAGAACGGGAAGATGAATGAGGATCCCGATGAGAACGGGGGAGATGAATGAGGATCCCGATGAGAACAGGGAGATGAATGAGGATCCCGATGAGAACAGGAAGATGAATGAGGATCTCGAATGGAACAGGTAGCCACTCTGGAAGGACGCGAGAAGGGTGAGGAACCAGGAGAAGAGGAGCTGTGTGAACATCAAGGAGAAGGAATGGCAGGGTACTTCTGAGCCATGTTGAGGTAAAAAATAATTAGCTTCATGCGCGTAAATCGTTGTTAGTGCGTGAGAGGTCTGAAAAATGGGAAGCCAGCTAGAGTAGATGTTATATTAGATGAGATGCTAAAAAGTGGGTGATAGTGAGGTGGTATGGGTATCGTGGCTGTGTTGTAAGACATTTGAAAGTGGAAGCGTGCCTGAGGACTGTAGGAATGCTATGATAGTACTGTTGTATAATGGTAAAGAAGATAAAAAGTGAATGCAAAAACTACAAAGCGATGTCTGCTGAGGAAAAGTGTATGGAAAATTCTGATTGTGATTATAACAGGGATACCAGAGTTAGGTAGAGGGTGAACAAGGGTGGTTAGAAACGGGTAGGGGTGTGTGGATAAAGTATTTGCACTTAGAAAGATGGCTTAAAAGAACAAGGGATAAGAGGTGTAAGGTGTGTATGCTGGGTTCATGGATGAAAATAAAGCTCATGAGGGTGTAGATAGAGATAGATTATGGTAGGTACTAAGAGTGTATGGAGTGAGTGGTAAACTATTGCATGGTGTGAAGAGAATTATTTAGGTTGGAAGTAAGCCTGAGTGAGTGGTTTACAATAAGTGAGGGTGTAAGACGAGGTAATGTGATGTTGCTATGCCTCTTTAATATCTTTATGGATGGAGCACTGAATGAAGCACGTAGGAGAAGGAGGGAAAGGGGGGAAGTCTCGATGTTGGTGTATGTTGATGACCTGGTGTTAGTGAGAGTGAAGGATTTGGAAATCTTGATTACAGCTATTGGCAGGAAGTGTGAAAAGAGGGTGTGGGAGTGAATGCGGAATTAGATGGGGTGTGATATCTGAGTCCATGGTCTCAACCTCGAACAATTGTAAATCGTGGTGGTGCAGATGAAGCAGGTTGCGATTAATAGGTTTTGAATGGTAGGGAAGTGTCTGGTGGTGACAAGAGGGCGTTAGTGAATGATATATGAGTGTGAAATGTGCCAGGAAGATGGTATGAGGGTATATAGGCGTCATCCAGGGTGTATGGAAGTGAGACTATTGTGTGGAAAAGGAAAGAAGTGGAGTGAGAACAGTGCAAATGGACAACTCGAGACGGATGCTCGGTGTGAGCAAGGGGGAGAGAGTGAGGCGCGACTGGGTAAGAGATGGGTATAGTGTAAAAAAAGTTTGTGAATGAGTGTGTTATGAGGTGGTATGGCTATGTCAGAATGTATGGAAATCGAATTGCGAAGAAAATATATGCAGGGGAGTGTCAGGGTTGGGAGGCCGGGGAGGAGGGTTGATTATGAGTGTGTGAGAGAGAAAATGGATGTCCGAGGACGACGTGGAAGATAGGAATGGGTGGGTGGGTGCATAGAGGCGGCTTACGATGGGCCCTCCGCCCGGCAAGGGATGAACCCTGGGTGGACGATATGCCACGGCCTATAACTCTAAAGGGGC
The DNA here is from genome assembly GCA_963969495.1 of Ceratothoa steindachneri. Classification (NCBI taxonomy): domain Eukaryota; kingdom Metazoa; phylum Arthropoda; class Malacostraca; order Isopoda; family Cymothoidae; genus Ceratothoa; species Ceratothoa steindachneri. Next base: position 20,299,040 of record OZ018319.1, read on the forward strand.
CAAATTGGCGTGGGAAAATGATGGAGGGCCTTGTGCTTAGGGCATAGGTGGGCATTAGTGGCGTTGAAACGCGCCAACTTCACACTCTATGGGGCATTGGTTGAAGTTGAAGTCCTCTGTGGTTCGAGTGGGCTTCTTCAGCTTGACCCTCTATGGTGAATTTATGTTCACTGTTGAAGTTATTTTCATCTAAAATCAAAACTCTTTTCTGCGCATCTTTCTTTCGTTCGTTCTTTCCCCATTGATTTCTTTGACCAAACAAATTCACTAAAGGTAAAAACATTAAACTACTTTAAAGTATTCGACCTTTTACGTTGTGGAAATTATTTGATATGGCGAAACTTAGAAACTATCGCTATTCCAGGTACGAGTATAGAAATTGTGTTCAAAGTCAGTGGGGTATAATATATGTACTTTCCATAATAGATATTAGCGTCCTTATAATTATCTATATTTTAATGATTGGTCTGCTAATATGAAAATTATTGAAAGTGGCAACTCTAGGAAAGTTCATTGAAGTATAATAAGCTTTTCAAAGCGTACTTTGAAATATAATCGAGAAATATCACGATAAAAGAAGAATCATCAATAAAGATAATTATTGGATAAGAAAATTAAAGATTAAATTATATATAAAGCTTAGAAGCAACTTTTATTATATTTCTTATATAATTTATCCAATTCGGATAATTAGGGAGTTACTGATCATTAATCTTAGATAAGACAGCAAATCGCATTGATCAATTATATCTCCCATGAAATCGCAAATCCTTCAGGATTTAAGTCTTGAAGACTAGTGACAATCGGGACAATTAGGCAACAATTTTCTCCCTGTGTTTTGACAGATAATAATAATCAAGTGGCGTTGGTTCTCCTCCACATGGTAAACTGGCGGTGGCCCTCCTTCACATGGTAAACTGGCGGTGCCCCCTTTCGATATGGTAAAATGGCGGTGGCCACCATCGATATGGTAAAATGGTGTTCGCTCTTATTGACCACGGTAAAATGTCGTTCACTATTCTTGACAGGATAAAATGCTGCTCGCTATATTTTTGACAAGTCAATAATAGCGACGCCGAATTAGTCAAGCATAGCGAACACCCTTTTTGAAGGAGAAAAATAAAAACATATGCACCGTTGATTTTATTGAGGAATGAATATGTTAAGTTAGATGGAATCATATTAACACTACTACCCTTAATGTAGCATTTTAAAATCCACCACAAGTTTCGGCAATTGAAGATGACCCCACAAAACTTTGGGTTTGGTTAGGTATCCAGAAAGACCCTCTTGCTGTTCTTATTACACCTTTTTCAACTCCTCCCACAATGCATAACAAGAACTGAACGTCTTAATTAAAGTGAAATCTTAATTTGAGCAAAAAAGATCAGGTTCTTATAAAGGTTTTGTGTTCTTAATTCATTTGCACTTTTCGTTTTGGCATTTCCAAGCAAACTCATCGGGGGACCCTTTGTGATTTGGGACCAGTTCATTTCGTTAGCACAACTGATAATGGGTTGTCAACAAACAGACGAAAAACGCATCACAGTCTTGGGTAAAAAGATTGCCCCGACGGTCTCAGTCAGTCAACTATAATCGCACTCCTAACCAAGAGCTGAGCGCCTGGTAAAGGAGGCAAAGCCAAGCAGAAGAGGGGTCTAGAAACGCTCAATTTCCATCCAAACTAAAGAAAGATATGCGGCTACTGGACGCATTGGAAATTTATCCTGTTTTTAGTCGCGGGCGACTCTACATCTCACTATGTCAGGCGGTCGGTAGGTTCCCATTTTGCCTTTATTTTGTTTTTTGTAATAACGTAACTATTCGGCCGATTCTAACAAAATTTAAAACCCTTATGTTGTTTTACATTCTCTTTCGAATGATATAATTGGCAATGTTCTACCAATGTTAGTCCATGAATTATTGAAAGTTTCGAAGGTCGTAAGGTTATAATCAGAATAAGTGAGAGCACGCGACATTTTGGTCAGCAGACCTTGTTAGTAGACGAGGTAGATACTCTAAATGGGGATCTTTCCTTAATTTTCGCCTCTTTTTTTGCCTAACCTTCTACACTTTTTGTCAAACCCTATAAGCAACAAAACTCGACCACTACAGCGTTTAGAACACTTTAAAGTAGGGCATAGTGAACCCCTGAGAAGAAGCCCCGTTAGGAGGCGAGAAGGAAGATCTTTAGGACCACGAGTACAAAATTTAGTGCAGGCGCTTAATACCACTGGGCCTATTTAGGTAGGGTGGTCAAGGAGTGCTTCTATAATATAGAGGTAATTAGAGACCCATAGGTGATGCGAAAGAAATAAAAGAACTGCCCTGACAAAATCTCTTTTCAGATTGACGAAAGCGTGAACTACAAATATTGAGTGAAAAGAGAGCTTTAAAAATTAAAGAAAATAGCGGGAACGCCTCCGGCCGAGGGGAAAAAGGGCAGACTCGAGTGCCTCCGTGTATCCTTAGGGACTCTCAAAAGAAACAAACCCGAAAAAGGAAAGCTATCGAAACGCTATATGGGCAGACTCGAGTGCCTCCGTGTATCCTTAGGGACTCTCAAAAGAAACAAACCCGAAAAAGGAAAGCTATCGAAACGCTATATGGGCAGACTCGAGTGCCTCCGTGTATCCTTAGGGACTCTCAAAAGAAACAAACCCGAAAAAGGAAAGCTATCGAAACGCTATATGGACACCTCAAAGTTACTCTTATCTGAATCCTGGACGTATCGAATGGATACATCGCAATATGCCACACAGAGCAGCATGTGGAAAGATTAATCTCAGCAGAGTAAGTAGAGACAATAAAGATGATCGGACTTGCACCCATAATTATACCCCAGATTACGGCTAATAGTTTCCTCATATTTTAAAAAATAGACATGTGGGTATGCTCACACACTAAAGAAAAGCTAAAAACAGGAATCGAAATAAATCAGCTAGGAAATTAGGATGCCCGAAGTAATAAAATTTGGAAACCACACATTTTTCAAAGTAGTGTTCACCAAGACAGAAATAGTAAGCAAAACCTGCCAGAACGGCTTGATTTTGTTTAGAATCATGCTCCCACCAGATAATATCGAGAAAGAGGGACATCAACATACATATGTGCTTCAAGTGCTATAAGATGGAGGACCGCACGACACATAGAAAGAACAAACCTGTTCTGAATACGGCCAGTGAGGCCACTTTTGGAAGAACTGTGCCCAACCGATAGAGAAGAAATGCTTCAATTGCGGCGGGCCACACAGGACAATAGTAATGGCTTGCCCAAAGAGGAAAGAGATTATTCTAAGGAAAAAAATGAAGAAAGAAACAAATCAGAAAATAAGAAAAACGCGACCTAGGCAGGAGTGGCCAAACTCACAGTACAACAGATGAAGTAGACAAAAACCTCACTAACAGTACCAAATGAGTCCTCAATGGAACTTCTTACGTGCATATTATACGCGCACGTAATGAACAGAGCGAAACCAGGAACTTTTTCAGACACCATTAATACCATGCTGGTTAAAAATGGTATAAAGAAGATATGGTTCCCTGAGAATCCACTCTCCTAGAAATATTAAACCTCAATGTGGCTAAGCCCACATGAGGCTCGCCAAGACGGTGGCGTCACGGATATTGCAAACCAGAGGATGCGGAGATTCCGCGCTTTGTGAGTCACTATAAATCACAATCGGGACTCTGAACCCGGCACGTTGTGTTATCTCCCGAATCAACTCGGCCGTGAAAACAGACGCAGCACCTGGCAGAGCCCCGCTGACTTGAAACAGAGTGAATACGGCGTGGAAACCAACCTCCTCTTTGGACTTGGAGCCATCCGTATACACAAGCACGATTCCAGCGTGACATGAAGTATGCTCCAAAAAGGCCGAACGCAATATTCCCGGCGCTGTATAAGCTTTGGGAGCAGAGGCGTGACGACAAATATTCAAACGTGGTACCCTCCAGGGTGGCGTCCTGGGCAGAACCAGGAAAGCCACCAGCCCGAGAGCTATACTTAGCTCTCGAAGGAGTTTGCTAGTCCAAAACCCAAAAGGCTTAGGGTATGACTGGCGTCTCTCGGCGGCACAGGCACAGTCGAGATCAGCCGCGGATGCAGTGAGAGATTTTGGCGACTCAGGGATGCGCCGGGCTAGCGCGTACAGGCGAATAATGCATTATGCACAGCGCAGGGCGAAGCGAAGCGAATGGCATCTCCCCAGAATCGACAAGTAGGCTATCAATGGGGTAAGAGGGTCGATCGCAAAGCGAAGGCCGGTGCGGTGGATCGCAATACACGCTCGCCTACGGATGCATAAAACTCGCATCCGTAGTCGAGCTTCGAACGAACGAAGGATTGATAGAAAATTAAGGCAGTAGCGCTATCAACAGCCCAGGCGCTGAACGTCACGGAACGAAGAATATCCATGGCGCGGGTACAAGAGACCCTAAGGCTGCGAATATGAGCCTCCCGAGTGAGGCATCGGTCAAATACAAGACCAAAGAAAGGTGCGAGTTAACCACTTTTAAGCGCACCCCATTAAGAAACAAGTCTGGATCAGGGTGGAGCCGTGGATGCGGGCAGAAATGCACCACCTTAGTGTTGGCCAAGCAAAACCGAAGCTTGTGCGCTTCGGCATAACGAGAGATGCCGCTCAATGCCTGTTGGAGTCGACGTTCCAGAGTTGGCATCTGGGCCGCGCCAAAAGAGATCGAAAGGTCGTCCACGTAGAGCGTAGCGAGAACATCTTCTGGTAACACCGATGTGATGCCGTTGATGCTCAGGGCAAAGAGTGTGACACCCTCTTCCTGCTCCATTGAGCCGGAGAGGGCTTCCCCCACCCGTAAGCGGAATCGAAATGTCGCAAAATTCAGATATTAAGATTGGGAGGAGTCCCTCGCCTACATCGTTTTAAGAGTGTCCATGATACTGTATCACAATGAGGTATATTAGGCCTTCCCCAGATCGAAAAATCCGTGGCGTAGTGCTGTCTATGAAGGAAAGCCTCGCAGACGACATTTTCCAGTCGGAGCAGAGCATACGAAGTGGAGTGGAACTTGCGGAAGCCGCACTGTGCAGAAGACAGATGGCCTCCGCTGTCCAGAAAGAAGGCTAATCTAACATTTACCAATTTATGCATCAACATACACACGCAGGAGAGAGATTGGGCGGAAAGCGGCCGGGGTAGAGTGATATCTCCCCGGTTTACGAAAAGCGGGCACAGTAGCGATTCGCCAAGAATCTGGGAGGATACCCTCTACCCAGATGCTGTTGAAAAAATCTAATAGAAAGGTCATGCTTCGCTCACCCAGGTGTCGAAGCATGGCGTACGGGACATTATCTGGAACAGGGGCGGTGTCCGCGCACGAAGCGAGAGCGCAACGCAACTCACTCAAAGTAAACCTGAGGTTGAAAGGTTCTCCGTCTCTGCAGCCTTCGGCGACATCATGACGCGCATTGAAAATCTGACGGAGCAGCATCCAGGCTAGAAAATTCGGAGAAAGCGATAGCGAAGGATTTCGCTACGGACGCGGGGTCCGAGATTGTGGTCCCATTCTCCTGGAGAACGGGAGGGGGTCCTGCGAGAACTTGCGCCATATCCTTTAGACTCGCTTCCACAACTCTGCTAAGTGAAGACACTTATGCCCGCCAAGAAGAGCGGCGGGCGTGCTTCAAAATATACCGGAACCTAACCCTAGCTCGACGAAATTTACCGACAGGGAAGTCGTTCAAGCGGCGCTTCTAGTTCATGTAGGCATAATGCTTTTGTTTAAGGGCCGTCTCACTTTCGGCTAACCACCATAGGACCATGGGCGTTCAAAACGGCCAGACGTTCGAGGAATAGTAGTTAGGCCCACGGCGATGAGGTTGCTGGAGAAGAACTCAACGGCCTCATCGACCGACCTAAACTCCTCAAATGAGATAGAGAATTCAGTCATTTCGTGAAATGCGGACCACGCGAAAGTGACAAGCACCACCGGGACAGGCTCTCGGCGGCAACCACCCAGAAAATGATATTTGAATGGGAAAATAATCACTACCATTGCCCACTCGCCAATCAAAATCAGGCTGTGCATCCGGAGAGCACACAGATAGATCGAGGCAGGAAAATGAAACGGTTCTCGGACAGTGAGGCGTAAACTCAGCCACATTTTGGACAACTATCTCCAGCTCGTCGATCAGGTCGGCATTGACTTGACCCCAGGGATTAATCGAGTAGTCTCCCAAGAGGGGGTGTCCAACGTTCAGATCGCCGATCAAGAGAAAGGGCCTCGGCAACCGTGCCACGACGCGGCAAAAGTCGTCTGAGGGTGGAATGTACGCGGAAATGACAGTGTACCTCTTATCCAGGTGCAGCTGGACATCTACTGCATGAACCGAGGTATGTAAGTCGAAGAGAAGAACGGAGACATCATACCGGGTATAAATCGCCTATCCTCCCGCTCAGCTCCCATCCCGTGGTGGTGGGGTCGCAAAACTTTTATACTCCGGGAGAGTGGTCAGGGGGCACAGGCCCAGCATGATGAGTTCCTGCAAAAAGATAGTTAACGGGGAACGGGAGGAGATGAGCTTCCGCATCTCCTCCCAGTTGGCCCGAAGCCGCGGCATTCCATTGAAGGAATATGCCCTCCAGTCCTAGCTCGGAGACGCGAGGACCCTCTTGATCGGGAATAACCGTACGCTTCCTGGAGGCAGAACTCCGGGCGCTTTTGGCCAGACAATGCCTTGAAAGCGCTGTCGTCTTCGAGGACATATCGGGGGAAGTTTGGCTCACCGTGCAAGTCTTTTCCTCCCTCCACCTCGAAACCTTAGGCCAGCGGTGAAATGAAAGACGATCCTGGGTTTAACGGCCAGGGTTTCTTTCTCAAGGAGATAGGCACTACATTGCTTCGAATATACGGAGTGCGGCTCTCGGCAATCAACACATTTTGCCACACACAATTTGGACTTATCGTGTGCGGACTTGGAGCAAATTACACAGACTTCGGGTAACACCGACTTTGCGCGTCTACAAGAGCGATTACTAGCACTACCGCGGCAGTCACACAAATGCCTTCACGCGGTAATGATACCAACCGATACGCACCGACTTAAGGAGCTTGTCACAATCGAACGTGAAGAAGAGTGTAGGGGTGGGTCTTGAGGCCCTCCCATTTTCCTCATCCCCCGTTTGCCATGGTCGGCCAGCTCTAAGGTGATGCCATCTTTGGAGTAGTCCACGAGTTCCCTCGCATAAGCTACTCCTTTCACGAAGTTCATGGTAGAATACGGCGTCACACTCACAGGCGTGCCATCAAGTGTCCGAAGGGCACTAATCATGGCTGCCTCGGAAGGATTTTACGCATTCGCCAAAGGCTCCAGTCCAAAAAACGGGTCACCTTTGGCTCTCTACCAATCACACTTGCTAGAGCTCTCCTCTGATGGATCATGTTGTCCTTAGCCAACATGCTGACATCTGAATGATGGGCCCCGACGTAATCGAGGCTCCGTTCTACGCACTTTTGGTCTTAGTCTGGGGCTCCCGACCCCGGGAAGACACGGGGCCAAAAGTGCAGACATTTGTTTGGTTGCTTACCGAAACGGCAGCAGACCCGTCCGTCCCCGCGGCGGGAGAGGAGCCCTTAGTCTTTTTCTTGATCTTTTTCTTTTTAGGGAAGAGGGTGGGGAATAAACCCGCTTCCCTCCTGCGAGGGTAGGAGCCCCTAGGCCAGATGGACCGGCCTCAGCCACATCTTTCTCTGATATGGAGAAAGTCTTGGCTGTCACAGGGGCACCAACCGGGAAAGGAGATTCATCCTCTCCCCGTAAGGCCTCTAGGACCCGAGCCGTCTGAGGACCTTGCACAGGAGCGGACTCGGATTCAGTGCTTAGCACCGAGCACGTGTTCGACCCCGTGGATGGTCCTACCATCTGGGGCTGGGTCACCTCATGGACCATATCTATTTCAGGAAGGGGCCTCCAAGTGGTCCCGCAAGATATCACGGGTGTCCTTCGAGTTATCTTTTAGGGTATTCTGGACCGGCGAACCGGCATCCGTCAGGAAAACTAGGGGAGCACGTACTGCGACGTCCTGTAAGTTCGCTATGCGCGCCCTCAGGTCTTTGGAGGAAATGGGTCGACGGGCCCCGTCTTCCCTCGCCCCCCAAAGGGAGTTAGCCCTCTTGAGCCGCTCCCATCGGGAGCGGTCAATTATGGGCTGCCTGCCTGCTTTCTTGGCAGTCCCTTGTGAACGAGAAGAAGGGACTGTCGCTCGAAAGAACACGAGTAACAGAGTGACAAGAGGTTGGCAGATCTCCGGCAAACTACCGAGAAGTTGTACAGAACGACTGGATAAATAAAAGACGAATGGTATAGAAAAAAATAGGGACCGTGGTTCGGATTCTCCGGTGATCAGTAGATCCAAATAATGGCATATTCCATTCTTTATCATCTATCCCTATTGTATGCAGGAAGAAGGTCAACTTAGATCAACTTCTCTCCTACTCATTTCTCTTTTCACCCATATCTCTCCATGCACCCCACCGTTCCTCTTCCTCGGGTTCACCAAACACGGTGTGACCTACGGAGGACTTTGGGGAGCCGATAGAGGTCAACTGGGGGGTCCTTTTCCCTCTCTCCGCCAGGGAGGAAGGAAAAGAACCTGTGGACGATACTCTATCATCCACAAAATAATCACAGTATAGAACGTGAGGTCACTCTATTTTACCATGCCAAAAATAGTGAAGCAAAAGGTCACTTGGGTTATATACTCGTCCATGATTCTGACATTTACAGGTCAAGACATTTAGATCGAACGGGGTTCTGACATATACAGTGTCGTAGAATGACTCCCGACGATACCATATATCACTATTCGTTGAGGGAACTTCCTTAATTATCTTTAGAGTGCGTTACTGTCTGGCGGCCGATATTATGTATCTTCGATATGCTTAAGAAGTGGAACTGAGCTCAAGGATAATAATATTGCTATCATTAATAAAATAGAGTTTTATTAATAATAACTATCAATAAACACAAGACGGAAAATATTGACATAAACAGAGAATGAAAAGGGTCGTGGGGGCTCGGCTAATCCGAGGATTTAAAGGATTTAAAAAAGGTAAAACAAATATCGAGTTAAAGAGATGGGATGGTTCGATAAACCATTTAAAGCACAGGATAGAATTGACAAAAGGGTTAAGTACTCAAAGGTGACGTTTGGCTTACGTAACTTTTGCACTAGTGGTGCAGTGGAAGGTGGCGCGAAGGAGTTTCGGTCCGCTGGCGAGTTCCAGCCGAAGGCGGGGGATAAAAGGATCCTGACGTGGCGTCTTGGGAAGGAGAACCGTTTCTCGACGAACGGCTTGAAGAACAATGGCTGTTCTAGGTTGTTCTCTTCTGAACAAAGGGGGATGAGAACCGTCTCTTGTCTACGGGCTCAAGAACAATGGCTGTTCTAATGTTGTTCTCCTCTGAACAACAGGGGGGGGGGTGAGAACCGTTTCTTGGCGAAGGGCTCAAAACGAACAATGGCTGTTCTAATGCTGTTCTCCTTTGAACAACAGGGGGGGGGATGAGAACCGTTTCTTGGCGAAGGGCTCAAAACGAACAATGGCTGTTCTAATGCTGTTCTCCTTTGAACAACAGGGGGGGAAGCCTTGGGGACTTGGCGTCACGAAAGGCTCGGACCTTTGGCACTCAAGGAATATTGTCCTCCTTCTGGACAAGTGATGGTTAATCTCGAGGTCGAGGTCCCTTGGCGCACAAAGGGAGAGAGGGTCGTGGTGATGTTTCGCGACGAAAATCTGGATCTCCAATCTGATCTTAGTGGTAAAGTTTCCATATAAATAGCCAGGACATCTCCTTGGCGTGGGGGAAAATGGAGTGAAAGCTTGGAGGGAACGCACAGCCGGGCCGGAGAACAATGCCTTATCTGCTCATAAGCCTAACTCAATCTGGCGAGGTCGGCGTATGGGGGCGAACGGGGGGACGATAACCTCCTTGTTTAAACATTGACATCCGGTAGCTGTGATAAGACTCCAAGCTTCGAATCGAAGATGCACGTGGGCAGCATCGTGGTTTTAAATAATATGGGATAGGAGTTGAAATTAACGCAGCTTCAACTCGTTCTATCACATACAGGTCAAGACATTTAGATCGAACGGGGCTCTGACATATACAGGTCAAGACATTTAGATCGAACGGGGCTCTGACATATACAGGTCAAGACATTTAGATCGAACGGGGCTCTGACATATACAGGTCAAGACATTTAGAAAGAAACGGGGCTCTGACATATACAAGTCAAGATCTTTAGAACAAACGGGGTTCTGACATTTTACAGGTCAAGACATTTAGAACAAACGTGGCTCTGATATTTACAGGTCAAGACATTTAGAACAAACGGGGTTCTGACATTTTACAGGTCAAGACATTTAGAACAAACGGGGTTCTGACATTTTAAGGTCAAGACATTTAGAACAAACGGGGTTCTGACATTTACATGTCAAGGCATTTAGAACGAACGGAGTTCTGACATTTACAGGCCATCCAGCAAGTATCTTATTGAGGACCTACAGCATATCGTGGGATCCGAACCATGGTGCTCACTAAATGGCAACCATCCAAGCAAAGCCCAACCTTTTGACGAAACACCTCCAGTGTGACTTAACGTCACGCAGCCAGTATTTTTATAATAAACATCTAAAGACCAACCCATAGAGACAAAAGCCCCAGGTCAGTGTTACTACCCCTAGACCTTGGAGCCCTCTTAAGGGGGTTCTGGGATCGACAAGTCTGAAGAGATTATGCGATGCGCTCGAGGCCGGGAGGCCTCGCAACCCTCCTGAACCTTCTGTGCCTTACCTAACATACACAAGAGAGATCCTAATGTGAGCGTTGGCGTCACTGAATCCTCCAGATGTCAGCTGCAACACTTTTGCTCGTGTTACTTGCTCCCCGTTCCCGGGGCTTTTAAATGACTTAATCGACCTTACTGGTGAAATGCCCTCGTTGGTCTTCGTCAGAGCGCGGGCACATTAGCAGCATCACGCTCTAGCCCCCAATGGCGGATACTCTGATCCACCCGCCGAGCTGGAAAGAGGATTCACGCGCATAGCAAACCCCAACACCGCTATCATTTCCCTGCCACGTTTCATAGTACAACATACCCACTCCACCCGTTCCGGAACCCTGCTCATGGGGGTACTGGTATCCCCTTTGGGGCCACTCATACCCGTGATGAGGAACGGGTGCCACACCCCTACGGGTCATGTAGGGTTACATCATCGTTGATTGTCAACAGAAAAACTACGCCCAGGAGCCACCCCCCCCCCTCCAATCACATCACGAGGACCTGCCCATGGTGCCTTCGAGCTTGATGGCGAGTCATTCTGATTTTTATGTACATTTCTTTATCTGTTCGGGTGATGTCGTCCACAAGAGGGGCATCTCTCGCAGAAATCTCTGTCGAGGGATGAAGATACAGGGTGTGAAAATGTGTAGAAGATTTATCGTCGCACATCCTCCTACGGGTTTTGGGGCCGGAAGGTCTGCCGCGGATGTGTCAACTGGCTATATTTTATAACTTCATACTAATCCATGGTTAGGTTAGGTCAGGTTAAGTTAGGTTAGGTCATGTTAGGTCTGGTTAGGTTAGGTCAGGTTAAGATATGTTAGGTTATGTTAGGTCTGGTTATGTTAGGCTAGGTCGAGTTAGGTTAGGTCAGGTTAAGTTAGGTTAGGTCAGGTTTGGTAAGATTAGGTCAGGTCAGGTTAAGTTAGGTTAGGTCAGGCGATGGTTAAGTTAGGTTAGATTAGTTACCAGGTCCAACCTTCCAGATTCGCCTTAAGTATGGTGACAACAACCATGTTTAACCTTCATGGATACATCATAATTTTGCTTAAAAGTGCCACACGAGTCGATGTTTGGACAGAAAACTTTGGCACTCTCTTCCGCCACCAGACTCCAGTCGCATTTCACCCTTGAAGTTTGCAATTTCCCACTTGCGGGGCAAATAATTCCATGGCTGAACTCTCGAGATCTTTCGACAAGACCTTCAAAACAAAGTTTCGCCCGCACCCTTTATAAGAAGCCTGTGAAAGCCGTAAGGTCCTGCACGCCTTTAACATAATCCTACTTTTTTTACATTAAAAAACCCACACCTGAGCCATTCTAACGCAAGGTGTATTTTTTTGGCCGCTCTAATTATTCAGTTTCCGTTATGAACTGAATTAGGCCTACGCGGAGACTTGAAATTACCAATGAAAAGATATCGCTCAACTATAAGAGGTAATCCACCCTGTTGATTGTTCTTTGTTTAAGAAATGTTGAGAACTTAAATGAATCAGGCAGCCATAATGTCGTAAATCATATATATGTACATACTTTCGATACATACATGCAGTTAATTATGCTACTATAAATTTTATATAACCTCTTGAACTTGCAGAAGATATATAGTTAGGGATAAATTTATGGTGATTAAGTGATATGAAAGTAATTATAACTTCAGTCGATTTATGACTTTCGCCCGTATATATATATATATATATATATATATATATATATATATATTATTAATCCATAACCCTATATTTTAAGAACGAGATTTTTTGAAGGTTTGAATAAGATTTTTTCTTTTCGTTCGGTTGTCACCGAAGTAGATTTAATTTTTTTATCAAAGATATTTCTAATAATTCCTTTATAATATAACAAAAATAAAATGGTAAAGTTCAGAAATAAATATAAGTATCGAATTTTTGTGAATTTTTAAAACTAAAAAAATTACAAATGGTGAAGTTCAGAAAATTTATTAAAATTTTGGGATGGAAATTATTATAGCAAATTTAGATGGAGAAAAGAAAAGGGAATCATGATAGGCCGTAGGACACAGCCCGAAGAAGAAAAAGAAGATGATTATGAAGATGAAGATGAAGATGAAGGTGAAGATGAAGAAGAAGAAAAGGGTGTTCAGGGTGTTAAAATAAAGAGTCTATAAAGGGGATTAAAAAAGGCGGTTGAGATTAGCAAATAAGGCCGTAGGCCACACCCCCGCAGGGGTGCCTGTGTAACCAAGCTCTTCCTGTTAAGGAAGATAACAGCGGCTTGTGTATATATATATATATATATATATATATATATATATATATATATATATATATATATATATATATATATATATATATATATATATATATATATATATATGCGCGCGCTTGAGCTTCCTGCATTTAAGCAGTAGTTACCCAAAGTATGTATAAGGAGAAAAGTTGTGTTGCAAAAGCGATGCTCTTTTTGCATCAAGTCGAAAACTACCATCATGCTTGGGTGACCGTTAAAATCACCCATTCATTCCAACATTCGGGTCACCGTTGCCCCGGGTGAAGGGTGAATGAATATCTTCTTTGTTAATCTACCTCACCGGAGGGTTACAAAGACTCCAGACGGATTATTTATAGAAACGCCGAATGACCAACTGCCGTTAATAAAAAATCGATAAATGGTGCAAGTATTTCATTCTTTAGGGCATGATTTGTTGCCATGCATGCTATCTTAAGTGAATTAATCTTCGGGGTGTAGTGAAGTAACATCATAACAGACGATTAAACAAGGCCCTTCTGGGTTTAAGATAGAGATGTTCCAATTTCTCGAACTCTAATTAATTCTAAGAAATAATTCTTACCCATTTGAGGCAGAGGGTATCATATACGAAGCATAATTATTACTGTATTTTAACAGTCTATGCCAAAATAAAATTAATTCTGTAATAATTATTTAAGCTTCATTTTTCAACCATGATCGGGTAAGGTCAAAAGTCGCGAGACGATATCAAGAAGAAAAACGATTGTATCAGGTTTTTGTCCTAAGGTTAAGATACTCTTAAGCCATGGACGCGTTTGTTTCTTTTGACATTTATCCCAAACTCTAGTACTTGCCAGAGGGCTTCTTTGGGAGTACATTTGAGACCCCCTGACTCGGGATACAAGTCATTTAATCCCGCTTTTTTTCACTGTGGAGAAATAGAGCTCTCTATCCTCCGCTTTGAAAAAAATGAAAAAATAATCAATTATATAAATAGTTACGATTTTGTTGTACAACCGTTTTCCATTGTAATTACTTTAAAAAATGAAATAAGATTTTTAGGAAAAAATAAGAATTGCTATGTAAAAAAAAAAGAAGCTAAACAACGTCCTCTCCTGTTCGTTGATGTCAAAGTTGGTTTGTTTATTACCATTTGTTTGTTTATTACATAGTCCTAGTTTAAAGCTTAACTGGGTTAAACCTAGTCCTCATTCATTGCTCATTGGGTAGAGGTCGTCGTTAGCTCAAAATATTTTGCATAGCTATTCTTATTTTTTCCTAAGAATCTTGTTTTATTATTTTCAAACAACCAAAAGGAAAAAAGATTGTACAACAAAATGGTAACTACAACCGCGGGAAAAAGTTTTCGGACACTTCAGGAATTTTCAGGGTCGTAAAGTTCATATTTGTATATATCGTAGGTCAGGTTAGATCTCCTGACCTCCGTTTGATTTCCGTGTCTTGGAAAGGATAGTGGATAGCACGCAGGGCAACTCTGCAATTGGGCCTTGCCTCGAATGATGCAATTTAACTATGGGTTGCAATAAATCTCGTAAGAGTGACTAGTTTCCTAATGACAATAGCTACACATGGCAGAATTAAATCAACTATCTAGGAGGTTCTGGATATCAAACTGGGCGAAACAAAATAATCTTTACTACTGTACAAACAAAAATAAAATAATGGACATGAAAGATAAATGCAAAGGAATAACTGGGCGAATAGGTTTAGAATGTTGGCTCCAGGTGAGAGCCGTGGGGTCTGGGAGGCTGAGAGAAAGAAGCTTCTGCGTCGTGTCATCTTGGCAAAATATTAATTTTGCCCAGGCCGATGCTTTACTATTTATACAGAGCCGCCGGAAGTGAATTGTTACAATTAGACTCGCTATAAGGGACGTCTTATTCGAACGGAAGTTAAGTGTCTTCAAAAGCAGCCGATCTCATTAGCATATTTTTGACTCGAATTTTGCACCACTGCTGTAACTAAATTAGCTAAAATGCTATAATTGATACGTAATGGACATGAAAGATAAATGCAAAGGAATAACTAGGCGAATAGGTTTAGAATGTTGGCTCCAGGTGAGAGCCGTGGGGTCTGGGAGGCTGAGAGAAAGAAGCTTCTGCGTCGTGTCATCTTGGCAAAATATTAATTTTGCCCAGGCCGATGCTTTACTATTTATACAGAGCCGCCGGAAGTGAATTGTTACAATTAGACTCGCTATAAGGGACGTCTTATTCGAACGGAAGTTAAGTGTCTTCAAAAGAAGCCGATCTCATTAGCATATTTTTGACTCGAATTTTGCACCACTGCTGTAACTAAATTAGCTAAAATGCTATAATTGATACGTAATGGACATGAAAGATAAATGCAAAGGAATAACTAGGCGAATAGGTTTAGAATGTTGGCTCCAGGTGATAGCCGTGGGGTCTGGGAGGCTGAGAGAAAGAAGCTTCTGCGTCGTGTCATCTTGGCAAAATATTAATTTTGCCCAGGCCGATGCTTTACTATTTATACAGAGCCGCCGGAAGTGAATTGTTACAATTAGACTCGCTATAAGGGAAGTCTTATTCGAACGGAAGTTAAGTGTCTTCAAAAGCAGCCGATCTCATTAGCATATTTTTGACTCGAATTTTGCACCACTGCTGTAACTAAATTAGCTAAAATGCTATAATTGATACGTAATGGACATGAAAGATAAATGCAAAGGAATAACTGGGCGAATAGGTTTAGAATGTTGGCTCCAGGTGAGAGCCGTGGGGTCTGGGAGGCTGAGAGAAAGAAGCTTCTGCGTCGTGTCATCTTGGCAAAATATTAATTTTGCCCAGGCCGATGCTTTACTATTTATACAGAGCCGCCGGAAGTGAATTGTTACAATTAGACTCGCTATAAGGGACGTCTTATTCGAACGGAAGTTAAGTGTCTTCAAAAGAAGCCGATCTCATTAGCATATTTTTGACTCGAATTTTGCACCACTGCTGTAACTAAATTAGCTAAAATGCTATAATTGATACGTAATGGACATGAAAGATAAATGCAAAGGAATAACTAGGCGAATAGGTTTAGAATGTTGGCTCCAGGTGAGAGCCGTGGGGTCTGGGAGGCTGAGAGAAAGAAGCTTCTGCGTCGTGTCATCTTGGCAAAATATTAATTTTGCCCAGGCCGATGCTTTACTATTTATACAGAGCCGCCGGAAGTGAATTGTTACAATTAGACTCGCTATAAGGGAAGTCTTATTCGAACGGAAGTTAAGTGTCTTCAAAAGCAGCCGATCTCATTAGCATATTTTTGACTCGAATTGGCACCACTGCTGTAACTAACTTAGCTAAAATGCTATAATTGATACGTAGCATTCCCGTCCTACGTGTCTCTCTCTCTCTCTCTCTTTCTCTGGCAACATTTCAATAAGAATATAAGTGAAATAAGGAGGAATAAATAGCAATAAGTTATTTATGCCCAAAACAATCAACCAGAATTAGCAAAGTTCGCCATAACATATAACATCAGCAACATATGTATAACAGATAAACAGATGAAGCTTTGTGAAAATTACAGCAACACCGAATTAATACAGGAAGCTCAGTAACGTGTTGAGACACCTGAAGGGTATGACGGTGAGATACCCGAGGGGTATGATGATGGCCCACTCATCAGTGATAACTGCCTTCCGTTGTTCATTGGAAGCTGGCTCCGACGTCTTACGGCCTCTTCCATGTCCTGTAAGAGGTTTTCTTTCATACCCGGGAGACTGAGGTTCCCAGTCCATCATAGGGATAGTTGTCCCGGAACCAGTGTATGGTGGACGCATATTAGTGACACGGGGCATTGACCTGCTGGAAAATCACATTTCGGGCATTTGTGGAGAGGTCTCGGGCTAAGGGCAGCATGTAATCTGTAATCTTACAAAGGGTGAGACGACACACCCCTGAACTTGACATGCTTCCCCATAACATTACATAGCGGCCACCATGCTTTACTATTGACACCATACACTCTCGATTCCACTGCTCCTTTGGCCTCTAATATTGCCTGGGGTCGAGAAAAAACGGAACGTGGATTCGTCGAACCATAAGACAAGTCACCACTGACGCATGGTCCAGTTCAGGCCTTGTGAAAGCAAGCAGGCCATCGGCGACGCACTGCTCTGATGCAGGCATCAACCTGCCCTTGTCCATTCATGCTGCAGCTGGCCTGCGGGTTTCTTAGGGTCACTAAGGCTCATACGACGCGGAGACCCGTCCTCACCTTGCGTAATGAGCATTGATCGTCTAGAATGAGATGTCTTGGATGTTCCCACTTTCTCTGATCTTCTTCAACACTGCAACACCGGAATGTGAGCCGCCAACCCTCCGGGATTTATCGACAGCTAAGACCCTCCTCGTGCAGAGTGCGTATCAAACTTATTTAGTCCACGGTATAGTTACGTGTTTTCGCCATTATCATATCGTTATCAGAGCCTGTCGACATGGAATATCATATTAATCAACAAATATGATGTGTAATGTGAAGACATTTTAACTGCAACATAGGTACCTCATACTGATATCAGGATTTCATACATTTAAATAGCATTGCTATTTTAGATATTACATAAAATGTTATATGCAAGCATTTACTTTTATTTTGCTGGTTTCCAGATGTATTGGGCACATACATGCAAACCTATACCAACATATTCATAGAAATACCCAAGAAATAAGAAAATTTCCACGTGTCCGAAAACCTTTGGCCGCGGCTATATATATGATTAAATTTACTTAATATATTTTTTCTCACGACGACACGAACTTTGAGGATGACCTAATATTTTTCATTACTACAGAGCCTTCCTTGTTCAACCAAAGCAAATAAGCCACCAGGTTCGATTCATAGAAGGGTAATACAACCACATCACTACTATGGTTCACATTGGTAAACCCAGTAAGGGCTCTCTCTTAATAAGGCGTTGGTCCGCTAAGGTCGCGGTACTGGGTTTGATCGCGGCAAGAGCGGACATAAATGTCAGCGCACGTAGAAATCTGGCTACCGTCCCACTGTCCCTGGTACCCTCAGCTTAGCAGCGATTGCCATACTGACCTTTATCTCTATTATTATGCACCTGGATATAAATGAAGGTTGGCCAACCCCTACTACTACTCCTATAATATGGACCGTAGTTATTAAAAGGGGTTTCTTCCAGGTTGCTCGGCCCCACTGACAACAACGGAAACTCTTTTCTGACATACTTGATTTAATTTGGAGTTTTTGTGTCTATTCTGAAACTTCTATATTTTATTTGTTAAAGCGAAACCAATAACGCATTTGTACAGGTCAGTAAATTAACTAAATGTGAGAAAGATACGGAACTCTTCTTATAAAACATCTATGGATTTGAAGAGTGTTAGTGACCCAAATCTTCTAAACGACACTTTTCGACAGATAGCCACTTGGACTTGAGTGAGAAGATCGAGGTTAACCTTTTACTCAATTTTTTTAACTTTTATTCGTCACCCATTAACTGTCAGGAACATCGAGTGGGGGGAGGGGGCGCGACTGCCGGTCCCTTGCACTCGAAACGGGTTCGTTCACTCACAATTAGCATGCTCAGGCCCCAAAAGGAGCAGGCCTTGCTTCGACGTCTGAGAAATTACTGGGATCATTCTACCCTTTTATGCTCCAGTCAACACATACCCAACCAAATTGCAACGTCAGATTGACCCTTTATAGCTATAAAGTGCTATGTGCTGTACATCTCGTCCAGGCAAAAGGAACTCAATGGATGTACCCTCACAAACAACATCCATGTGCACTAATCATGCACCATACCATCCACTTGTACCTCTGTCAGTCCTCATTCTCCCAAACACTCACTTAACTCAACCCAAAAGTGAGAAGCTCCGATGTGTCCACTTATGGAGGCGTTGGTTACGTGGATGATACAGTATATAACAGCTGTACATGGATAGGCTTCATGGGGCCCCTTCTACTTGGAGATCAAGCTTGACGAGATGCCACACCACATAACACTCCATAAAGGGTGAATCTGAGGTGGCAAATAGGTTGTGTATGTGTTTAATTGGGCATTAATGAGTGGAATGGTGCTGGTAAATTCTCGGATGTTGATTCACGCAGCCAAGCTTTGTGAGAAAGCAGATAAAAAGGGAAAGAATCGACTCTTTAAAATCTTCTCCCACACAATCAACCCGATGGTGTTTACTTGACAAGTTGACATCAGAGCCGAAATCTTCGCAATAAAGTGGAATTGGATTTTGGTCAGAAGGGTCCCGTTTGGGAAAGGTATCGGCTTACCTGCCCCGCTTCTCTGCACCCAAACTGGGGAAACCATAAAAACAATTAATCCAGATTGAATGTCCTTAAATGGGGCGACGTGAGCAGGCTATTTATCGACCGATTAGGGTGAGTCACGAGTAATCCAATGGAGGAATATCACAGGAAGGTGACAAAAGACAGACACAATGAAAATATAAGTGGGGTAGATAAAAAATGAAAGGGTTCACAACACCAAATCCCACAAAGGAGAGGGGGCAGCTTTGAGTGCATGTGCCTCATAGATACGAACTTGTTCTTGAACACCGTCTCAAACCTAGTAACTCCGGTACAGGTGGGATTTATGGCACCCCTTTGCCATCCCTCTTACATCGACCTTGTTAACTTATATTGCCCCCTCCCCTTTGCCGTAGGAGCCCCTCGTTGGATTATGCAGATTGCGATTTCTTCTAGACAATCAAAATCAATCAAAGAAGACACGAATCGAAAAACGACGAAAGGAACAAGAACCGAATCAGAACAGGCACAAACAGAAACAACCCAATCAGACAAATACAATGCGACGAACATTACAACTTAATCAACAAATCAACAACCGAATCAGAACAATAAAACAAACCGAATCCTGAAAAATACAAAAGAAAACAAAATTAATTTAACAATAAACAGAACAATCATATCGTAATCTAAATGCAAAAGAACAAAAAACAATCGTAATAAAAACAGTGAATGTAACAAAACAACCGAATAAAAAAAAGATACAACGACACAAAGTAAGAAAAAAACCCAACAAGAACAAGTGCCGATATATATATATATATATATATATATATATATATATATATATATATATATATATATCTCTCTCTCTCTCTCTCTCTCTCTATATATATATATATATATATATATATATATATATATATATATGCAAAAAAATCCCACAGTAAAATGAAAGGTGGATTCATTCCAAGTTCGAAAGTACTTGGAATCCCCCTTTCATTTTCCTGTGTGATTTTTTGCATTTATATATATATATATATATATATATATATATATATATATATATATATATATATATACACTAAACCCTCGATATAACGAACCAAATTTCCTGGCCGAACTCCATCGGGTTTAAGAGGCAAGCATTACGACCAGCCTGAGTGACTGTTGGTGTGTCACATGTCTCTTACAGTGCAAGGTTCGTATCAATACTATGTTGTGTAGTCCACTTAGCTTTATTAGTAATTACATACGTATTACATATCCATAACGAACTTGGTTCGTTATTTCCATTGCTTTTAACGCCCATCAGGTTTAACGAACTTTCGGCTTTAACGAACGCACCCCCGCCCCATATAGTTCGTTATATCGAAGGTTTACTATATATATATATATATATATATATATATATATATATATATATATATATATATATATATATATATATATATATATATATATATATAAATATATGCGTGTATGTGTGTGTAAATGAAATCCGAATAAAACGAGAAAAAAAGAAAAACAACTTATCAGAACAAAATAAAATGAACCCAATCGGAGTAACAACAATGAAAACAAAACAACAAAAAAAACACACGATCAAACCTAATGTAACATGCTAAACAAAGGAGCCAAACCAGAACAGGAACTGTTAAAAAAACGGAATATGTAGCGATACGGGCTTCTCGATGACGTCACCCTGTAATGACGCGTGGACAGATTTCGGCCGATTTCAAATAAATGCTTTTAAGAATACTTTCCAGATTCCCCAAGAAGCAGTGTTTTTTAAAGCATTATACAAAATATAAAAAATAAATGTTAGTATTTTTAACTTGAGATAAATAGGAATTTATATAAAAAAAAATGTAACAAATATTACTAAAGCGATCGATCAATTCGTATTTTCGGTCCCGGAAAATTTGAATGTCCTTTTTAAGGAAAAAGCTTATTAAGGAATCGGACTTTAAAAGGCTTTGTTTGGTGTAGATGTCGCTGGCTGAGAGAGGCCAGAAAATCGAATGACCGCCATCTTGGCTTTAGGAAAGAGAAAGAGAAAAAAAAAAGAGTTGGACTAATTTGGGCAAAGAAAGTAGCTTTCAACAGATACATGGTGGATCGAAGAGAAAGTTCTGTCCAAATTTGCATTAACAAATAATCAGAAAAAAGAAGATGAAAGACAAGTTTTGTTGTTTTGGCAGAGGAAGGAAGCGGGCGGTTGTAACGTTCTTAATATCTTCTCGACTTTGAATTCATGATTAACCTTTCAGGGATTTAGTTCAAAAGATTTAAAATGTTGGTATTTTTTCTGTTCCGTTCCTTTTGTACATACTCTGGCCACAGAGCCGGATATTATCATTGATAGGGGCACTTTTTTAGACGTGTGCGACTCTACATCTCAATATATCAGTCTGCCCCCGTTTTGATTTTTTAATAACATTGTAACTACTATTCGGCCGATTCTAACGAAATTTGAAACCCTTATGTTGTTTTACATTTTCTTTCTAATGATATAATTGCTAAAATCCACTCAAAATTAACCATGGAATTATTTTGTTTTGAAAATAACATCATAACTATTAGGCCATTCTAACGAAGTTTGAAACCCTTATATTGGTTGACATTCTCTGTCGAATGATATAATTGCCAAGGTCCTGCCAAGGTTACTCTGCGAATTATTGAAAGTTTTGAAGGTCGCAAGGTAATAAATCAAAATGAGTGAGAGCACACGACTTATTGGTCAGAGACCTTGTTTTTATATACTCAAAGTGGCTCTTGTGGAAATATATTAATCTCGGGTGAATAGAGGATACTGATAAGGCCACTTTCTTTTCTATTTATTCCAAGTGGCTTTTGTGGAAGGGTATTAATCTCCGGTGAATAAAGGAAATTGATTAGGCCACTTTATTTTCTATTTACTCCAAGTGGCTCTTGTGGAGTTATTAATCTCCGGTGAATAAAGGATATTGGTAGGGAATCGACATCCCACCCTCAAAACTGAGGCCTGTTCGGTAACCGCAACGTCCTGGCATTTGGAGGAGTAACCCTATTACTTCCCCCCCTCCCTCACTCTCCCCTCGCCTCGAGGATCACCAGAAAGGTCTCTCAGAACCACATAATGCTCGAATTATCAGGTTTCGGGTCTGGCGAGCCTAACATTGGTTAAAACAGCAATATTTCCCCTAAGAGTTGGTATTTAATTTCATTTAATTGGCGAAATTAGAGGAGAATCAACCAAAAGCCAGAAGGTGCCTTTAGGGCTAAGTGAAAGACGCTCGGAGAAGCACCGTGAAAGGAGGCTTAATTCCGAAGACCTCATCCCCCCCCCTCCTCCTTCCCCTATCCCAAGTTGGGTGGTGAAGTATATATGCCAATGACTTTGGAAGAACAAGGAGATCGATTTAGTCATCGAGACGAAGCAGTCCGGCTAGAGGCTCGGTAACCAACGAAAGGGACATAGAAGAAGCTCATCCTGAGCCAGTTCCTGGTGCTCACACCGAAAATTAGCATCTTGTCTGTGGAATATCGAGTTGGCGATCGAGACGACGAAGTCCGGCTAAAGTGCCCGGCAACCCTACGAAAGGAACACGGGAGGAGCTCATGCTGAGCCAGTTCCTGGTGGTCACACTGAAAGTTAAGTTAGCTTGTATTGAGAAACAAGCTCAACTATCTCTCGTCAGAGAAACCCCCTATCCCGGCTTACAACAAAACTCAGAGATAGTCCTCGCCATTGAGGAATACCCTAAAGTGAACTTCCTCAAACACTCCCAATTTGTCAAAGGATTCACTCGTTTGCTCATATCTCGTCAGTGCAAATTATTCCAGGATTAACCAGAAGATTGGAAGAAGCATACTTTCCCTGTCCAGTTGGTGAAATCATTTTACCAAGACAACATGCTTAACCCAATCCGTCACCCGCACCGAATTCATCTGTGGCTTTAAACCTATCCCTGCGCCAGACAAACAGCTGGAGTAGCTGGGAATACGTGCACGCGTCTGTCCGCAAATGGCATTCTTGCGTCTACATAAAAATTGAGGCCGAGGTCAGTTTCCAACCAGATTCTCTGGTGGTTGTTTTTAAAGGTAAATAAATTCCATTATCTTTTTTTTGAAGGTCAATTAGCGTTCAATATTAAAGTGAGCTTTAGGTCAACCAGTACTGTATATTCATTTGTGTAATTTAGTAAGTCTCACTTAAACTCGTTTAATTCATAACTGTGTAGTTTGTTTTGTTAGATTTCATTTTTTTGGTTCATGTTGTAATTAAAGGTCTATTTTTTTAGAAGTATTTAATTCAATCCTCGAAACGCTGAGCATGGCACTAGAAACCCTCAAAGATTAATAATAAAATAATAATAATAATAATATAGCACTCTTAGAGAACTTAATCAAGGAGTTTTTGAAGTACGTTTCAAACCTATACGTACGCACACCACCACTCGGTCCTTGCAATACCACGACAATATTGATAAGGCCACTTTCTATTTACTCCAGATGGCTCTTGTGGAAGGGTATTAATATCCGGTGAATAAAGGAAATTAATTAAGCCACTTTCTTTTCTATTTACTCCAAGTGGCTTTTGTGGAAGGTTATTAATCTCCGGTGAATAAAGGATATTGATTAGGCCACTTTCTTTTTCTATTTACTCAAAGTGGCTCTTGTGGAAGGGTATTAATCTCCGGTGAGCAAAATATTGTGTTGCGGTCAAAATACCAATGCTGGCCCCGTTGGCACTGACTGCATCGGGGACGCTCTTCTTTCACGCCAAACGAGTCGCTGCTCTACCAATTTAGCAGCCGCAAATAAGCACTATAGCAATTGGAATTTGAGCAGGGGTGTTGAGGGGGGTGAGAGGGAGTCAATCGCCGAATGACCTATTATTTTAGCAGTGTTTCTCCTCAAATCAAAGGAATCCACAAAACCAAAAAACATCAAAGACTTGGTATCCTTCGAATAAAGGAAGGGGGCAGTCGTTTGAGCATAAAATGCAAAGTAGAGATCCAGATCTCACCTACCCTAGTGGGTACAGCGTCCAATCACGACAGGTTCGAGACCAGTGAGCGCGAACACAAAACTTTCAGTGGCGTCACGGGCTGTTCGCTCAATGGAGGATACGCTGAACTTACTCCCGCTGTGGTAAGTAGCTCCATACCCGTCATCACGCACATAACCAACCCAAAAAAGAACGAGAACAGAACTGATACCCACACTAAAAGACAGGACCCAAGAATAGAAGCCAATAAGGAAAGGGAGGCAGCAGACAAGAAAATAGAGAATAAAGAAGAGGTCCAAAACGATAAGGACGGAGAATTCCGACTCATCAATCTCTTCGGTCGCCCCTAACAACGGGTGCCACATCAAAGGAAAGCGGGCTGATGAGATTAATCTCACAATTTACGCATCCAAGCAGGTCCCCTTCCCTGAAGATATGGACCCCATGAAGATCTTTCATCGAGTTAAGAAGAGAACCTAAAAGTGGGAGTTCGATGCTCCGGAGGATGTGGAGACGGTCGAGTAAGCTCTGCTCAGACACAATGTGAGCAGGTTTCCAACGCCGACTTTAGAAAGAAAAAGAATTGCACAAAATAGTACACAACCAAGAAACACTAGACCAGGAACAACATGGAGGACGTGAACAAAAGTTTGATGATTCCGACACTTAATGTTAAAGGATGAGAGTGGAAGAGCAACGGCTATGTAAACATATTCAGAGTGCTCAACACCGATATCATTTTATTAACGGAGCACGGTATTGACACAATATCTGGTCAATTAAAAATACAGTGCTATAAAGTGCTCATGAAGAATCGATCCCAGGAAAGGTTTGACGGTGCTGCGATAGCTGAGGAAATATCTCGTTCAGACGCCTACTGGAACTGGAAGAGTCCTTTATGGTAGTGGTGGGTAAATTCGCGATAGCAGTAACATATCAACCACCTCGACGAGCCTACCTGCCCATCAACAACTTTTACATCTTATTCGGGCCCCACGGAAATGCATTCTTTGGGAGGAGGGGACCTAAATGTCGGATGCCGAACGGCCGACAATGGTAATACGAACGAAAGAGGTCAAAACTTGGAAATGATTATGGAGAGAAGAAACATTCAAAGGATAGGGCTAGACTTTCCAGCCTACATCACTGAAAAGTCCGCAACTAAGCCTAACGAACATGACAAGCAACAACTTCCCCTTCAATTTCCACAGCGAGCCGGGACCAACAGTACTGTTACCACATAGGTAGTGATCCTAACAACCATTTCACCTGCACCAAACCATCTTCCAGTCTCTCCGCAAAAGATACGCCGCGGTCAACTGGGAACGTTACAGAATACTACTAAGTCGACACGTTCCAGCTGACCTAAGAGAGGCAACGTTGAGTGAGATTGGCAAGGAGTTAGAGAGGATAACTGCGTCTATCATAGAAGCAGACCGCGAGTATGTACCTAAAACAGAGTATAAAATCCCCCTCAACCCAGATGGACCGAGGGGATGATGAGATCACTCGTGTGCACAGGAAGGTGCACGAGGAAGTTAGGAGGGTAAGTCCGCTCCGAGAAAGAAGCTCGCTGCTACGTCGTCTAAGTGCAGAACTTAGGGAGGCTATAAACCTTAAACAGGCTGAAATCTGGGACAGCTTAATAGCCAGGGTAGACAGAGTTAAACGCGGTTAATAACATCAAGAAGATGAGAAGTTTGCCAAGAAAGGAAAAGACTTGGATGAAGAAAACCGAGTATATAGAGGACCCGGCGGTTCTGAAGGAAAGATTTCGAAATTTTGGAAAATCTTTTCAATTACACCCTAGGATGATGAAGGGTTCGACCAGAATTTCAAGGGCCAACTTATAGATCTTAATTGTATAACACATCAACGCATTAACAACCCTAGAATGACGAAAGGAGCGAAATGGTAGGCTTTGGACGACCTATAACACACGGCATGGTAACTGCAAAACCTTTGAACAAATATCACCAAGCTGGATGAGTATCACCAAAAACAACCGGGTGCATGCCCTCAGCAAATCATTCGGGGAATCACTAACATCTTCAATGCATCCCTGAACGCATGTTACTTCCTTGACGGTTTAAATATAGCTCAAATCATCTTTATACCCAAGGGGAACAACCCCCCGATCAAATGGTCAACTACAGGCCAATCTCTATTCGGTAGACAGAACTGCAGGAAAGAGCAGGGCAGAAGCCATTGAATATGGAACTCCAGAAGCTAGGGAGAAAGACCTGTGGAAAATCAAAGGAATAAATACTCTCGACATTGGAGAATAATATAAATATTCGACAAAATAAACTGCATATCGTCACCAAGGAGGGCGCTATTCCCAAGCAGAAGAAATTGCTCCCTGGAAACTACCACCTCATTTTTTACGTAAAAAAACGACTACAAAAATTGACAACAAATAAAACAATAACTTGAAGATATCGAATAGAAACAAAAGAAATAGTTAAAATAAAAAGAGGCAAAAGCTCACCTAAAAATACATTAAAAGAAAGAAAAGGTAGAAAGAAAGGTGGCCAGTGGCCAAAACCTAAGAAAAAAAGATAACTAATAAAAGAACAAAGATAACAAATAAAAAGAAAGCAAACACGTTAATAAAGGCCAAAATGAAAGGCTTGAATGCCATAACGGAGGAAAAAGAAAAATATAATCAAAAGTAAACAAAAAGGCAAAATATGATCGTCAAAACGATCAACTCAACCACCAGTGGACTCCACTCTGGCGCTGAAGGCAAAGAGAAGAAATATACAATAAAAATAAAAGAAGAAAACAAGAGATGCCCTCAGCACCGGGGCAAAACTTACCTATATCTGTTCACCTCTATCAAATTTACTCATTTCTCACCTTTTTCATCAATCAATTAATTACATAACCAATCACAACACTTCTACCATTTCCTATACGCGTTTCACACCACAACATACCCATTCTCTCCTCTTCTGGAAGCCTGCCGATGGAGTTCCTTACGGGGGCCACTCACATCCCCCCTTACCACGACGTGGGGGTACTAATCCGTCTTATGGGGATAGCTATTCCCACCCTAGTGCTAACGCGAAGCCTAAATGCTTCTATTATGGTTGAGGGTGTCAAAACACAATACCATTTATGGCGCAACTGATGCAGGCGGTAAACTTTGCATATAGTATTCAATTAATCATCATCACTAACTCTATAATTTAAGAAGGGGATTTTTTTGAGTATTTCAATAATAATTTATCTTAATTTGGTTATGACTTATGTTTTTTTATCAAAGCTATTTCTAATAATTCTTTTATAATATCAAAAAACAAAATGGTGAAGTTCAGAAATAAATCTAAGTATCGAAATTTTGTGAATTTTTTAAAACCCAAAGAATTACAAATTGTGAAGTTAAGAAAATTTATTTTTATATATCTTCTTCTTCTATAACTCTATATTTTAGCGACGTGATATTTTGAAAGAGGAAAAATTTAGTTTAGAGTTCCTTTTTAAAATTATTACAATTGACGAAGTTCAGAAAATTTATAAAAATTTAACCATGGCTGCTTTTTTTTAGATTTTAAATTTTAATCTTAGTAGCGAAGCGCAAGCCATCCCTCGTAGGAGAGAGTGGCGAAGCCATTGCCTGGTTCGTATTAAAAAATACCCGTAATTTGAATTCAAACTAGTTGTAATTTGAGTCTCGAACAAAATGAAAAATACAATTAACATAGGGAATCATATCTTAAAATCATGGAGTTATTTGCCAGAATATTAACTCGTATTCAATTCCTGTGATGCAAAAGAACCAGAACTAAATAAGACAAGAACCAGAACCAAACTTGACAAGAACCAGAACTAAACCTGGCAAAAACAGAACTCAACTTGACCAGCGTGGAGAAGGCTGATAAAAGAATAGAAGTCAATAAACACTATGTAACACAATTTTTTTCCTGGTCACTGTGTTATTTTCCAACTCCTCTGATTGCAAAACAATAGGAAAGAGCAATTATTCGTTTTAAACTTTGCTTTTGTACTTTATATAATGTAATATTTAGTAAAAATAAATTTTTTTTGTTGTTTTTCTATTGTAGGACTAAAAACAAAAACAGTGAAATTTATACAGTTTTAATGAAACTTCCATAAGAAATATATAAAAAGAAGTAAACAAAAAGTTATAAGTGAAGAGTTTTCCTCGATTTCCATTTGTAATGTAAATAAATTTCTCGTACAAGCACCTCCCATAATGTTTAAATTCAGTATTTCTTGATGGAAGCGATCCACTTGTTTCTCTGAGTATTCTCCCACATTCCCCTCGAACTTGGCAAGATGGGTATCAAAGGTGTGCACTTTCGGAGACATCCTGCAGCCCATTTGGGCTATAGCTTTTCATTAAGTTCTCAACCAGTTCCACAT
The DNA here is from genome assembly GCA_963969495.1 of Ceratothoa steindachneri. Taxonomy (NCBI): domain Eukaryota; kingdom Metazoa; phylum Arthropoda; class Malacostraca; order Isopoda; family Cymothoidae; genus Ceratothoa; species Ceratothoa steindachneri. Next base: position 20,327,740 of record OZ018319.1, read on the forward strand.
AATTGTCAGCCTTGTGGTTACCCTCAAAACCCTGACAAACCGAAACAAAACTGGTCCAGGCTTCCTTTTCCTTTTAATTAAGTAAACTTTTCACGGATTTCTAAACACTATGATTTTCCTGATTTGTTGTCCAACGAAGCCACCAACCAACTTTCACCTTTGCCTCAATACAGTTTGGGGAAAAAAATTTGAAAGTACTTGAAAGCTGCAGTCTTTTTTTAAGAGTTCTAATAAACTCCTTCACGAAACCTAGTTTTAAATACAATGGATAGAACAACGCCTAAATTGAGGGTCTATCAATTGCTCCTGCTTGACATTATGCCCTTCAACAGAGAAGTCAATCCTTTGTGGCCAGTGCTTCTTGTGGTAATGTGCTGTGGTATCCTTAGAGTCCCCAAAACACATGACTTGGAAACTTGGTAAAACCTCCCTGGGGACCCATCAGAATGCAACCATTTTGAAATATCCAAACACTTTCCAGCCATACTCTCACCCACTTTCCATTCTCTCCTTGCGTACCAAAAAATTCGGTTAGATTAAAGGACGACACAATGGGTCAAATCTAGTGTCCTCATTCACTTCAGCACAATTCAGGGCGTCCCTTACTGGTTTATCGTTACTTCTTCACCTCAAACGACCGCCCCTTCATAACCACTCTCTCATGCAGGCTACTCCTCTATACAGGAAGCACGACCAGACGCCGAGGCGGCCGATAACGGCCAATGCATTTGAGCCGGAAATTGTCGGCAGGAAGAGGACCTTAAAAGACGCGCTCCGACTCCAGTCGACCCCCCTCCCTTATAGGGACCTTGGCCGTTGTTGTTACTTAAAACTAAGAAACGATAACAAACGAGAGCATCTCCGCCAGACGGTTCGTAAAGAAAATGAATTTTTGTAACGATGAACATGTGTGGGAGATCAATAAACCCGAGAAGCCCACTAAAACCTTGCCGTGCACGCAACTCTCCGCCCCCTCGCTACGGGCAGATCGAACGCGAGTCTTCTCATACCCGTCCTTAAGAGATTCTTCGGGGGTCTTCCACAAGGCGCGGTTTTGTGCCCTCCTCAACTTATTCAAATGGGCTTTACGACCCATTAAAAGGCACCCAACCTTCTTTGATGACGTCAGTAAAAGGCTTTAGCGCTGTATTTAAGGAAACATTTAGAGACGTATTGACGACTGTATTTAGATGTGTGGGGATATTTAGCTGTACCTATTTGAAGGGGGATATTAATAGATGTATTGGGAGTATTTAGAGGTATATTGTGGTGGGGGGTGATTAGAGGCATATTTAAGGGTAAAATTGAAGATGAGCTGCTCAAGTGCTAACTACTTGTCCTGAGGGAGAGTGGAGCGAGCGGGAGGGGGGGGGGAAGAAACCCCCTCCATATAGCAGCTTAGCCCGGCCTCGAAACCGGCTTCCAGTAACCAAACGCATATACGAATAATCTATAAATATAAATTAGCAGCTTATCTTCAACTTTACCGTATTTAGGAGTGTATTAGCCCTAAAAGAGTGCAGAGAGCCACTCCGTAAGGTGGCCTAGGGTGTGTGTGTGTGTGGGAGGGGGGCGGAACCAGGAAGAAATAATTGTTCGAAAGGTGCAACACCCATGAGGGAAATAAAGAACTAAGTGGCAAAGACTACAAAGATAGAGACGCGCCCAATTTGAAAATGGGTGGGTGGGGGTGGTGGGCAGGAAGGAACTAGGATGTACTAAATAGGTTAAGGGAATCAGCAACCACTAGTGTGGGAAGACCAATGCCTCCATTAAGATATTAAGTAGTACTTTCGCCCTAGTATTGAGTACCGTCCTTGCTCCGAACGCGTCTAGTAGTCTCCTCTTTAGAATACTGAGGCTACGTACCTGCCACACTCGGAGCTCTCGTTATCCCTGTGGATAAAGCATTGGACTTCTAACACCTAGGCACATGATTCAACCCCAGCGAGAGCGGACACAAAACTTCAGCGTTGTAGGAATGTAGCCGCACATTGGCGGATACGCTGAGATTTGTCCAGACACGTTAGCTAGCACACATCTAATAACAGCACTGCTGTCTCTTCCCCACGTTTCTCCGCACATACAGCACATCACTCTTCCGCCCTAACACATGCCGGAGGAAGTTTGGTATCTGCACTCTTCTGACGTGAATTTTTCCTTTCTCCAACTTCACCATTTTCATTCCGAATCTCTTTTCCTAGACTTTGGGCCAGAGAGGCCCTCGTTAGTTTTACCTTTTTTTTACTCCTAAATAACTATCTATATTTTTCCTGTATGATATTATTATTATTTAACCTATTTTACACAGTGAGGCTGGCGCGTATCAACGCCCCCAGCATGACGGGGTCTGCGACAACCTCAACCATAACGGTTAAGTTAGATGAAGTGAATATGTGCGGGTGGAACAAATGGGAGTGCTAGGCCACGCAACTCTCCTGAACAGGGCTCCGTGCAGGATGTGTAACCAACGAAGGCATTTACACCGAGGGACAGGGTAAAAGGAATTATGGGGGTGGGGGTGGGGGACCTCCAAGAAGTTCGTTGAAATGACACAGGTACTTTAACGTACAAACTTAAATCCCCTGGTAAGAGGATTTTTTTAAGGAGCCCACATGACGACTGCCTACTGGGGCATAAATCGCCCTAATCACGCTACATTAACAAACAACAACAAAAATACGAACAAACAAACAACAAACCTACCCCCCCCTCAAAAAAACAGCAAAATATAAACAATTTCAAGTAAGCAAAAGGAAACACTCCGGCGTCTGGTAAGAGGAAGGAGGAGGGAAAGGGGGGGGGGGTCAACCCGAGGACTCTCCTAACCAAACCCAATTGCCCCCCTTCCCCCCAAGACCAAACAACGCAAATCAACCAACCCTTCCTCGAACAACCGTAACAACCAGTTGGTACGTCCAACATAAACTCAGGCCCAGACCCCCGGGCCTCATGCGCTATGCCATCCCCACTCTGCAACTTCACATCCACACAGCTGCATTCAACATCGGCGGGTGAGGTTGCCCCAGGACACACAAACGCGATAGGGAAAATCGACTCATTTGACATATTATACTAAAATACATCGCTGAGAGGAAGCAATACAATCATACATAAATAAATGCACTCTGACAGTTTCTATTGGTACTTATTACACTGCGGGCAAAGTGAGAAAGTTGTGCAAGAAACGATGTAAAAGAACAGACTCATAATTCGAGCCTTACAAAAAGATGACTTGCAAAACATTCTTGGAGAATGTTTGTTAGTCTGGGAGGGGGGAGGGGTGTCTCTCACTTGTCGTTGCTGAAATGTGATAAATCCGGAACTGACCTATGTGATAAATCAGGAAGTGACCTAAGTAATAAATCCACCTGATAAATCCGGAACTGACCTATGTGATAAATCCACCTGATAAATCCGGAACTGACCTATGTGATAAATCCACCTGATAAATCCGGAAAAGACCTATAAGATAAATCCACCTGATAAATCCAGAACTGACCTATGTGATAAATCCACCTGATAAATCAGGAACTGACCTAAGTGATAAATCCACCTGATAAATCCGGAACTGGCCTATGTGATGAATTCAAGTAATAAAACCGCAACGAAATAACCCCCGAGGGAAATCTTTATGAGTCTGTGCAATAAAACGATGGAGTTTTCCAGATTTATCTCTTTCGTCACTTCCGGATTTATCATCCAGTTGGACTTATCAGATAGGTCATTTCCGGATTTTATCAACCTGTTGATCACCTACGGATTTATCACGTTGGACAATCACGGATTTATCAATCAGTTGGACTTATCACATGAGTCAGTTCCCGATTTATCACATTGGTCAGCCACAGATTTATCAAGCAGTTGTCAGTGACGGAATTATCAGATGGATTTATCACATCGGTCAGTTCCTGATTTATTAACCAGTTGGACTTAGCACATTGGCCACTCCCGGATTTATCACATTTATCAGATGGATTTATCGCATTGGTCAGTTCCGGATTTATCAACCAGTTGGACTTATCACATTGGTCAGTTCCTGGATTTATCACAGTGGTCAGTTACGGATTCATCAGGTGAATTTATCACATGGTTAGTTACAGATTTATCAACCAGTTGGAGTTATCAAAGGTCAGTTCCTGGATTTATCACAATGGTCAGTGACGGATTTATCAGGTGGATTTATAACATTGGTCAATTCAGGGTTTATCATATTTTCGCAACATGAAATGAGATCCCACGAACAAACAGCTAATCTGGAATTGAGAAAAATGATTTCCTTTATAATAATGAGCTTATTGATTTAACAGACAAATAAAAGCCTATTTCTTGTAAAGGCCAGCAGAATAAAAGCCTATTTATTGTATAAGTAATAATGAAACGACTAAACGCCTATTTTTTTCTTTACGCTGTAAAGGAACAAGTAACTAAAAAGCATATTTTTATAGAACCTATGGAAATGAAAGCCTAATTTTAGTTTAACAATGATTTTTTCCCCCCTCAATTTAAAGCTCAATAGCTACGAGGCATAAAAAGACGAAGTGGTGAAGATGTGTAAAGTAAAAATACACGAAGGATTGGTGGAGGCGAGAGGGCAAATAGAGTTGAGGCAGGAAGGGCACGTAGACCTTCTGATGTCACATAACGTCCTCTTGAGGATCAGAAATGAACAACCTCAAAAGACTATTGAATAAGCAGTAATAAACAATATTCTGAGTTATAATAATCTGCATTTACATTTGTGAAAGTGAATTCTTATGAAAATACGCTTCTCAAATATCAGCCACCCTGTCTGGGTCTTGAGCTCAACAATAATGAGCACTATTGCTATTCAGAAACACTTTGTTACAAACCGTAGTACTCATCGTTTTAGAAAAGAATACGGGTTATTGGTGATTAAATCGAAAGGGAGTGGGGCAGCTTGCCATTAACGATAATTTAATAGTGTAGCCATACCTACTCATTACTCGACTCATGATATCAATTAAAGTGACAACAGGGCAATAACAGAGTGGTTGCGTAATAACTTCTAGCATGATTAATATTATTAGATATCATTTACTTTATTTCTGAAACATGACTAGAATATGGAGAGGAACTGAATTCATGCCGCTAGAAGTAATAAATGACTCTCTCTCGGTCCATATATATATATATATATATATATATATATATATATATATATATATATATATATATATATATATATATATATATATATAATGGAAGATATCACATTAACGTAATGTATATCAGTGAAAGATAATGGCAAACCACAATATTTGAATCAAGATTTTATTTATAACTATCGGACTAGTCTCGGCAGGTTGCCATTTTAAACTAATAATGAAGAAACTAGGCAAGGAACACAGTAGATATAAGGTAAGACACATCTTAAACAAAATGAAACAGCAAGAAACAATCTGGGAAAAACTCGAGTGAATCTGGCGCGAATGACAAGCTAAACAAAATGAAATGGAACTGGGAACAATCTGGAGAGTTGCTAATCTCCGAGACGCATTGCGTCCGGGGGCTTATAGATACGATTGGCGACTCTCTTCGTTATATTTTTGTTAAATTTGTATTGCCCTTCAGATAAATTGAAATTAACAACTTTGTTGATGATGATGGATTCCGCAATTCTCCTCTCAATATAATTCATTTGATTTAGAAATTATTTTTGCATGGTTAAAATCAATTCTATGGTCGTGCTTTTGCAAGTATGTAAAGAGACTTGAAGAGTTCGCACACCTTCTGATATCAGCTAAATGTTCTTTCATCCTCTTATTAAAGTGGCCTGACTCTCCGATGTATGTTAATTTGCAATTATAGCATGGTATACTGTAAACTGGGCCCAATCAATCTCGATGTTGGAGCTTACAGTATACCACCATGTTATAATTGAAAATTAACATACATCGGAGAGTCAGGCCACTTTAATAAGAGGATGAAAGAACATTTAGCTGATATCAGAAGGTGTACGAACTCTTCAAGTCTCTTTACACACTTCCAAAAGCACGACCATAGAATTGATTTTAACCATGCAAAAATAATTTATAAATCAAACAATTATTAGAGAGGAGAATTGCGGAATCCATCATCATCAACAAAGTTGATAATTTCAATTTATCTGAAGGGCAATACAAAATGGAAGGAAATATTGCTTGAATAAACGATAGAAATGGACGAAGGAAAAGTTGAGACTTTTTACTGGACATTTTACTCCACCGAATTAGTTTTTTTGATGGAATGTTTATAATTCATTCGCGACAAAGCTTTTGGTATTCACCCTCTCTTCAGACTATTCACCCCTCCTTCACTAGAGAAATGTGAACGAATTTGTTAGTTGTGTTTTTTTTTATCAGTTTTCTCCAAGATACAAAATGGAAGGAAATATTGCTTGAATAAACGATAGAAATGGACGAAGGAAAAGTTGAGACTTTAATTCCTAAAGACCCAGAAGAACTTTGAGGAAGTGTGGTGATGGATTTAACAGGAATGTAGCAAACTGGAATGATGTTGTATCGAGATCAGTAGGAACTTGTTGGGGAGATAAGAGCTTTGTCTAGCAGTACGATAAAATTTGTTGATCATGATATACCTAAGTCGACTGTATGACGTTCAATCACACATGAACGTATATGAAAAGAGTCAAGTCTAACACCATTAAAGGAAGGATCAATGATGCAACGTGTCATTCCTTTAAGGTGATGAATGAAACTATGGAGTTTTAATAATTTACAACAAAATACTAATATGTATAAGTGAAAGAGAGAAATTAATCACCCCAAAAGTTCAGATTGTAGCCAATCACACGAGCTTGAACGCGAGGAACGGGATAAAGAATGCCACAAGTAACATCGGATTGCAATGGTTTGAGGGGCTGCAATTTCGTTTATTTGATTTTACAATCCCAATAGACAGACACCAAGTTGTCAATGGACAGGAATAAGCAGAGTTAACAATAGACCACTCTGGTTATGAACAACATCGGGAAAATAGGGGTTTTCTTTTCTTTTTCATGGCCAATTTTATCTACTGACTGTACTCATTATCGCCCGTTACTTTTAAGCGTTCGTGCTTTTTGTCCTGGTTCAAAAGTTTTCCTCTAGCATCTTTCACTTCTCCGTGAGTTTTTTTCTGCGTCTGTCCATTCTCCCTGCAATGACGTCACTTTTGCATTTTTCCTTTTATTTTTACTGGACATTTTACTCCACCGAATTAGTTTTTTTGATGGAATGTTTATAATTCATTCGCGACAAAGCTTTTGGTATTCACCCTCTCTTCAGACCATTCACCCCTCCTTCACTAGAGAAATGTGAACGAATTTGTTAGTTGTGTTTTTTTTATAGTATTAAGTTAGAATGTGGAAAGAATGACAGGATAGATAAAAAATATTGTGTAAAGAGTATGTGTTGATGGGATGATAATGAGTGTAGGATGAAACGATGAGGTGAGGATGATAATGATTTGTACCAGGTTGCCTGGCTAGCGCTTTCCTATTTGTTTTGTTCTGCTTTTTTATGTGATTTTAAGTTTATTAGGTATAAAAGTTTAGCATTCGAGCCTTTGTTTTCTTTTTGCTCAAGCGAGCATCTTTATTTTTTGTATTTATTAGTTTTTTTGTCGTTTATTTTTGCTACTTTCTTGCAACCGCTTGCCCCAACTCAAATACCCGCTCTCTGAGGTTCTCGGGAGGGGTCTTGAATTGCCAATGAGTCCTCGTCGTACCATATTGTTCCGGTCTACATAACTGTAAAATAGTATTCATTTCGATTGTACTCATCCTCCTGTTTTTCTTGCAGTTTGTGCCATAACCTCTCTGGTAGTACCTAGTTTCTATAGTTACATGTTTCGAGTCCACAAACTAGCTGTAACTCTACCCCACTTTAGTCCAAATGAGCCCTGCCACACTGTTCCAAAGCTCACCGACATTGTTTTCACCCAATAGTCGCTGAATCTAAAGATGTTGATTGCTGTTATGCATTTAGTACCCATGGTTTACTGTCGTTTGGTAAAAAATTACAAAACAAATTAATTAAATATATTACGTTATAAGCATGGAAGCAAGTTGGTTCTGAATATATAGTTCAGCTCACTTATTTGTGTCCATTTCATTGCTAACTTTACGAGTTACAGGGTGTGTTATACGGAAAAAAATGGATTCTATTATTTGATTGTTAATTTATATCTACATTAGACAAAATTATTGCATACTTCATCTTTGAAAAGTATGTTTTGAATCCGACTCCGCGATTGACACGAGAGTTCTTTTATCACCGACTCTAATTCCTATGGACTCGAAGCAAATTATATGACATTAGGGAGGGGGAAAATGAAAGTAGTTTGAATGCCTCATTAATTAATTCCTTTTTTGTTCCCAGTGCAAAATCCAGAAAATCTCAAGTACTTTTTATGATTCATACATAGTTTCCTAAAGAGTAACTGTATATGGAAGTTTCACAACCTTTTATTTAGTAGTATATTTTGTTGTTAATTGAAAGTTTTCTCATAGTTCACATTTATGTTATATGAGACATTTTGTACTTCGCTGCTATTACTTAAGTTGCCTCTGGCTAAGGTCAAAACTCAGACGATGTTACGATTGACTCCGCAGACTGGGCGTGGTTCGTCCCGTAGAACCATTACACTGTGCAATTCTTAGGTTTTTTTCTCAGTTGTGCAAACGCCGGTCATGTTGTGAATATATTGAAATCGGTTTGGTTCCTGGTTTCAAATGTCTGTAACGTTCAAGCTGGACCGGTATTTGCATATTTAGTTTGTGGGTTTGACCGCACCGGAGCTTTGCCAAGGCGACCCGTAGGTAACGTAGGAGGAATGTTTATTCTGGTCAATATCCGGTGAAGTGGCATTGAGGGTGATTTCGATCCCGTAACTGGGTGCTTTGCTGTGTCATAAATACTGAAATTGCTACTAAAACCTGGTTGATTCGTGTCCTGTTTACGTCACTCTAATGAATGTATTTTTTGCTTTTGGTTTGCAGTCCAGATGCCTGATAGGCCTATAATTGCTCGGTTATTTTCTTTCTCCCTTTTTATGGAAAGATTTGTATGAGTGAGGCGAAAGAATACGTCACTTTTGTGTTCTTTACCTTAAAATATTTTGTAAACAAAATGGCAAATATTTTGGCAAGATTTCCCCCACTCCCCACACTTAATAAGATCGATTGTCACGCCACATTTTCCATACAAAACATAGTTTTCCATAGCAGGTTGGCCACTTTCTCATTTATAGGGATCAATATCTATTGTGTGTATCTGTAGTGGTCAGAAGGTCAGTGATACACTTCAACTTTCTCACCTTTTCAACATTTCAGTGTCATTTTATTCCCCGGATGATAACACTTTGTGTCATCATTTTCCATCTTTAGGTGTTTTGTTTTGTTTTTCGCAGACCTTGGCTCTAACACATCAAATATTCAGCTTAAACGCCTAACTCCAAGAGGTATATCGAAGCGTTCACACAAAACTTCAACCACTATTTCCCACAACCCTATTCTAAACCCACCGTCATCAATCTAAACAAACTACACACTGAACCGTATCATACTGCCCTATTTCACCACTATGCCCCCTCCATGCAAATCATTGAACTTTTAGTACTAAACAATCACTCCACACTAGATACCTCTCAACATAGATTTCCTCCATTACACTCAACAAAGCACTGTGTTAACATCAGCTAACTCATACAAGAATGCTTCAACTAACTCGCACTACCACACAAGGCAGTAATGGGGATGGCAGATAGCAAACTTTCAAAACAGTACGTAGACAAATCCTCTTCAACCAAATACTATAAGCACTTCACTCCAACTGTAAAAAAAAAAATGCTTACCAACTTCCTCACAAGTCAGTAATATAACTACAGCAAACTATGACGGTCACATCACATACAGAGTCTCGCAGGAATCCGTACCCTCCTCCACCCTTTTCAATTTTTTTCTCCACTACATCTCTCCCGGAAACCCCAACACCACACTCTTCAACTATGCCAATGACATCACCCTCGCCCAGCACCGAAAGCACACCAGGGCAACTCTTGACCTACAAGGTTCCATCACAAAACCCGAGCTGCAATAAAACCCAACGACCGACGCACTTTTAAAATTATTCGTTACCTTTTTCACAATCTACAACATGGAGTGCAACCAAACACTTGCTTCATCCTATCAAACACTACACTCCCCTTATATGCAGACAAGGGTCGGCATCATATTGCAGGCCCCCTCCCCCACTCCAATAAACCACATACAATTTGAAACAAAGGTCGAGCCAATGAAATGCTATCCAGACACATGCCACTACATTTAAGATTCTTGCCATCACCCTTAACCACTCTCCCACCACATACTATACATAGACACCCCAAGGAACCCTATCTTCCCATAACCAGACGAACAGTAGACACAAAATATTCTCCAGGATATTAACGCAGTAAAAGCATCCCTCTGACGTCACATACAGGTCGCTCTGACAAAGCTCCGGTGCGGTCACTACCCAAACTTTAAAAAACATTAAATATTGCATTGACATGACCGAGACGGACAACTGCCCTTATTGCTCATACAGGAACCAAACACAGCTCAACACATTTACAACAAACCCGACACAAACAGAAATGGGACAAAACCTGAAGATCCATGGAGTGCTGGTTCACTGCGAGAACACCATCTGGTCAACTGAGTTTGTTAATGGACCTTAGGGGATGGGGGGGGGGAGCTTAAGCAAGTATATAATTGTTTTCATAACATTTTTCGCTAAATGTGTGTGACCTAAACCTTCCCTTAAAAATAATCTTGAGAGTCCAGTCGATTGGATTCTCTGTCTAATTGAGGCAAGGCTTCATTTCTCCGCTTTTGACTCGTCTTCAAGTGGCCTTCCTCTCTCACCTCTCTAAAGCAACATTTTGTTCTATTCTTTTCCTTTTCCATGCTTCCACAAGGAGTCACAAGCTGCCTTGGGTACCTCCCCCCCCCATCTTTTCCAACATATGATGAATTCCAATTGCTCTGCTGCGAAATTCTTGTTCACTCCGTTATAAAGAAACCCAACCGGGTGCGGTTAGTTTCTAACAGCCCTCACCGAAAAACATACATAATAAAGGTGAAATTCACATAAAGATCAGAGTGACAGTCACTGTCAAATCCAAGGGCGCAGTGTTTTTCCAAGAGCTATCGATCAAGGAACTCTCCATGATCCAAGGAAGGGACAACCGTTCCATGCTACGGAAGTGAGGATATGGAATCTACTTCGAGGTGCGGGGGGGAAGAGTGATATGTTGTATGCGCGAAGAGAAGGAGGGAGGGAAGAGTCATATGTTATGTGCGCAAAGAGAGGGGGGGGGAAGAGTAATATGTTGTGTGCGCGAAGAGGATGGGGAGCAATGGTGTTGAAATTGGCTATGTGTGTAGATGGAGCTGCCAGTGGCCGTTTCAAACTCATCCTGTCCATCAATAGCTCTCTTCAACATGAACTCGGTACCTAGGCGTTGGAAGTCCAACGCTTTATCCACTCTACTAAGAAGATTTCCTATTTTTTTGCGTATGATGCAATAATCCGCTTTTCTTTATTCCCCTCTCTAGCAAAGGACGTTTAAAATATGGATCGAGGCTTAAATATCGTAAAGAGGCTTATGACGCGGGATGAAAGAAGCAGCGAATCGAGGCTTCCCACGCAACAGTGATGTCGGAAACACGCCCATCTGACAGAGATGACACATTTCTTCAACCAGCCTGTAATTATCTTCACCAACCACAAATTAAGTTCAACAACACTCAATCATCTTTAACCAACCCTCAATAAAATTCAACCAACTCACAATCAACTTCAACTAACTCAAAATCAACTTCAACAACTCACAATCAACTTCAACTAACTCAAAATCAACTTCAACAACTCACAATCAACTTCAACCAACCCTCAATAAACTTCAACCAACCCACAATCAACTTCAACAAACCTCAATCCTCAACCAACACTCAATAAAATTCAACCAGTTCACAATCAACTTCAACCAACCCTCATTAACTCCAACCTACCACCAATCATCTTCACCCAACCCTCAATAAACTTCAAACCACTCACAATCAACTTTAACAACACTCAATCATTTTCAACAAACACATCAATCATCTCCAATCAACCTTTCGTATCGGGCAGGGCACCGTTTATTCGTCCGTCTCGCCAATATCCCCGAACTGCTTTGGGCACCGGCATTCAGTCCATCTTCTTGAACAAACCTGTTCCCGAACTTTGACAATACCCTACCTCGGGCAAAGGCTTTGGGCCATGTAACGGCAGCATTCTTATTCTTTTTTTTTTACTTTTCATTCTACGGATCTATCTTCGTTGGTGAACAATAGCGGAATCAAGATTTTATTTTTTTTTTAAGAGCTCATCTGGCGACTGCGTACTTGAGCATTAGTCGCCGTATTCAACATTGCCTAAAATTAGGCATCTTTAAAAGAGGATGCCAAAAAAACATAAAAAAAAACAATAAAATAAAACAAAGAAAAAGGTAATAAGAAGGAAGCAAGCTCCGGCGTCGGAGGGAGGTCCGCCTCTGCCCGGAGCAGGAACATGCGACCTACTAAAATAAGAAAAAACAACAAAAAACCCAACTATTTAAATAAAAGGGAGAAGGCCGACCTCCCCCCAAAAGTCCATAGGTCGGTGTGAACGAACCCGTCCCAAGGACAAGGGAGAGGGGGTAGCGACCCTGCCCATCCCGGTACCGGGACAGGTAACGTGGGCGAAGATCGCCCAGACTGGGACATTCAACAAGAATGTGCCGAACAGTCTAGGGGACAACGCAGTCTTCACAGTAGGGCGCAGGCGAGCGCTCCATTAAATGGCGGTGCGTCCCGCGAGTGTGTCTAATTCGGAGACGATATAAAGCAACCTGAAACTTTGCGGCATTCAGGGGTAGGTCCATGGGAACAGTCGCGGCGCAATGGCACGCAACTTTAAGTTCCCTTCGACCGTCTCCTATCTTCTTTGCCAAGCAGCCCAAAGAGCTGCCCGTATTCCTGCCATGAAGTTGGTGTGAGGAAGAGCGAAACGCTGGTCCGGCGAGCTCGGCGGCGCGCTCATTCCCTGCAATTCCTACATGTCCAGGAACCCAGCAGAAGATAATCTCGACATCCGCCCGGCTTGCCAAAACCGTGGCGTCACGGATATCGCGAACCAGGAGATGCGGAGATTCGAATGCACCGAGAGCACTCAGGGCGCTTTGTGAGTCGCTATAGATCACAATCCGGTCTCCGAACCGGGCACGTTGCGTAATCTCCCGTACCGAGTGGTGTATTGCCACCAGCTTGGCCGTGAAGAAAGACGCACCGGCGGACAGAGGCCGGCTGATTTTCAAACAGAGGGGATACGGCGTGGAAGCCCACCCCCTCCTCGGACTTGGAGCCATCCGTATACACTAGCACGGTTCCAGCGTGACACGAGGTGTGTTCCAAAAAGGTAAAACGCAATACTCTCGGCGCTGTACAAGCTTTGGGAGCTGAGGCGTGGCGACAAATAGCCAAATGTGGTACCCTCCAGGGTGGCGTCCTGGGCAGAACCAGGGACACCACCGGCCCGAGAGCTATATCTAGCTCTCGAAGGAGTTTCCTGGCCCTAAACCCAAAGGGCTTAGGGTATGACTGGCGTCTCTCGGCGGCATAGGCACCATCGAGATCAGCTGCGGATGCAGTGAGAGCTGTTGGCGACTGAGGGAGGCGCCGGGCTTGCGCGTACAGGCGAGTGATGCACTGCACGCGGCGTAGAGCGAGTGGCATCTCCTCAGAATGGACCAACAAATTCTCAATGGGAAAAGTGCGGAAGGCACCGGTCGCAAGGCGAAGGCCGGTGTGGTAGATTGAGTCCACCTTCCGCAATAAACGCTCGGCTGCGGATGCAAAAAAACTCGCATCCGTAGACGAGCTTCGAGCGAACAAAGGATCGATAAAAAAGTAAGGCAGTAGCCCTATCAGCGCCCCAAGCGCTGAACGTCACGGAACGGAGAATGTCCATGGCGCGGGTACAAGAGACCCTAAGGCTGCGAATATGAGCCTCCCAGGTGAGGCGTTGGTCGAATACAAGACCAAGGAAACGGTGCGACTTAACCACATCCAGGCACACCCCATTAAAAAAACAAATCTGGGTCGGGGTGAAGTCGTGGATGGCGGCAGAAGTGCACCACCTTAGTCTTGGCCAAAGACTACCGAAACCTGTGCGCTTCGGCATGGCGAGAGACGCAGGTCAATGCCTGTTGGAGTCGACGCTCCAGAGTTGGCATCTGGGCCGCGCCAAAGGAGATCGAAAGGTCGTCGACGTAGAGCGTAGCGAGAACATCTTCCGGCAGCACCGAGTTGATGCCATTGATACTCAGGGCAGAGAGTGTGACACTGAGGACACTTCCCTGCGGGACACCCTCTTCCTGCTCCTTTGGGCCGGAGAGGGCTCCCCCCACCCGTACGCGGAATCGACGATCTCGCAAAAATTCAGATATAAACATTGGGAGGCGTCCCCTCGCCCCCATCGTGTGGAGAGTCTCCATGATACCATATCGTCATGCGGTATCATAGGCCTTCTCCAGATCGAAAAACACCGTGGCGTAGTGCTGTCTACGAAGAAAAGCCTCGCAGACGGCATTTTCCAGTCGGAACAGAGCATCCGACGTGGAGTGGAACTTGCGGAAGCCGCACTGTGCGGGAGACAGATGGCCTTCGCTGTCCAGGAAAAAAGGCTAATCTAACATTTACCAATTTCTCCATCAACTTGCACACGAAAGAGGTTAGAGAGATTGGGCGGAAACCGGTCGGAGTAGAGTGATCTCTCCCCGGTTTGCGAAAGGCGAGCACAGTAGCGATTCGCCAGGAGTCTGGGAGAAGACCTTCCACCCAGATCCTGTTGAACAAATCTAACAGAAAGGCCATGCCTCGTTCACCCAGGTGTCGAAGCATGGCGTACGGGACATCGTCCGGACCATGGGCGGTGTCCGCGCACGAAGCGAGAGCCGAATGCAACTCACTCACAGTAAACTTGTCGTTGAAGGGATTCCGACACGGACGCGGGGTCCGAGATTGTGGTCCCATTCGAGAAACGGGTCACCTTCGGCTCTCTACCAATTGCACTAGCTAATCCTCTCCTCTGATGGATCATGTTGCCCTTGGACAACATGGTGCCATCAGTGGAGCGAATAACGAGGAAGCGTTTGAAGCCAGCGGGCTCAAAAACGCCAGGTAACCTCTGAATCAGGGGCCCCGATGTCATCGAGGCTCCGCCCTGTGCACTTTTGTTCTTAGTCAGGGGCTCCGCAACCGGGGGGGCAGAGAGGGCGGATGTGCCGATCTTGGCTTGATCGCTTGCCAGAGTGGCAGCAGACCCATCCGTCCCCGCAGCCCCCGTGGATCGAGAGGAGCCCCGAGTCTTTTTTGTCTTTTTATTTTTCTTTTTTGGAGGAGGGCGGGGAATGAACCCGCTTCTCACCTCCGCCGGAAGAAGCCCCCATGCCAGATGGACCGGCCTCAGCCAGGTCATTCTCCGAAATGGAGAAGGTCGTGGTAGTCGTGGGGGCACCGGTCGGAGCATATCCCTCCCCTCCTTGTACTGCTTCGGAAGCCACAGCCGTTTAAGGAGGACCTTGCATCGGGGCGGATTCGGGTTCGGTGCTTGGCGCCGAGCCAGGATTCCCCCCCCCATGGAAGGCCCTACCGTCTGAGGCTGGGTTTCCTCAAGGACCATGTCTATCTCAGGGGGGGCCTCCAGTTGGCCATCCCCCCCCCCACCCACCCAAGACATCGCAGGACCCATTGGCAGTATCGTCACTAGTCTTCTTTGGGGAGGCATGGGCCTTGACCCCGGCAAGGTTCAATATTCTTGCCAGCAGGTCTTTTGAGGGAAGCGACCGAAGGGACCTGGCTTCCCTCTCCCCCCTAAGGGGGTTTGCCCTACCAAGCCACTTCGATGTGGAGCGGCTGGCTAAGGGCTGCCTGCTGGCTTTCTTGGCAGTCCCCTTGGAAAGAACAGAGGGGACTGCCACTGGTAAAAGGGAGGCGCCCGAAGGCACCTCCAGAGAAGGGGGTGAGGGGGAGTCCCCTACACCCGTAAGCGAAGGAGAGGAGTAAGCCTCCTCTCCGGTTAGAGATATATGGAGGGTCCCCTGAGCAAGCACAGGGGGGCGGACCTCCATTTTTTGGCTGGAGCTGCCCAAGGGCAGGCCCGTCGATGTTATAGGGGAAGTTGGGGGTTGTTTTTTTATACTCATCATTATGCATGGTGACCCTCTTTTTAAAAGGGGATGCAATCGCGCATCACCTCTTGCAGTAGCCCGCACTGCGAGAGGTGCTTACAAGTCCGGCAGAGCCAGGCGCCGCCATTTAAGACCACCCCTCCCGCCTGGTGGCCTGGAAGTCCATCGGCATGGCGGCTCCACCTTGAACACGGCGTAAAACAGATAGAATGTGAAGAGGAGAAGAAAAAAGATGTGAGGAAGGTATGGGTGGAGATGAAGCAGATTGTTAAAAACCAACCACCCCAGACCGGAGCTCAGGGCTTAGGGAACATTGGCCCCTTCCCCCTCAGCCCCGATCCAGGACGGTTGGCCGAGAAGAAGGTCAGCATCTACCCTGTGAAATTAGAGGCTGACCAGAGAAAGTTGTGGGAGAGGTTGTATGAAAAGAGAGGAAACAAGTGTTTTGAAGGAAGGAAGAGAGGCTAAGCTGGGGCCGGACGGGGTGCTGAGTCCCGGCAGCCAGAATGGCAAATCGCCGCGCCCCTTACGGAAGATTGTGAAGAGAGAAGGAAAAGGGATGTGAGGAAGGTATGGGTGGAGATGAAGCAGGTTGTTAAAAACCCACCATCCCAAACCGGAGCTCAGGGGTTAAGGAACATTGTCCCCTTCCCCCTCAGCCCCGATACGGGATAGTTGGTTGAGAAGAAGGTCAGCATCTACCCTGCGAAATTAGAGGCTGACCAGAGAAGGTTGTAGGAGAGGTTGTATGAAAAGCGATGAAATAGTGGAGGGGGGGGGGGAACATAAGTGTGCTGAAGGAAGGAGAAAAGGCTAAGCTGGGGTCGGACGGGGTGAGGAGTCCCGTCAGCACAGCGGCCAGGATGGCAAATCGCCGCACCCCTTATGGGGGCAAAAAGAAGAATGGAGACAACAGACATGCCAGGTGTCAAAACATAATACTTCGTGGCATCTCTCCACCAAAGAGGACCCGCCTGGTGCCCTCGTGCTCACCAACGATTGCCACACTGACATTTATGTCTATCTCATTATCCGGTCTGAATCCTCCTGGAGGTAAAGGTAGGTAGGCGAACCAATACTACTACACTACCCTTCAGGGCTAGCTCGGAGGAGATTCGGGGCTTTCTTCGAAGAGAAGACCTTCACGGAAACGGCCGCACGTTACTTCCCGAAGGCAAAACTGTGGGGCGCTGTTGGTCCAACAAAGCGCTGTCGCCTTCGAGCACTTATCGGTGGAGGTTGGGCTCGCTATGCGAGTCTCCACCATTACAAGAAAGGGTGAACTGAAATTTAGTCGTCTACTGCGAACGAAGCTGACCACATGGCGTTATTATTATTATTATTTTTTTAAGCGAAAATCAACGAACGAATTGTTCGCCGAAAGTTTGTAAGGAGAGATGTGTAAAAAAAAGTGGTGAATATGAAGTAAAAAATGTGTGGAAGATATAGCTGCTGTGAATGTTACCGGGAAGCTATGCAATCCAAATGTCAGCTGCACTATGGTTATCCAGTGCGAGGAAGTGGAGTGTATTCTTATCCCTTCGCCGCAGGGGGATCGCCTAATAACAGACCGTTGGATTCCTTTATATCTGTCAATATTCTTCTCTATTTAGGAAATAATTTCTGGTTTACATGTATCCTCCTGCCCTAAAGCACCCCAAAACCCGTATCCTCCTGGTCATAGTACCAAAAAAAGTAACCTCCTGCCTCAGAACACCAAAAACTCGCTTGCAAATGATAGGGTAAAAATAGTGAATTGGTTCCCCGTCGTGATTAGGGCTAATTTATATGAAGCAGCGAGGGGCATATGTATGTGATATTTCAAAGCGTCTTAGTAGTGCTACCCCCCACCCCCCGCCTCCATTCCTTACCATTGAGACACTATGGTTATCTTAAGGCAAAAAAAAGAAGCAAACCAGTATTGACCAATTGTAATCAAACGCAAATCAGTGGTCTTGGCAAGGTCGCGGTAGAAAAGGGAAACCAGTTCGTGTCAAAGACGACAGCAAATGACAGAAGAAAAAACCCTCAGGAATCTAGACAGTTCTGTATGCCCAATAAACCTGTCCACACATTAGAAAATGCATTTAAAATAACTAATAAATAAAGCTTCTCGATCACGATTGAAATTAATTTATTTACAAAAGTAAAAATTGGTATTATATGCGCCATAATTTTGAAAAATGGAAGTTTGTAAAGGAATCAGTGTAGTCAATGGATTGGAAGAGCGAAAAGAAAAATTCAAATAGACAATGGCAATGGAATTAGAGGAAAATGTTGATGCTACAGATCCAGTATATTTTCTCTTGGGAGAATTTTGAGAAAATTCAAATAAGGAGAGAGGAGAACCTACATAATGAGCCTGCATGTGTTGTTTTAAAACCCTATAATTCCCATAGTAGGCAATGGATCCCATGCGACGGCTTGCCTTGTAATATCTCGATTGCTAATCACAATTTTGAGCGTAATATTACAATAAATACAGTAATATCACATAAACTTTTGCAAAGAATTCATCACTACTAATAAAATGGTGTTTTTTGTCGAAAGTGTTAGGTTTTCATGTGGGCCATACGAATTCCACATTCATAAGGGAATTTTCCTTTGCCTCCATTACCAATGACCTTCTTCTACCAGCAGGTGTACAATCATAGGTGACGAAACGGAGATAGGATAAGGATAATTGCGCATTCGATCGACCAATATATCGTGTTACTTAATTTCAATACAGAAAAGTTCTTCAAAAACTTCAGAATGAAAACGCCATTCTTGGTTATGGCTTTAATTCTAACGAAATCCTGCACATCTATACCACATACACATAAGTTGTTCCTTGCGGCCGGGGGAGGTGGGTCTGCCTTAACCCTTTCGCTACTGCTAGGTTAAATAGGACCCACCAAAACATTTGGGGGGACTTAAAGATCCTACCTCAAAAATGTTAAATAAAAAAAATAACTGTCGGTTGGATGGTAACCATTTTACTTTTCAATAGGCTTTTTGGCAATAACATCATAACCATTTGGTCGATTCTAACGAAATTTGAAACCCTTGTATTGTTTTACATTTTCTTTCGAATGATATAATTGCCAACGTCCTCCTAAGGTTAGTCCGGGAATTATTAAAAGAAAACTTTCTATAGGTCGGATTACCCCACTTGTTGAAATTTTGAAGGTGGTGAGGTCATAAGGTCATAAGTCAGAATAATTGAGAGCACGCGACTTAGGTATGCTGACCTTGTTTCATTGTGAACTACCCGCAAATATTCAATTTTAGAACAAATTTACCCCCCCCCCAAAAAAAAATAGCCCCCTTCTTAACCAACCTTTTTTCCCTTTTAGTTTACTAGTAGGCCAATAAACATAATATTGCGAACTTGTTTGCAATACATCCCTCTTTAGATGTATCCGAATATATTCGGGTAAACAATATACATAGAGAAGGGCTAATCGGGAACACTTTTAAAGTAGGAACCCCGCAAGGAGGGGCTCCCATAGAGACTTACATTTCATACCAGAATGAGCGGTAGGCCCTCTCGCCCTCACGAACCCCAACAAGTCTCAAAAGAAATTGAGACTACCTGTGCTTTATTTCAATTTTACCTTTTATTTCGGTACTGTCTTTGCCTGCCTCTTCTCGCCTAGTTTTGCTAGCCAGCGCAGATCGTCGACCAGCCTTCGTCCATTCATCCCTGGTCGGGGCAAAAAGGGGGGAGATCACCTCCCTATTGACCAGGGTTCGGGTAGTGGGTTTCAACTTGCCTGTACCCGCATCCCCCCCGTCCTTTAAAAAAAAATCCTTAGCCGTCATTTTACGCACCACAAATGGGATGCCATGTGTAGCAATGGCAACCTTGCTGCAGCTGAGATCTCCAAGATTGTGTATTCACCCTACTTTAATTCCTGCAGTTTCATCTGCGACTCTCTTCCACACATTTTCACTTCATATTCACCCCTTTCTAGGGAGATATGCCCTCGTTGGTATTTCGCTTTAAATTCGAAGAAAAAAAAGTTGACTTAAACATTCGATTCTCGAATATATTCGGGCAAATTTTCGCTAAGGAATTAAGGCGTTTTACCCCCGTCCTGTTTCACCCGATCACCATTTCGCTCCTTCCAGTGCAAACTCTTTCACCCAAGGGCCAAATCAATCTCCGGCTCTTTTAATCGGCTGGTAACCGCCCGCCGGGATGTTGTAACCCTGCCGCCCGACACTTTCTAATTGTTACGCAGAGTTTGGAGTGATCTCACTGAGGAAGAAAAACGCGCACACAAACTCAGCCATGAGCTGTGGCGGGAAATACTGAGAATAAAAGAATAAATAGAGAAAATAAGGCGGAAAGGAAAGGAATAAATAGAAAGAATAAAGCGGAGATGAATAAATGGGGAGAATATAGAGGAGACGAAAGGAATATTTTTTATTTTTTTAATTTTCTTTTAGAACCCATCTGGCGACTGCCCACTTGGGCATAAGTCGCCGGAAACACGACAGCCTAGAACAAGGCTACTTTAAAGTAAGAATATGAAAACATAACAATGATAAAAATTGGAAAAACCTAACAATTAGGAAGCAATCTCCGGCGTCGGGGGAAGTCCCCCTCACCCCGGTGCAGGAGCGTGCAACCTACAGAAAAAACAATAACAAAAAAATAAAATAGAACCTACTTGAATAAAGGGAAGAAGCCCGGCCTCCCACCAAAAGTCAACAAGTCAATGTGCACGAACTCGTCCCAAGTACAAGGGACAGGCGGTAGCGACCCCGCCCATCCCGGTACCGGGACAGGTAACGTGCGCGAAGATCACCCAGACTGGGACATTCGACAAGAATGTGCCGAACAGTCTGGGGGACGACGCAGTCGTTGCAATAGGGCGCAGGCGAGCGCTCCATCAAATAGCGATGCGTCACACGAGTGTGTCCGATTCGGAGACAAGAGAGAAAGCGACCTGAAGCCGTCGCAGAATTTGGGGATAGGTCAATGGGAAGAGTCGCGGCGCAATGGAACGAAACTTTAAGTTCCCTTCGACCGTCTCCCATCTTCTTTGCCAAGCAGTCCGAAGAGCTGCCCGTATTCCTGCCATGTAGTCGGTGTGAGGAAGAGCGAAACGCTGGTCCGGTCGCAGAGTCCTCGCGGACTCTTTGGTGCCCTCATTCCCCGCAATTCCTTCATGTCCAGGAACCCAACAGAAGATAATCTCGACATCTGCCCGGCTCGCCAAAACCGTGGCGTCACGGATATCGCGAACCAGGGGATGCGGAGATTCAAATGCCCCAAGAGCACTCAGGGCGCTTTGTGAGTCGCTATAGATCACAATCCGGTCTCCGAAACGGGCACGTCGCGTAATCTCCCGTACCGAGCGGTGTATTGCCCCAGGCTCGGCCGTGAAGACAGACGCAGCGCTTGGTAGAGCCCCGCTGACTTCAAACAGAGGGGATACGGCGTGGAAGCCGCCCCCTCTTGGGACTTGGAGCCAACCGTATACACTGGCACGGTTCCAGCGTGACACGAGGTGTGCTCTAAAAAGGTCGAATGCAATGCTCCCGGCGCCGTACAAGCTTTGGGAGCAGAGGCGTGGCGACAAATAGCTAAATAAGGTACCCTCCAGGGTGGCATCCTGGGCAGAACCAGGGGTGCCACCGGCCCGAGAGCTATACTTAGCTCTCGAAGGAGTTTCCTGGCCCTAAACCCAAAGGGCTTAAGGTATGACTGGCGTCTCTCGGCTGCATAGGCACCGTCGAGATCAGCTGTGAATGCAGTGAGAGCTGTTGGCGACAGGGAGGCGCCGGACTCGCGCGTACAGGCGAGTGATGCACTGCACGCGGCGTAGAGCGAGTGGCATCTCCTCAGAATGGACCAACAAACTCTCAATGGGAAAAGTGCGGAAGGCACCGGTCGCAAGGCGAAGGCCGGTGTGGTAGATTGAGTCCACCTTCCGCAATAAAAGCTCGGCTGCGAATTCATAAAACTCGCATCCGTAGTCGAGCTACGAACGAACAAAGGATCGATAAAAAAGCAGGGCAGTAGCCCTATCAGCCCCCCAAGCGCTGAACGTCACGGAACGGAGAATATCCATGGCGCGGGTACAAGAGACCCTAAGGCTGCGAATATGAGCCTCCCAGGTGAGGGGGCGGTATACATCCAGGCGCATTCCATTAAGAAACAAATCTGGGTCGGGGTGGAGCCGTGGATTGCGGCAGAAGTGCACCACCTTAGTCTTGGCCAAAGACTACCGAAACTTATGCGCTTCGGCATAGCGAGAGACGTGGTTCAATGCCTGTTGGAGTCGACGCTCCAGAGTTGGCATCTGGGCCGCGCCAAAAGAAATCGAAAGGTCGTCCACGTACAACGTAGCGAGAACATCTTCCAGCAGCACCGAGGTGATGCCGTTGATGCTCAGGGCAAAGAGTGTGACACTGAGGACACTTTCCTGCGGGACACCCTCTTCTTGCTCCTTTGGGCCGGAGAGGGCTCCCCTCACCCGTACGCGGAATCGACGATCTCGCAAAAATTCAGATATAAACATTTGGAGGCATCCCTTCGCCCCCATCGTGTGGAGAGTCTCCATGATACCATATCGCCATGCGGTATAATAAGCCTTCTCCAGATCGAAAAACACCGTGGCGTAGTGCTGTCTGCGAAGGAAGGCCTCTCAGACGGCAGATTCCAGTCGGGGCAGAGCATCCGACGTGGAGTGGAACTTGCGGAAGCCGCACTGTGCAGAAGGCAGATGGCCTCCGCTGTCCAGGAAAAAGACTAGTCTAACATTTACCAATTTCTCCATCAACTTGCACACGCAAGGGGCTAGAGAGATTAGCCGGAATCCGGCCGGAGTAGAGTGATCTCTCCCTGGTTTGCGAAAGGCGAGCACAGGAGCGATTTGCCAGGAATCTGGGAGGAGACCCTCCATCCAGATCCTGTTGAACAAATCTAACAGAAAGGCCATGCCTCGCTCACCCAGGTGTCGAAGCATGGCGTACGGGACATCATCCGGATCATGGGCGGTGTCCGCGCACGAAGCAAGAGCGGAGCGCAACTCACTCACAGTAAACCTGTCGTTGAAGGGTTCTCCGCCTCTGGAGGTAAAGTCCAGCCGGCGGCCTTCCGCAACATGACGACGTGCATTGAATGCTGACGGAGCAGCATCCCAGTCACGAAGGATTACACCACGGACGCGGGGTCCAAGATTGCGGTCCTATTCTCCTGGAGAACGGGAGGGGGGTACTGCGAGAACTTGCCCCAAATCCTTTTGACTCGCTCCAACACCTCTGCTAAAGGGGTCTTCCCGTTAAGTGAATACACGTATGCCCGCCAAGAAGAGCAGCGGGCGTGCTTCGAAATATACTGGAACCTAGCCCTAGCTCGACGAAATTCAGCGACAGTGAAATCGTTCGGGCGGCGCTTATAGCGCATGTAGGCGTAACGCTTCTGTTTGAGGGCCGTCTCACACTCGGTCGACCACCATTGGAGTGGTCGGCGTGCAAAACGGCCAGATGTTCTAGGAATAGTAGTCAGGCCTGCGGCGATGAGGTTGCCGGATAAGAACTCAACGGCCTCATCTACCGACCTAAACTCCTCGACTGAGATAGAGAATTCAGTCATTTCCTGAAATGACGGCCACCGCGCCCGTGCCAAGCACCACCAAGGTGGGCTCTCAGGCGGCAGTTGCCCTGAAAATGATATTTGAATGGGAAAGTGATCACTAACATGGAGGTCATCGACCACCCCCCAATCAAAATCCGGCTGTGCATCCCAAGAGCACAAAGATAGGTCAAGGCTTGATAATGAAGCAGTTCTCGGACAGTGATGCGTAAACTCATCCACGTTTAAAACACCCATCTCAAGCTCTTCGATCAGATCGGCAAGGACTTGTCCCCTGGGATTTATGGAGTAATCTCCCAGGAGAGGATGCCTGCCGTTCAGATCTCCAAGCAAGAGATAGGGCCTCGGCAACCGTGCCACGACGCGGCGGAAGTCTCCCGCGTCGAAGTCAGCTGACGGTGGAATGTACGCAGAAATGATAGTATACCTCCTATCCAGATGCAGCCGCACAGCTCCTGTCTGAAAGGAGGTATCTAAAGAGAAAGGAAGAACGGAGACATCATGCCGGGTGTAAACCGCGCATCCCCCAGCCCGGCCATCCCGCGGTGGTGGGATCGCGAGACCCTTATACCCAGGGAGAGCGGGCAGGGGGCACGCGCCTAGCATGGTCTCCTGCAAAAAGATATCTAACGGGGAACGGGACGAGACGGGCCTCCGCAAGCTCCTCCCAGTTGGCCCGGAGTCCACGGAACTTCCATTAAAGGAATATGCCCTCCAGGCCTAGCTCGTAGGAGAGGCGTGGGCCCTCCTCGAACAGAAGACCCTCACGGGAATGGCAGTACTCTTCCCGGGGGCAGAACCCCGGGCGCTGTTGGCCGGACAAAACGCTGAAGGCGCTGTCGCCTTCGAGGAATTATTGGGGGAGTTTGGGCTGGCCATGCGAGTCTTTTCCTCCCTCTGCCTCGAAACCTTAGGCGGGCGCTGCGGCTTTGGAGGCGGGGGCCCCTCTTTTCGAGGAACCACCGTCTCCGAGCCACTCGCTCCACCTCGGGGCGTGGGCAAAGGGGCCGAAGCTCCTTTGTTGCTGTCCTCCTTTCGGGGAACAGCTTTAGGAACCCTGGAGGATGGCCTAGCGACCATCTTCAGGGGTGTTGCCTCATGTGAGTCTAACGACTCGGTGGAGGCGCGTGGCCGTTTCGCCTTACGGGAAACGGTCACGCTGGGGAAAGAGGGAAGAGCTCTGGTTTTAGCCGGGGCTGGGTATGAACCTTTTTTGCCGCCAGCTTTACCCAGGGGAGCGCCCAGTTGGGTAGAGCCTACAGAAGGGCTCCGAATGGGCGCGCCAGGACCAAGTCCTTAGCCTCGCGGAATGAGAGTCGATCCTGGGCCTGAACGGCCAGGATTTCTTTCTCCAGGAGATATGCCCCTACATTGCTTCGAAGAAGCAGGGTGCGGCTCTCCGCAATTGACACACTTGGCCACACACGATTTGGACTTATCGTGTGCGACCTTGGAGCAATTTACACAGACTTCGGGTGACCCCGATTTTGCACGTCTACATGATCGATTCGTGTGGCCGAAGCGGTGACAGTAATAGCACCGCCGCGGCAGTGGCACTAATGCCTTCACGCAGTAGCGGTACAAACCGGCACGCACCGACTCAGGGAGCTTGTCACAGTCAAACGTGACGAAGAGTGTAGGGGTGGGTCTCGAGGCCCCTCCCTGTTTTCTCATCACACGTTCGACCTTGACCGCCCCATGGTTGGCCAGCTCTAAGGTGATGTCCTTTATGGAGTAGTCAACGAGTTCCCTCGCATAAACTATTCCTTTCACAAAGTTCATGGTAGAGTGCGGCGTCACACTCACCGGGGTGCCATGAAGTGTCCGAAGAGCACTTATCTTGGCCGCCTCGGAGGGACCCGCCGCATTCACCAGAAGGCTTCCGTCCGAGAAACGGGTCACCTTCGGCTCTCTACCAATTGTACTAGCTGATGCTCTCCTCTGATGGATCATGTTTGCCCTTGGCCAACATGGTGCCATCAGTGGAGCAAATAACGAGGAAGCGTTTGAAGCCAGCTGGCTCGAAAACGCCAGGTAACCTCTGAATCAGGGGCCCCGATGTCATCGAGGCTCCACCCTGTGCACTTTTGGTCTTAGTCAGGGGCTCCGCACACGGAGAGGTAAAGGGGCAGGGTGTGCCGATCTTAGCTTGCTCACTTGCCAAAGTGGCAGCAGACCCATCCATCTCTGCAGCCCCCGCGGATGTAGAGGAGCCCCGAGTCTTTTTCGTTTTCTTCCTGTTCTTTTTTTTTAGGGGAGGAGGGCGGCCAGATGGACCGGCCTCAGCCAGGTTCTTCTCCGAAATGGAGAAGGTCCTGGTGGTCGCCGTGGCACCAGTTGGAGGAGATCCCTCCCCTCCTTGTACTGCCTCAGAAACCTTAGCCGTTTAAGGAGGACCTTGGATAGGGGCGGATTCGGGTTCGGTGCTTGGCGCCGAGCCCGGATTCCCGCCCATGGAAGGCCCTACCGTCTGAGGCTGGGTTGCCTCAAGGACCATGTATATCACAGGAGGGGCTTCCAGTTGGCTATCCTCTCCCAGGACATCGCAGGTCCCGTTGGCAGAGTCACCAGTCATGTGTGTGGAGGCACAGGCCTTGACCCCGGCAAGGTTCAATATTCTTGCCAGCAGGTCTTTTGAGGGAAGCGACCGAAGGGGCCTGGCTTCCCTCTCCCCCCTAAGGGGGTTTGCCCTACCGAGCCGCTTCAATGAGGGGCGGTCGGGAATAGGCTGCCTGCTGGCTTTCTTAGCAGTCCCCTTGGAAAGAAAAGGAGGGAC
Organism: Ceratothoa steindachneri; assembly: GCA_963969495.1. Taxonomy (NCBI): domain Eukaryota; kingdom Metazoa; phylum Arthropoda; class Malacostraca; order Isopoda; family Cymothoidae; genus Ceratothoa; species Ceratothoa steindachneri. The sequence continues at coordinate 20,354,373 of OZ018319.1, forward strand.
TGCCGCTGGAAATAGTTAGGTGCCCGAAAGCACCTCCAGCGAAGGGGGTGAGGGGGAGTCCCCTACACCCGTAGTCGTAGGAGAGGAGTAAGCCACCTCTCCGGTTAGAGAAACATGAAGGGTTCCCTGCGTAAGCACAGGGGGAGATCTCCATTTTTTCGGTGGAGCTGCCCGAGGGCGGCTCCGTCGTTGTTACAGGGGGAATTAAGGGGACATGTTTATTTTTTTCATCAGTGGGCATGGTGACCCTAAATTTTCTACGGGACGCAATAGTTCATCACCCCTCGCAGCAGCCTGCACTGCAAGGGGTGCTTACAGGCCTGGCAGAGCCAGGTGCCGCCATTCGGGGCCACCCCTCCCGCCTGGTTGCCTGGCAATCCATCGGCATGGCGGCTCCACCTTGAACACGGCGTAAAATTGATAGAGTGTGAAGAGCAAAGGAAAAGGCATTTGAGGAAGGTATGGGTGGGGATGAAGCAGGTTGGTAAAAACCAACCACCCCAGACCAGAGCTCAGGGGTTAGGAAACATTGTCTCCTCCCCCCTCAGCCCCGATCCGGGACGGTTGGCTGAGAAGAAGATCAGCATCTACCCTGTGAAATTAGACGCTAACCAGAGAAAGTTATGGGAGAGGTTGTATGAAAAGCCACTAAGTAGGGGAGAAATACAGAATGTCTGAAAGAAGGAGAAGAGGCTAAGCTGGGGTCGGACGGGGTGCTGAATCCTGTCAGCACGGCGGCCAAGATGACAAATCGCCGCCCCCCTTACAGGGGACGAAAGGAATAAAAAGGGAGAATATAGCGGAGACGAAAGGAATAAATAGGGAGAATATAGCGGAGACGAAAGTAATTCATAGGGAAAATATAGCGGATACGAAAGGAATTAATATGGCGAATTTAGCGAAGAAGAAAGGAGTAAGTAGCGAGAATATAGCGGAGACGAAAGGAATAAATAGGGAGAATATAGCGGAGACGAAAGGAATAAATAGGGAGAATACAGCGGGGACAGAGGGACACCAGAATGCTCCCCCTTTAAGTCAATGACCAAAAGAGAACTTTTAATGGACCGAAAACTCAGCGATTGCTTCGTTTGTTTGAGGGGGAAGGGGGGGCTAAAAATATCATGTACGAATTTAGGACTCCTTAAGACCTAATTAATTTTGCTCGCTCTCCCCCCCCCCCCCCCCCACACACACACCAAAGAAAAATGGTTGTTTTTTTAAAACCAAGATAGAAATGATGGGCGTAAATTTAAATACCCCGGGAACATTTAAAGGGACAATTTAAACCCCGCCCGACCAGATACGTTTTAAACCCTGTAGCTCAACCCCAAACAGCAGAAATTACAAACTGGAACCTTCCTATAAATATAAGCTACATATAAATTAATTAAGTACCCCCCGTCAAACCCCAGCCTATGAATCACCGGAATGGCTTCTGGAGCGAGGCGAGCCACTTCTCTGCCGCCTTCGACCACCTGTCACAAGTCGGCTGCCCGGCTCCCCATTAAACACCTATCCGGGTTGGGGGAGGGGGACAGCAAAGGGGCACTCAGTCAAGCGAAGCTGAGCCAGGGAGGGACACCGCCAAACGGGCGCCCTGCTTGGCATCAGTGCCAAAATTTCCCTTTCATCGTGAAAGGATTTAGAATTTCCCCGGCGTCGATTCCCTCTCCCATCCCCCGTTTTACCTCTGATGACGTCATCGGCGACCTTATGCATCGGGCGCTTTTAATGCCGCGGGCTCGAAGCAACAACTCGACCTATACCGTCGCCCCCTCCCCCCCCGTCTTTTTTAGAATTCAAATTAAACGCCTCGGAGTAAAGAAGAAAAGTCATCAAAATGTGCCGGTACTCGAAAATGAATGTTGATATGAATGTGGGGAGTGTGTAATGCAGTGATGACTCGATGTGAAGGGAATGGTCGTAACATCGTGATTCGAGGTCATGGTGTCCGTGAGCTCAGTTTTTTTAGTGCAACCCTATCCGTTAAGTGGTGAGCCGACTTGCCACGCCTCAAATATAATTAGGATTTACTAATTAATTAAAGCTATAAACGTGGACTACTGGGGCAACAATTACGCAAACAGAACATTTTAATTCATCATCATTATTATTAAATAATAATAATAAGCAAAAAAACAACTTGGATTCTCGAAGTCGACTATTTTTTAAAGGTGTAATTAAAGTTGTGAAGGTACCAAAAAGGATAGAAAGCAACGAAGAAGAAACTACTTGGAGAAAAATGAACGCAAAGAACAGTTGATATTAAAAAGGGGGAGGGGGACCAGGACAAACCCTGGGGATACCTTCAAGGCCGACAACCTAGAACGGATGGACCAGCCTCAAAATCCGTTCCGGACTACCGGAGATTATTTTTGAAGATTTACGGGGATTCTGAAGGTCATTTTGAGGTACTGTGACACGAGAGTTCAGTGAGAGGGCCACGCATATAAACTGGCACTCGTTGGCATTGTGCCAGGGAGTCAAGGGGTTATATACTTATCATCATAAAGTGAAAGACAAATGTCAATTTGGACTCATTTGCATAAAGACACACGGACCAGGGTCGTTAAAATCTCTCTCTCTCTCTCTCTCCCCACCTCCCACCCACCCATTCTCACTCTACCCACCCCAGGAGAACCAAGGGAATGGAGCAGATCTCAACGAGACCGAAACAGCCTCCTAAAAACCTCTCATTTGTAATGTTTCTTAGGTGAAAGTAAACTCAGCTCAACACTCACACCATCCTACACATCAATGTCGTTGAGAAATGTAATTATCAGTATTACATTGGAGCTAATAAAAGATTAACAACTTTTGTAAGATTACGTTTAGGGGACTTTTCATCAAGTGGAATTGGGAAGGGGGAAGGGGGGGGGGAATAAATCTCAATTAGTTTAGGCCAGGATTAGGTTAATCGAGTTGAGTTTATTCAAGTACTGACGTATAGTAACTTAATCTTATCCCAAATTAATTAAAATTAAAAATGCAAACGTCTATAAATCACAAAACGCAAGAAGACGTAAATAACTTAAACTAATTAACATAGAAAATACAAACGTCTAAAACTCACAATAGGCTCGAAGACCTAAATGGCCTAAACTAATTAACAGGTTAAATACAAACGTTTAAAAAACACAATAAGTTCGTAGAACTAAATGGCCTAAACTAATTAACATGTAAAATGAAAAACGTTTAAAAATCATGTTAAATACATGTTAAATACAAACGTCCAAATATGACAATAGGCTAGGAGACCTGAAGGGCCTAAACTAATTAATATGTAAAATACAAACGTCTAAAAATAGCAATAGGCTCGAAGACCTAAATAGCCTAAACTAATTAACGAGTAAAATTCAAATGTCTATAAATCACAATAGGCTCGAAGACCTACAACTAATTAAGGTGTAAAATAGAAATGTCTACAAAATTACACTTTTTTTCAAGAAATGAATTCTACTTATCCTTATTTTACCCAAAATTCATATTTGTTTATTATTTCAACAAATATGTATCAAACTAAGGTTATTTCTCTGGTACCCACAATTTTCGATCAGTGATCTGTTACTGTGATATTTTCTTACCTTAATATAATTATTAAACTAATTAATTATTAATATTATAAAAATAGAGATAGCTATTCTTTCTCTATGTGATTGTAATGCTTGTAGTGTTTGTATTTTGAAAAAAAAAACGAGATTTGAAAAAAGCCAGAAAAAACAAGTTTTGTTTTTTTCAAGCTGGTTTTATTGGACTTTTTCAAAATTGGGGGTTTTATGCCAACCCTGGAGGGGACCTTTGTCTAAGTTGTGCATAAATGTCCCGAAGATCGTTTTGGGCAAATCATTAGAGACAGGGAATATCAAAGTGTCTCCTTTTGAATGACTTTAGAATTAGAGAAATGTAACGCTTGCGAAATTTTCGTTTTGCTTATTGAAATTACCTAATTTTATTTGAAAAATTCTGGCGGTTTTCTAACAAGTTTTGTTTTTTGTTTTTTTTTGGGGGGGGGCTCAGGTTTTCTGTAGCTAAAACACTATCACAAACACACTGTGGGTTTTCCTCTCCACCTAGAACAATGCTGGTAAAACCGTCACTCAAATAGGTTCGATAATATATTTTTTTTTTAGGTTAGAATTTTTATTTTCTGCTTCCATTCGAACACTTAAAAGCAAAAACAAGGAATTGGTGTTTGGGCATTAAGTCATCTTTGTTCTTTTTTCAAACTAATTGTATTTATACATAATGAAAATGGGTTAATTACTTTCCACCCTTTAAAGAGAATATTATTAAAATAATGAACACAATAATATAATTTATCCATCACCATAACAAATAATTTTAAAAAATCCTCAATATTGCGACTGACAGTACGGGAAACCAAATTCATACACCCAACCAATTGGCAACGCTTCTTTTTAGTCGCGGTGGTCGCGACTCTATAAGTTACTATGTCAGTTCGTAGATCAGTCGGTCGGATGGTAACCATTTTACTTTTCAATGAGTCTTCTGGTAATAACATGATAACTATTCAGCCGATTCTAACGAAACTTGAAACCCTTATGTTGTTTTACATTTTCTTCTGACTGATATAATTACCAAAGTCCTCCCAAGGTTAGTCCGGGAATTATTAAAAGAAAACTAACTATGGGTCGAATTACCCCCCTTGTTGAAAGTTTTGAAGGTCATATGTCAGAATAATTGAGAGCACGCGACCTAGGTCTAGTGACCCCGCTTTATAATTTTGTTACCGTCTTAGAAGCTGACCTAGGATTATAAGGTCGGGTGTTTACTGCTAGAATATAACCGAGTAGCGCACCATCACCATTAATTGCTTCCCCACAAAGCAGAGGGGGGGGTCAACGCGACTATAACTACCTACTCCCCCACCCTCTTTATGTCCTCTTAAACGCAAATCCCCCCCATCAATTTGTCCACACCAAGGCCCTTCGTCGTGATTGGGTGATAAGTGTTATATAGTATGTGGTCCAGTCAAGTTCTGGGTAGAAGGCCTCTGGGACGTCCCAACACAAACTTTATCCATGTGCACCGATGCACTCCATCCCCAGTCATCCCTTTCACTCTCAAGAGATCATTTACCCAATCCAACCACCTACTACGCGATTTCCCAACCTTTACACGTTGATTTCCACACATTCTTCAGACATATCAATAACACCTCAGAACACCCTGAGTTACACCTTTCTTCACCCCCATAAACATCTATCACCCAGTCATCCCTCACTCTATCCATCTTTTTGCACACCAAGCACACATCTCATGTTATGCATTTGTACCGCTCTCACATCTTTCATTCTCCTCCCATGGTATACTTTCACTACCGCATACCAATGTTGGTACCGGCATACTATCGTGCCATCTTCCTGGCACATTCCACACCCACATATCATTCACCAACGCTCTAATCACCTCCATTCTGCTTCATCTGCACCACTATCACTTACACTGCACATCCTACATACTTAAAACTTCCCACTTGTTCAAGGGTGACGCCACGGACTCGGTTATCCCACTCCACCTCATTCTCACCCCCTCCCTCTTTCCACACATTTTGTCAAAAGCTTCGATCACCATTTCCAAATCCCTCTCACTCAGACACCAACGTCAGGTCATCAGCACATACCGACATAGAATAATGTTCTCGCTACCCTCGTGGTCTCCTAACGTTGAAATGTCGGGTTCAATCTCGAGAGAGAACGGACACAAACGTCGGCTCACGTAGATGTCTGGCAACCGATTGAAGGGCGCATTTTCCCTACCTCCACGAGGGAGGTAGACCTTACACAGGTTATCACACACATAGACAATCATAACTCCATTCTATCCCATCCCGTCTTCACAGCTCTACAAATACATTTTTCTCCGCTTCCAAGGAATTCTGCCGATGGGGGTTGTATCCACATATCAATGGCGTGGAACAGAGCCACCTTCACCCCGGTGTCAAAAGAAAAAATACCTCCCAACACTTTTCCCCACATATTTTTTTTTATTTATTTTAGGAGACTACCTGGCGACTACCCACTTGGGCATAAGTCACCACAATCATGCCTACTAAAATAAGAATATGAAAAAACAACAACAATAAAAAGGGAAAATGGCAACAATTAGGAAGCAAGCTCCGGCGTCGGGGAGAGGTCCGCCTCTACCTGGAGCGGAGCGTGCGACCTACAAAGAAAACAAAAACAAAACCTAGTTAAATAAAGGGGAGAAGGCCAGCCTCCCCCTAAAAGTCCACCAGTCAATGTGCACGAACTCGTCCCGAGTAAAAGGGACAGGCAGTAGCGACCCCGCTCATCCCGGTACCTGGATAGGTAACGTGCGCGGAGATCGCCCAGACTGGGACATTCAACAAGAATGTGCCGAACAGTCCGGGGGACAACGCAATCTTCATAGTAGGGCGCTGTCGAGCGCTCCATCAAACGGTGGTGCGTCCCGCCAGTGTGTACAATTCGGAGACGGCAGAAAACGACCTGAAGCCTTCGCGGCATTGGGGAGTAGGTCCATGGGAACAGTCGCGGCTCAATGCCACGCAACTTTAAGTTCCCTTCGACCGTGTCCCATCTTCTTTGCCAAGCAGTCTGAAGAGCTGCCCGTATTTCTGCCATGTAGTCGGTGTGAGGAAGAGCGAAACGCTGGTCCGGTCGCAGAGACCTCACGGACTCTTTGGCGCCCTCATTCCCCGCAATTCCTGCATGTCCAGGAACCCAGCAGAAGATAATCTCGACATCTGCCCGGCTCGCCATAACCGTGGCGTCACGGATACCGCGAACCAGGGGATGCGGAGATTCCAATGCCCCGAGAGCACTCAGGGCGCTTTGTGAGTCGCTATAGATCGCAATCCGGTCTCCGAACCGGGCACGTCGCGTAATCTCCCGTACCGAGTGATGTATTGCCACCAGTTCGGCCGTGAAGACAGACACAGCGCCTAGCAAAGCCCCGCTGACTTCAAACAGAGGGGATACAGCGTGGAAGCCGACCCGCTCTTTGGACTTGGAGCCATCCGTATACACTGGCACGGTTCCAGCGTGACACGATGTGTGCTCCAAAAAGGTCGAACGCAATACTCCCAGCCCAGTACAAGCTTTGGGAGCAGAGGCGTGGCGACAAATAGCTAAATGTGGTACCCTCCAGGGTGGCGTCCTGGGCAGAACCAGGGGCGCTACCGGCCCGAGAGCTATATCTACCCTTCGAAGGAGTTTCCTGGCCCTAAACCCAAAGGGCTTAGGGTATGACTGGCGTCTCTCGGCGGCATAGGCACCATCGAGATCAGCTGCGGATGCAGTGAGAGCTGTTGGCGACTGAGGGAGACGCCGGGCTCGCGTGTACAGGCGAGTGATGCACTGCACGCGGCGCAGAGCGAGTGGCATCTCCCCAGCATCGACCAACAGGCTCTCAATGGGGAAAGTGCGGAAGGCACCGGGCGCCAGGCGAAGGCCGGTGTGGTGGATAGAGTCCACCTTCCGCAATAAACGCTCGGCTGCGGATGCATAAAACTCGCATCCGTAGTCGAGCTTCGAACGAACAAAGGATCGATAGAAAAGTAAAGCAGTAGCTCTATCAGGGCCCAAAGCGCTGAACGTCACGGAACGGAGAATATCCATGGCGCGGGTACAAGAGACCCTAAGGCTGCGAATATGAGCCTCTCAGGTGAGGCGTCGGTCAAATACAAAACCAAGGAAAGGGTGCGACTCAACCACATCCAGGCGCACCCCATTAAGAAACAAATCTGGGTCAGTGTGAAGCCGTGGATGGCGGCAGAACTGCACCACCTTAGTCTTGGCCAAGGAAAACCGAAACCTGTGCGCTTCGGCATAGCGAGAGACGCGGTTCAATGCCTGTTGGAGTCGACATTTGGGCCACGCCAAATGAGATCGAAAGGTCGTCCACGTAGAGCGTAGCGAGAACATCTTCCGGCAGCACCGAGGTGATGCCGTTGAAGCTCAGGGCAAAGAGTGTGACACTGGGGACACTTCCCTGCGGGACACCCTCTCCTGCTCCATTGGGCCGGAGAAGGCTCTCCCCCCCCCTCCCGTACGCGGAATCCACGATCTCGCAAAAATTCAGATATAAACATTGGGAGGCGTCCCCTCACCCCCATCGTGTGGAGTCTCCATGATACCGTATCGCCATGCGGTATCATAGGCCTTCTCCAGATCGAAAAATACCGTGGCGTAGTGCTGTCTACGAAGGAAGGCCTCGCAGACGGCATTTTCCAGTCGGAGCAAAGCATCCGACGTGAGGTGGAAAGAGACCGATGTTGTTCCCACCCTTGTCATGGACAAAAGGATAATATATATATTTTTTACATTTTTTTTGTATTTACGTGATAGGAATAACTATTCTAATATTTTAATAATTGCAGGTTCATTAAAAAGATAGAATTTCAAAAATAATTTTAAAAATGCATTCCTTCGCTGAATCCAAAATCGCGTTCTGACCCTGCTCCTGTAAAAGGTGAGTTTCAGTCCCTCGAGCTTTGCTATTCGATCGAAAGGGCAAAATGATGACAAATATTGGTTACATGAATAATGTTGTGTTATTAGAATCCATTTCGTAACATTTTTTGTAAAAAAAATTTTGAATTTTTTTTCAATTGCAGAAATGTCTTTTTCCAATGAGAAGCGTGCAACTATTGATGTTGTGCACCAAAGTGGCCTGAAATGCAAGGAGATAGTTGCTAAGGGTATTGCATTAAAGAGCATCGCTCCCAAATTCTTTGAAATCGGCATTCACGCCTTTGTCACCTCCAGCCTCAACTCATGCAACTCTATTCTCGTCGGATTACCTCAGACTTACACTCTGACTTCTGCGACCGGTTAACACTTTGCAGCCGGCGACGATACAGATTATCACTAAGGTCCTCATGCTTACATATAGGACTTTAAATGCCGCAGCTCTCCCTAACCTATCTGTCTTTCTCGCTGACCCTATACCAACCTGCTAGAAACCTTATACGCTTGGGCTGGTTGTTCTTCGTAGTCGTCAGCGCAGCGTGGGTGATCGTGCTTTCTAAATATTTGTCTCTAGAATGATGAGTGAACTGCCTGCTGCGATACGCTCAACGCCCTACATTGATGCCTTTCATTAAGTGATAGAAATTATCATAACTATTCGGCCGAATCTAACAAAATTTGAAACCCTTATGTTGTTTTACATTCTCTTTCGAATGAGAGAATTATCAAGGTCCTCCCAAGGCTAGTCCAGGTATTATTGAAAGTTTAATAGGTCTTAGGTCATAAATCAGAGCACTTTTTGGTCAGCAGACCTTGTTGATTTTGAGAGCTACTGCTTGGCTTGTGTCACGTGGATGTTTTTTATGTGCTTCTATGTACAGTTTGGAAATCTAGCCTCTCCTAAATAATTATGTTGTTATGATTACACATTCAATTTTTTTATTCTTTTTTTATACTGATTGGTATTTGCATTTTATTTCTCTCCTTTCGCAAACCATTTCTCCTTGACTTCAACGACTCATGAATCGCGAATCTAGTCACTAGTCTTGTCAACATTTAATTTTTATTTTCATTGTTACCCTTACATCTACTCATTTCCTTTTATTTCAATTAACCCCCCCCCCGCCTAAATAGGTTTATATGACGAATAGGGACACCCTAGGATGCACCATTTGCGCTTTAAGGGCGAGTTCTCAGCGTTAATTTTTCGAAATAGGCAACATTGCGAGTTTTGTCGCCAGATGTCGTTGATAGCTGGGTAATTCTCGATTTAATGCAGAAATCGGCTTTCAGGTCGAAAAAAGGGGGGATTTCATGCGATAAACAAAATAGGTAGAGTACAAGAAAAATGAACCCTCCCCCCATCCTCTCTAGGAGAAATCACACGAAGGTATCAAGTCTTCTAGCAAAGATTTTGCTAACACGACCTTAGCAAAATCTGGAAAACTACCAGTAACCATTTCTATGGGCACAGAGTAATCTAAGAACCAACGGAGATTTATTTACTGGTCGAAGAGAGTGAAGAGGGCCAGTCAGGAGAAAATGGCAAAAGGTTTAACATAAAAAAGTGAAAGTAACAACAGATCCTTGTTTGTGGAAGGAAAGCTCGGGGAGTCTTTATTCAACCACAGAATTATCAGCGAAAAAATAACATTTCATCAATGCTTATCTGCCATTTTCTGTGAAAAGGGATATAAACAAATATATGAACCGACGGGAAATTTCTTGGTACGACGAGTTTCGAAACTTGCACGAATGTGCAATCACAGAACACAGAAACTATAAGAACTAACAAGCGAATTTTGTACAAAATCGATCTAGAATACAAAGAAAAAAAAATGTCACACGAGAAATTAAGCTCCGCCCATTTTCCGTAAGGTCTACATATTGCCTTTTTTATCTGGATGTCAGTAATTTACTGTTACTTCGTAGGTTTCATGAAAAAAAATAGGGCACTTATTTTTACGAGCGAATTCATTGGCATTTTATAGCTCAATCATAATTAGAAGCGGAATTTTCGTAACTACGGACCTTATTTGCTCTAACCCGTAAATTGGTTAGCAAATTCGAATGTATCATCTGCTGCGTCTCATTCGCAGGCCTACGGCTAAACCAAAATAACGCTGCCTACAATGATTTTCGTTAAGCTTTTGGGGTCTACTGATTAGCTTAAATCCCAATTTGGGACGTTCTGAGACATCTGCTACATGCTGGAGCGAACGTGGTTCTGAAATGGTATTAAACCGTATGGGTCCTAGTTCTGATGAACAAAATGAGTGCACTGCACTAAACGAATGAAAACAAAATCCATCCAAAGTTGGTTTGATTTTTTTTATATAAAGATGCCCATCTGGCGACTATTAACAAGGGCCTGAGTCGACGTAATAATACTTCCTAGGATACATAAAAAAAAACACAAATAGAAACGAGAGTTGGGTTGAAAAATTAACAATATTTTTGTTTGCACATCATCTCAGACTTTCACGTCTGAACATTAATTAAATTAAAATATAGAAAAGATAAATAATCGAAATCCACTAACAAAAACAAATGAAACAAACATTTAAAAAATATTTTCGCATTTCGACTATGGGATCATATTTTTTTTATTTATTTAAAAGTCAAAAGGATTATTGGAATGAAAAATTAAGAGTGACTAGGAGGAGATGAGAAACTATCTTCTTAGATTTAATCTAAACCTTCAGGAACACGTCAATAATAATAATAACAATATTAAAAATAATAATAATATATAACTCGGGACTTACATAAAAGTACTAAAGCCTACTAGTCCCTTCAAGTGAAGGATCATGATTGACACAAAAACGCCCCAATTATGCCATAAAACCATAAAAATGGCTTCTGAACACAAAACGCAATTAAAATGAGACGAAATATGGGCATAAATCTACTACGTAAGGTCAATTAACAATATTTTACAACAACGAACCTGAGGAACAACACTAAAAGCCACTGGAGGCCTTTCGTCGTATTGTAAATTGACCACAACCGCCTAAACTCTCGTATAAGTTTTTAAATGAATTAAAAAGAGATTCATTTACGAAACCATAAATTTACTAATCCAGATTAAATTTGTTAATTTAAAACTAACGTGGGCATCTACCAAGAACTTTAGTCACAGACGTTTGTAAAGAAGCGTGGAAGAAAATATATGAAAGACTCAACCCGTGTATTTGAAAGTATAGAGATCAGAAGAGTGATAGGCTGTGTGCCAGAAGAGAGTCGGAACACAACATTGTGATAGACTCGGGGCAACCATTAAATGAAAAAAAATAAATAATAATTAATTTTCTTTTAAGAAAATATATATACTGTAAGAGGGGAATCCAAAAGGTACACGGAAAAAGCAATCAAAAATCTAAGAATCAAATTTCAATTCTTATCCCGGTATATAAAGAACCACGACCGTTGCATGATGTGTATAGGAAGGGGTGGGGTAGATCAGCATGGAAGAAGAATCGGTTTAAACGCTCCCAGATTTGAGCAACACGACCTCGGTGAAAATGGACGCAAGGACAAATGTCGAATTCGTGACGGAAGAAGAGTGCTATTATCTTTCACCACAACTCCACTGCTTTCCTTCGCACACAAAACACATCTTTCTTTAGCCTTTCGAATCGGCCTAAAGTTTGCTTGTTTTTTTTTTGGCGTTGAAAGGGTGCATTTCCATTGAGGCAAAGAATTTAAAATGAATGGTGACAGGTAGCAAATACATACATACTTCCAACAATTACCAGCCCCTGATATCCTCAAACAAGTCAATGATTGTCACTCAGATCTTTATGCTAGCTTCAGTAACTGGTCTAGGAATGCCACTACAAAAATATGGCTGGCTTTAATAAATAAATATATTAAAAAATGATCATCTCTTGTGTTTCGATTCTGTGTTTGTCTACCATTCACCGATAAGCTATTTTTTTTATCCCTTTATGTAGAATTCTAATCAAATTAATTGCTTTCGAACCTAGTTGAACCTTCACATGTTTAATTAAACATTCCGCGCGATAAGGGTTACCCTTATCGGTCACTTAATCGTCAAGGGGAAAAAAACACTTGCTTCTATGTGGTTGAAACCAAGAAAGGAGCCAAGAAATCTTGTGCGTCTCCCATTAAAGTCTGTAGATAGGAAATAAAACACTTGCTTCTATGTGACTTTTTTAACGTGGCTGAAACGGAGAAAGGAGGCAAGAAGTCTGTAAATTGTGGTGTGGCTTATGGCCACCAGATGCGGTTTGAGGATAGCATTCTTGTTTCTAGTAGCAATAAAACGGAGACCGCACCCGTTGGTGTCTGCTGTCTTATAGCGTGTTCAGGTGTAATGCGCAGGGCTTCCAAACTCGGTGGGTCATTCTACCCAGCTATAAAGTGATCTTTTTTTTAAGAACTCAGGAGATAATGAGTCCTGTAATTATTCTTGGATCATTTCATGGTAAGGGATCACATGGACTGAGCGGATGGTCCCTCGTCTCCAATAGGGGACGCAATAAGGACATGAAATTAGTTAGTCTTGTGGCAAAGGTGGAAACAACAGGACTATAACCATTGTTTAAGAAAGAAGGTTGGAGAGGGTTAAAAACCATTAGAAATGACAGGTATGAGAGCGATGTTAAAAAAGGCAAAACGAGTGGTGAATATAGTTCTATACTAGGCATAAAAGAGAATTGGATATAACAACCCAAGGATTAATCTCCCCCCACCCCCGAGATTTAAGGATGGGAAAGACCATACCTACATATCCCTGAAATGCCACTCCCATAGAGTAACAACCGACAATACTGTTCTATACGTTGTATTAGTTACCAGTCTAACTATTTAGACGTTGGGCACAGAGACTGGTACCTTCCCTCACAACATGTCGCGCTTCTGATAATCGTTAGATTCATGACCCCTCCCCGGAGACAAAAAGGCCATAAATTATCCCCCCACCCCCTGCCTCTTATCCTGCAAGGCCTTATCTGGTTTTGCTCGTCCCTAAATCTTTCGCGCCACGCTGCTCACAATGAGCATGTACCATGTCCCCCTCGCATTCATTAGGACGTCCCCCAAGGCTGTGTTTTGGGTCCCATACTACTCATCGCGTTCTTTCCTATCGGCTTTCCCAACTTAGCCCTTCGCGAACCTGCCGAATAAAAGAGAAATCTATTTTCTGCATCATCTTTTTTATTTTCCATCAAAATGCTCGACGGCATCTTGAGGGAAATCATTCAATGGAGAAATCATTTTCCTTTTTGCCAAACGACTCAAAAGGACGTTGGTAGCTGCCTCGCCTCTATCTTGCCTCTTCTCGGCGGATTCTTACATCTTTCGTTTTAGAACATTCTGAGGGGGTTTAAAGCCGTCTCAGATTTACTAGATTTGTTTTTCTCTATCATTTTCTACCTTTCTTTCTCTCCCTTTCTTTTTTCTTTCTCTCTATCTATCTAGGACCTTCCCCAAAACCGGGTTAATTTCATGTCCCTGGTGATTAAAACCTGCCAGTTCCGTATCTTTTAGACCAGGGTCATCTAAACTTTTCACTACGAGAACCACATACTATATTTTCCATATTTCGCCCCCCCCCCACCAAGGTTTGTTTATAATTTTTTTTTGGGGGGGTCGTTAATAGAAATTATTTCAGGGTTCGCAGGGAGCTGCCACCACTGTCGGTGCGTCGAGTAGAACTACTCCCTTCACCAAGGTCATCAAACAGTCAATGCCAACCCCGCTGCATTCGCCCCACCCATCTACCCCATTTTTTCACGCACAAAAAACCTCTTCCGTCTCGGAACCTGTCGAGTGTTTTCAAATCCACACTCCCTTGACCTGGGACCGGTAGCTCTCCCCCGGGCCACGAAAGGTCTCTCGCTCGCTGTTTTCTGCTCGGGATTTTCTGTCATACTAATCTTTAAGTAAATTTCATTTTCCGGTAGGGGGACCTGGTGTACGATTGAAAATGTGAGGTTAGGAGAGTAGCACACACATATACACACAAGGTCCATCCTTGAATTGGGACACACCTGAGCGGCCGAGCTCAGGTAGGGAGCGCAAACTAACGAGGGCATTTCCAACAGGGAGTTTGAAAGCAGTGAAGAGGGGGGTGGGGGTGGAAGATACATAGCCGCAGATCCACCAGCGGGCGCTGGGGCCGAGAAGGTGAGCAATCTTCCAGATGTCAGCTGCGGCTGTCTCGTGGCTGATGAGAACTCGGATTACCTCGCACTACGCGGGGACTCGGAATTCGCATTTCGTTTTCCCTTTGACGAATACCTTCAAGAGAAGTTCTTTTGCACGTGCTTGAATTTACAAGGTTCCCTGGAGGGGGGGGGGGGTGATGTAAACAACGGGGCTATTTTAACCAGAGGGAGGGTAAGGACAGAGAGAAGTGGATGAGTAGAAAGAACAAGTGAAAAGGTTAAGGAATGTATTAGCAACCCCTCCCCTTCACGTACGTACGTCAGGGCTCCGCCCGTACCAAGAACACACGCACTCAAAAGTACGAATTGTCGCGAAACCACGGATTTCATTTAGACCGGGGTTTCTCAACCTTTTTTTGTCCTACCACCGCCCCTTTTTTCAATATTTTAAAATAATCGCCCATACTTATTTGTAATAATGATAAACAGCTAAATTACATTTTACTCACGTTGCTCGTTAATGCTTGTGGCTGATGTTTTACGGCTAGAACTTTAATATTTGTCCTAAAATTTATAAGTTTTAGCCTAATGTCCCCTCGAACACATATATCAATTTGATTTCTTTAGTCAAAATTTTATTGATGGCCCTAAATCCATTTCAGACCACATGTTTGGATAAAGCTGTTTCGTTGTATTTGACAACCATAACTCTGTAATTACACCTCTTTCGAAATTGTATTTGCATTCATCATTAGATTTTAGTTCAATAAGTTCTTCTTGCAGATTTTCATTGACACTTTCTATGTCGCAACCGAAGGGATCCATCATCCACGGCTGGACTTCAAATGAAAATAAATCTGAAAATCTGCTATTGAAGATTTCTCTCAATTTCGCTAAATATTCTTCATATTTTCTATTGGTTTGTTCTGAGATCCGTTCACTGACTTCGGTTAACTCGGGAATGTCTATGAAATCTATCTTTTGTATTTATATTCGAAACCAATGCAATTTTTCAGTAAAAGATCTCAGAACACGTTTACAATCGAGCAATGTGCATAATTTGCCTTGAAGCTGAAGTGACGCTTCATTGAACTTTCGAAAAATCCACGCTAAAACGAAAATGTTGCACTTGTGGCGTCTGATTGATTCTGCTAAATTTTTCTCGTCCATATTTTCTAAAAAAAATAAAGATTGTATCAAATGCATTTACAAATCTGGAAGGGCACTTTCCTTTCGAAAGCCAGCGGACTTCCCGTTTGGAGAATAAGTCTTATGTGCTCTTGTTTGTTATCAATACAAACTTCCAAAAAAGTCTAGCGAATTTGCTATAAGATTTAATTTTATTGACAGTCTTAATAACTACTCTCAATGACTCATGAAGATCAGGACTAATATTTTTAGCAACTAAATGGTGACGATGTACCACAATGCAATGCAAGGATTGAAGGACATATTTCTTTTCAAATGAGCAATAAATCGATCCTGTATTCCAAGCATAGATGGAGCACCGTCCGTTGCGCAGGAAGTTTTCTAATGATATTTGATTTTCGTCAAACTAAGATTTTGTAACTTCGAAAATGGATAATCCAGTTTCTAAAAGTTTCACAAACAACATCTCTTCACAAAGTTTGGAGCAATCATCTAAATACGAACATATGCCACTTAACGTTGATTCGTCAAGCTGAATTGAAAATTTACCGTTTTTTAACTTTTCAACTAGTTGGCTTGCTACATTTGATGACATTTCATCGATTCTTCTCCGGATTGAATCATTGTTCAATGGTAATGTTTTTAAGACATTCACTGAATCTTGGTGCAATACAGTTTTCATGAGAATTTCAAAGCAAGACTTAATAACATTTTTATCAACTATATTTGCGCTATCTCATAAGATGCAATCAAGCCACTTTCATTTTTGACGTACTTTTAAAAAAATAAGATGACATTGTATTGCAATGGTCAAAGTTTTTCTTTAAATTTTCAAAATAAGAGATGGGTTTATTCACTTTATCAGGATGTTTTCTTTTTAAATGCTCTGCAAAGCTTTGATGGTTTAAAAGCTTCATTGGCAAATGAGCTGTTGCAAATAAGACACATTGGTTGTTTTTGATCATGCGGGCTTTTATAAAATCACAAGCAAAATACTCCCCCAAACACTCTCTACCATTTCTTTTTGGTTGCCATAATAAGGTTAAAAACCTAAAAATATCACAGACACTAATCACAATTGTTGTTCAGTAACGGCTATTCAGGAAACGAATCAAGTATGTAATGTTGAAAATTAACACAATTCATCGAACATAACTAAATACACTAACTAATATAAATTAAATGTAATCATAAAAAAGTAATTATAAAAGTTTAGTAATTAAATTGTAATTAATCCCCCGAGAATTTTTTCAAATGCGTTCGCCAAATTTACTAGTTGACTTATAATTTTAAGATTCGAGGTATTTATACCTATTAAATAATCTTTAAATTTAGAATAGCGAAAAACGTCAAAAGAACCAATTATACGGGGGTTTTTTGCTGAAGAAAGCGTCATCCGACAATAAGTTATCCAACTGTACGTCCATTCTAGTCCTCCTAGACCTCTCCTCTGCTTTCGACACCATCGACCACACTGTCCTCCTTGATCGTCTTCAAACTTTCCTTGGTCTCTCAGGCACTGCACTCGCTTGGTTCCGCTCATACCTCTCCTCCCGCACTCAGTCGGTCGCGCTCAATAACCTCTCTTCCGAGCCCGCGCCCATTGAATTTGGGGTGCCTCGGGGCTCAGTCCTTGGTCCCCTCCTCTTTTGCATCTACCTACTTCCTCTTGGCTCCCTTCTTCGCGATTTGGGCATGTCCTTCCACCTCTATGCTGATGACACTCAGATATACCTTTCCTCATCCCCTGTGTCCTTCGCTCAATCAATTACTAAGCTCCTTTCAGCCTACAACCTCCATAAACAAATGGCTGTCTGCAAACTTTCTCAAACTTAACCATGATAAAACTGAAGTTCTCCTTGTTGGTACTGCTTTGATGGTGGAGAAATCTAAAGCTCTCTTCCCTTCCCTTAACCTTGGGGAAACCAATGTCACCTTCTCTGTTACCGTCAGTAATCTTGATATTATTTTCGATGAGCAACTCTTATTTAAAACACACATCCATCATATCTGTAAGTCTTCCCTTGGTTTCCTCCATAACTTTTCACGTGTTCGATCCCATTTTGATCAATGAAGCCTTGAGACTGCTATTCATGCCTTTGTCACCTCACACTTAGACTACTGCAATTCTCTTCTAGTGAATCTCCCTTCTTCGTCACTTCATCCCCTACAACTAGTCAAAATTATGCTGCCTGGCTCCTCCTTTGCCACCCCCAGTTCTCTCCTTCAATGCCTCTGTTATGGGAGCTATACTGGTTACCTATTCGCTTTCATACCCACTATAAAATTCTTCTCATCACCTACAAGGCCCTAAACATGAGGCTCCACCTTATCTCTCATCTGCCCTATCCCGTCATCAAACTCCTTAGGCACTCCGGTCTAACTTCGCTCCCATCCTGAACACTCCTCAATTCTGTCCTCTGCTCGATGGGTGACAGTTCCTTCTCAATTTGTGCTCCTAGACTCTGGAATGCTCTTCCTGCCAAAGTCTGATCCTCTCCCTCCCTTGCTACTTTTAAGTCTCCCGAAGACGCATTTCTTCAGAATTGCCTTCTCTCCCCTGTAAACTTTCTCTACACTCACTACACAACCTGCATTCTGGGAGGGCTAACAGCCCTGAAGGGCGCATTATAAATACCTATTATTATTATTATATTATTATTATTTAATATAAGATTTAACTTATTAATAACACTGGTCAACAAATTTTAACCTATTTTTCTGTTGACTTAAGTTTGGAACCTGTTCTTGGGAAATTCAGGGTCACTAAGTTTAAAAATGGCAATAGTTTTCTTCTATCACGTCAAGTTTTTTATCTATGGACTGGTCCATATTGGTCGCACTCATAGTAGCAGGCTATCTTACGATCAAGTGAACGGAAGTGGAGGCGTTTGGTATTCTTATTTTATTTTATCTATGTATTTAACTTCTCTTTATGTACATTTAGATATATAAAGCAATTTGTGTATAATATATATTTTTTTCAGATTTGTTTTATGAAATAACATTCAGTAGTTTGGCCTCATTAAGAAGAAAATATTTGAGTTCCCCTGACTCTTTTTGCTATATATGTGGTTGTTTTACTGCACAAACTCAAAGAATGAACATTACTATTTTGTGAAAAGAGCATAATTGGCTTACTTTAAGATTAAATTAGGTGATCAGGATAAACCGTGGGTCCAGCACAATGTTTGTAAACCATGGGTCGAAAATCTACGCCAATGGACAAAGGGCACAAGGAAACAACTAGGATTTGACATTCCTATGGTGTGGCAGGAGCAAAAAAACAACATGTAAACGAGTGCTACTTTTGTCTCGCAAAGATTTCTGGTTATAGCAAGAAAACGCGACATAAAATAAGTTACCCAAATCTTGATTCAGAAATTCGCCCAGTGTTTCATTCAGATGAAATTCCAGGACCTGTATTCAAGGAACTTCCTTCACTGGACGATGTAAGTGATATACGTGAATCTTATGTAAGCAATGAACTTGACAGTGATCCAGACTTTGTACATACATCGACCCAAGAATGTGGAAACTTCAGCCAATTAGAACTGAATGATTTAGTTAGAGACATAGGCCTGTCAAAAGAGTTAGCAGAAGTGTTAGCTTCTAGACTTAAAGAGAAGAATTTGTTGCAGGAAAAAAAATGTAACTTCTTATCGGAACAGGGAGAGAGATCTCTTGGCATTCTTTAAAACTGAAGAAGATTTGGTTTACTGTTGTGACGTGGCAGGACTGTTAAACGCGGTGGATGCTTCAGAATGAATGGAGACTTTTTATAGATAGTTCAAAGAAGAGTCTAAAATGTGTGTTACTCCATGATGGAAATTTGTTCAGTGCGATTCCTATTGGTCACTCTGTGCATTTAAAAGACAAGCATGAACACATAAGATCTGTTTAGATTTACTCAAATATGATGAACACAAATAGATCATATGTGTAAATCTGAAAATGGTAATATTTTTACTTGGCCAACAAGGAGGCTATATAAAATATCCGTGTTTCCTTTGTTTATGGGACAGCCGAGCCAAGGACAAACATTGGGAACAGAAACTCTGGCCAGTTAGAGAAAGTTTGACTGTTGTGGAGAAGAATATTATACACCAACCACTTGTTGAGCGAGAGAAAATCATCCTTCCACCCCTTCATATTAAACTAAGGCTGATGAAACAATTTGTGAAAGCTCTTAATGTGGAGGTGACTGTTTCAAATTCATATGTACAATAATTCCTGGCTTAAGTTATGATAAAATAAAGGCTGGAGTTTTTAATGGGCCACGAATCAGAAAATTAATGGAAAACCAAAACTTCTCGAGTTCGATGACTGACATAGAAAAAGGAGCATGGGATTCAGTTGTGGCTGTTGTGAAAGGATTTCTCGGAAATAAAAAGGCTGCTAACTACAAGGACTTGGTAGAGACATTACTTGATAGCTTTCATCGTTTAGAGTGCAACATGAGCATAAAGGTTCATTTCCTCAAGAGCTACCTTGATTAAATTCCTGCTAATCTTGGCAACTTGAGTGATGAACACGGAGAGTGTTTTCATCAAGAGATCAAGATTATGAAGGAGAGATATCAAGGGCGATGGAACACAAACATGATGGCAAACTACTCTGGGAGTATTCAACGAGACTGTGTAGACATGAAACACTCCAGACACACTTGCAAGCGAAGATTTCTTACATTAATAATGTATAGGTGTGTGTACGATTGCTTGTGTTTTCTCCATTCTATTAGAAAAATAACCTGTATGTATTTAGTAATAGTTGATGTTATCGTACAATGCATTTATCCTTTCAAATTCTGTTGACATTTTAAGTTATGGTTTGAAGCTATAACACTTAGGAAACTATCCTTACCGAGTAAATACATGCAGTAAGTCGTAAAATAGGAATATGGTGTAGAGTGAAAACCTGATGTGTTACAAAGAAATGGATGCCATATTTAAAATCAGCACGTCAAAATAGATTAAAAACAACGACAAAACATAAATCAGCAAAAAGTGTGTTGACCAGTGTAATCAATCCTTTAAGGTCATTATATATTTAATGAAGATTTTTTATTCCCAAATGATGAGAGCACTTTTACCCTTCACTTCAATACACCGATCCGAAAAAGAAGCGCAGAGAGCTGCGTGGCTCACTCGTGTACAAAGGCGGAACAAGTTTAAAAGAGTACCCAAGCGCGAAAGCTTATTTATTTACTTATCGCAGAATGAGGTCTCTTAAAACAATTGTTGTAGATAGGAGCCTCGAAATCATCATGTAATAATAATATGGTTGTACAGTCCTCTGGCCACTGAATGCTATAGCGCTTTTGCATCAGTATCGGAATACATTTTGTGCAATTAACTTGATAGTTGTCCATTCATTTTGCCAAAATTGGCAGCCCGGTTTGGGACAATTTATCGATTTATCGCCCCCGTCAATTGAACATTCACCCACTGGGAGCCGATATCGCCCCCGTTGAGAATGCCTGATTTAGTAGACCAAGGGCCCCATTTAGCAGTGATGATATGGGTCTTTCTCTCGCTCAGGCGTGGGACTTAATAAAATGAGGCAAATTTGTAAAAGTATTATCCGAGAAGATGGCCAGTTATAGATCTCCTATAGTCGTGTAATGGTCGTATTTTACGAGAAATGGCCACACAGAGGCAGATTTGTAGAAGTATTATCCGAGAATATGACCAGTTATGGCTCTCTATAGTCGTGTTATGGTCGTATTTTGGGAGAAATGGCCCTAATGAGGCAGATTTGTAGAAGTATTATCCGAGAATATGGCCAGTTATGGCTCTGCTATGGTTGTATTTTCCGAGAAATGGCAACAATGAGGCAGATTTGTAGAGGTATTATCTGAAAAAAAAGGCTAGTTATGGCTCTGCTATAGTCGTGTTATGGTCGTCTTTTTCGAGAAATGTCCACAATTTTAAGCTAGAATGATCTTCCATTGCCACGGGTCCTACAGGTAAGATGTATCTAGATCTTCAGAAAAAGAGCGACAAACGAGCTGGACCCAACTGATAAGATAGGGATAAACTAGTGGCTGGATGCGGTCACCAGAGGAGATGGATTGATGTCAGTGCGAATGTAAAGACAACCATCTAACAAGGTTGGTCTAAAACATTGGGGGTGGGAGCTATTTTGAATGATGGAATAAAATCGGTCGCCCCAAATACACGCAACCATGAACGAGGGAACAAATAAATTCCGTAAACGGTCTAAAATGAATTTTTGTATGGCATTAACAAAGACCATATGTCTTCACAGAGCGCCTGTCTACCACACTAGAAAAGGGTCTTAAAGGTACGCTAGAGGGCGCCATGGCAAGGCGATGAGCGTATCTCAGGAGACGGATCATTCCACAGTATAGGTGCAAATACCGAGAACGCACGGGGACCCATGCGATACGGATGAATACGAAGGACAATCGGTAGGGTTCTCAGGGGCCATATTAGCACCCCAATATATGCGTAATCTCACGCATAAGCAATGGTTTACAAGGACTATACTACTACTAACAAGTACGACCCGATATTACAGGCACCCGTCTTGTCGCTGCCGCCATTATGAACACAACGATGGGTTGGCTGATGGAATTTCAATTAGCACAAGAGCAAAAGTAACTCCTTGGATTACTCGGACCACAAATTACGGCTATGTTTTATTTATTAACACCAGCCATCTCTTTCAATTTAGGGTGAGGTCATCCGAGTGGGTAATGAAACTGACATAAAGATCAGAATGACAATTGCTAGCAAGCTCGAGGACACTAGTGATGAGCCCGTTTGTGGTATAGAAAGGGGCAGGAAGAATGGTAGTACTGTATTTCGCACCCAACCAGTTAGCAGTAAGAATCCTTGTGGCTTAAGGGAAAGCCCACGTTTAACTTTAAGGGTGTATGGACTAAAAACCTGTCGGTGGATTACGTAGCCGGTAGGGGTGTGTTGTGTGTGTGAAAGAAGAGAAGAACCCCCCCCCCTCCCCGTTATTTTCAAATACCCTGGTGATATCTTTTCCACACAATTTCATTTCACTTTATCTAAGAACTGTCCGTCAGAAACTTTCTGACAGATTTTCTAATCCGTCTTCGCTTTTTAGTCGCGTGGAAGCGAATCTCAAAGTTACTATGGCGGTCCGTAGGCCGTTCGGTCAGCTATAACCATTTTACTTTTCAATGAGTTTTATGGCAATAACATCGTAACTATTCGCGCGATTCTAGCGAAATTTAAAAGCCTTATTTTATTTTGCATTTTCTTCCGAGGGGTATAATTGCCAAGGTCCTCCCAAGGTTATCCCTGAAATTATTAAAAGAAGACAGGGTCGGATTGCCCCCGTTGTTGAAAGTTTTGAAGGTCCTAAGTCAGAATAATTGAGAGCAGGCGACTTAGGTCTATTGACCTTGTTTATTTGTGATTAAATAATAATTAATTCCATGCAATTCGGTGATCTCGTAAGGGGAATTTGTCAAGTTATGCCGGGACAAGAGTTGGATCTGTTGCTAAAACGCGTTAAAATTCCCACAAACCCATAAATCTACTTCATCTGAGTTATAATTAGTTATTATTATCATTATTACAACTACTAATAGCACAACCCTGCAGCCAAAAATGACAATGTTCAGTTTTCTTCAAAATAATATATTAACCAGGCAATGGCTTCGCTACTAAGATTAAAATTTAAAATCTAAAAAGCAACCATGGTTAAATTTTTATAAATTTTCTAAACTTTGCCAAGAAGAGGAAGAGAAGAAGAAGAGGAAAAAAGAAGAAGAAAAGAAGAAGAAGAACAAAAGAAGAAGAATAAAAGAAGAAGAAAAGAAGGAGAAAAGAAGAAGAAGAAGAAGAAAAGAAGAAGAAGAAAAGAAGAAAACAAGAAGAAAAGAAGATCAAGAAAAGAAGGAGAAAAGAAGAAGAAAACAAGAAGAAAACAAGAAGAAAAGAAGATCAAGAAAAGAAGGAGAAAAGAAGAAGAAGAAGAAGAAGAAGAAGAAGAAGAAGAAGAAGAAGAAGAAGAAGAAGAAGAAAAGAGGAAGAAAATAAGAAGAAGAAGAAGAAGAAAAGGAAGAAAAGAAGAAGAAGAAAAAAAATCAAAATAAATTTTCTGAACTTTACCATTTGTAATTCTTTGGGTTTTAAAAAATTAACAAAATTTCGATACTTATATTTATTTCTGAACTTCATCATTTTGTTTTTTGATATTATAAAAGAATTATTAAAAATAACTTTGATAAAAAACATAAGTCATAACCAAACTAAGATGAAATTATAATTCAAATACTCAAAAAAATCCCTTTCTTAAATTATAGTTAGTGATGATGATGATGATGATGATGATGAAATGCAATAAAATACCTTTTCTCGACATTCTTCTAAGTCTAAAAAAAAACTATTGAAAGAATTTACAGTGGTATTTCTCATAACGAAGGACTTTTAAGGAAATTTCACTTAGTGAGCGGTACCGATTGTGCCCCTCTCCCCCCTTAAAAAATAGTCACTTTCTGAGAGGAGAAACTATACAAAATTTCACTTACCGACTATTTCCGTATGAAATACATACTTGTCCCATGTCTACTTTATACTAATTATTGTACTTTTTAGTATGTATTATTTATTGCATTATTCAAATGTTTATTAGTATATTTAGAAAGTAATTAGTATGTTATACATTATTTATAAGGTTATGATTATTGTTTATGTAGTGGTTCGATACCTTTATTTGGACCAAATTAATGAAAACCTAGATTTATTCACATAACGAATTTACAGCTAAGGAGGCGTTTTGCGGAACGAATTGTCCTCATCGTGAGACACATCTATATAGCTGTCGAGAAGTTTTAACCACACTGTGGATAAATGAAACGAAATTTAAGAAAAACGTTAACCAATTAATCTCATTCAAGAGTCGAGAAGACTTTTCAAACATTTTTGAGGTATCGAAAATGGAGGAAAAATGTTTGATAACCAAAAAAAGTCAATTCACTTTCAAAACAATATTTTTGAGAAATAGAATTAACAAGGTTATCAGACCTAAGTCGCGTGCTCTCAATAATTCTGATTTATGACCTTCAAAACTTTCAACAAAGGGGGTAATCCAACCCATAGTTAGTTTCATTTTAATAATTCCAGCACTAACCTTGGGATGACCTTGGCAATTATATCATTCGAAAGAGAATGTAAAACAACATAAGGGTTTCAAATTTTGTTAGAATCGGCCGAATAGTTACGATGTTATTGCCCCCCCCCCAAAAAAAAAGAAAATGTCTGAAAAGTAAAATGGTTACCATCCGACCGACATAGTAACTTAAAGATTCGCGTGCACACGACTAAAACCGAGTGGCCGAAAGACCAACCAAGCTGACAGCGGTGTTTATCATATAGTTACATTATTACATCATTAATACAACAGAGGAATCGAACACGAAAGAGAGTAGCGCCATAGCGTTTGCGAGGATGGCGAAAAAAACTGTTGAGGATAAAAGTGTGAATGTATGGAAGGGGGCTATAGGCCCAATGAACCTAAGGTGCTAGGAAACGGTCGGGCACGCAACTCTCCTCAACACAAAATGGAAGGAAATTCAAACACTGTCACGGGTTTGAAATCACTCCAGCTCATTTAGTGCAATTACAATATATTATAGGGAGCTATTAAAGGCTATGCGCCTCCACACAGCGCTGTCCACCGACTAAGTAAAGGCTTGAGATAAAAGAGGGGTTTTTTTTAAAGCACTAAGGGAGGGGGGGGGGGGAATATACAGCATAAAAATACACAAAGGATCGAAAATGACTAGGAGTTTATGGCAGAAACAATTATAAGACCCGTTTTTACCTGTACACCAGGGGGTGTCCAAACTACAGCCCGCGGGCAGTATCAAACCTGTCAAAGGATTTTATCTGCCCTACAGGAACACGAAATATAAATTCTCTCATTTCTTTTCACCAATTATAAACAAATAAAACAATTGATTTATGTTGGCCCACGGAAATAGATGGAAAAAAAATCGATGTGGCCCTCGCAGTGAAAGGTTTGGATGCACCTGCTGCCACACATAATGGATTTAAAGATTTTATTATTTTAAAAATAGAGTTTAAAAATTCAATAATAAATTGAGCATAAAATTAAATAAACATCTCCCATTAAAGAAATCCAAAACACGAACAATATTTTCTATTTATAAGGGATGGGAAAAGCCTATTTAAATGAGTAATTATAATGTATTTGTTGATTCCCGTTCCCTCCTTTCATAACAATACACAAGGCTTCGAAAATTCACCTCAAGGATTTATTCCAAGTTATCAATCCCTGCCTCCAGTCGCTTTCGGCACACATGGGCACCTTAGCGACACACGATATGTGCCCGGGAACATCGATTGAATAAATTAGACTAATTAACATCGTGCAAAACCATTTCAATTGCATGGTCTTCAAATAGGGGAGGGGGGGGGCATTTATCAAAGAAGGGAAAATACCCAATCTGGAAAGGACCCCCTCCTTTCCAGATTGGGTATTTTTCCCTCTTTGATTCAAGAAAACCAATACCAAGTAGAGCCATGCGAACGCATCGTGGACGAGATTCCTCCCCCCCCCCCGATTGGATAATGAAATGAACATAAAGATCAGTATGACGATCGCTTGCAAGCCAGAAGGCACCAGGGGTTCCTCCTCGTGAGAAAGAGCAAATTACTTTAGGAAGAGTCAGGTGCAATATATCGGCCATACTTCACTCAGTACCCAAACAAAACCCTCCGTGAGCTTTTAAATAGAGCCATATTTGAATCGACGATTGACTACTAGGAAAGTGTCAGTCAACCCTCAACTCGATGTGAAAATTTAAGAGGAATCCCTAAAAGGGGTTATTAGAGAAACCGTTTTCGGTTTTAGAGAGTGTAAAAAAAACAAAACAGAGGCTGTCATTAACCCGAATTGGTGTGGCTGATCTGTCAACAAGTGCGAAAGAAGGGAAGTATTGGGCTCCCGTGTGTGAAAAAGGTCTCTCCAGGCAACTACTCACAGATGTTCACTTACCATCTTGAACGATGGCAACTTGATCAGGGTACCGTTTTTTTGCTTTCGCATTGAGGGTGAGTGTGGTGGAATTCATTGCTTCTCCCTGTTGATACCGGGAGAGAAGAGAGAGGGGCGGAGGGGGATTGGAAAAGAATACCTAGGAAAAAAGAACCTAAAAGACCTTGAGAGCCACAAAAGACGGACAAAACAAACATACGAGTCCAAACAGCGGGTGATTCGCTGCTTAACATTCATCAAGCCCGCTTAACATACACTTCTAACCCCTATACTTATCACATTTGCATAAGAGACAAATAGATAGACGGTTTCTTCGAGAGGCGATTGCAATGAGAGATCCAACGGTACCACGTTTTCACTGGCGAGAATGAACACCCAGGCTAATCTTTAGTATCGAGTAGTAGTAATGGCTCTTCTTCGGTGTAGAGGATGATGGCTTATCTGTAGGTCTATTTATGGACATATTTGGGTCATGCAGTTGGTCTATTTATACGAGAATGGCCAGACTACGAGAAGACCGGCCCGGTTCCAAGAGACTTTTCGAACCTAAGATTCCAAGTCTTCTCTAACGCCATTCTAAAATGGTTTATTTCATTCATTTATTTAAGAGGCCATTTGAGCCCTCGGCCGGATAATGAAACATACAAAGATCAGAATGACATTCCACGCTACTCTTGGCAACTATTTGACGTCACGGGAGTATGGACCTAAAACCGCTTAAGCGGATTCTGAGAGGTGGAAGAGTGATGCGTTGTGCGTGTACGAAGGAAAAACAGTGAAAGGCAGCAGTGTTGTGAAAGAATCGAATATGTTATGACGCATGAGGTTTAAACTCTTTTTATTCACTCTTTCATGTAATCAGGCCACTCAAATAACGAAAAACATACCCACTGCAAAGAATGGGAGGAGAAAGTGAGTATTTGAAGGCTCAAAGTACAAGTACGTACATGAAAGGCATTGTTTTAGACATACGAACAAACAACCCCGATAACTTTGCATTTGCTGGTCCCTTTGTTCTGAATGAGGGCGTCTTGGGATTTCAACTTGTCCGTAATCGTGGCCTGTTCGTACAAAATAGTCATAAGGATGGTGTGATGGGTCCGTAATTGTGTACCACGTGTGCAGTGTTACGAGAGCACAACAGGTTCGTAATCATGTACTACTTTTACGAAATAGTACAATCTATTTTGTCACCCACACTTCTCACGTAAGATGCGCGAGTTGGGTTTTATTGGCGCCGTACGGAAACGGCCTGGCATCACTTAAGAGGGATGGTTGCTCACGCTCTACAACACCAGTACAACATAATAATATACACTTTTGGATGCGTTCTTCGAGGACATCGGCCTTTACAAAGCGTCTGTCTATCGACGCGTGCTCTTCAATGCACGCTTGAGGGCACCAAGGTAGGGCGATGGGCGTGTCGCAGGAGGCAGATCAATTCCACATTCGCGAAGCAAATATGGAGAAAACAGGATCACTTTGGCAGCACAAACGATTACGGTGAACGATTAGTAAGGGGCCAGACCCAGAGCGTAGGATTCTGAGGGGCTGGGATGGGGGCTGCGTGGAAGAAAGGTAGTGGGGAGCTTCGGCATTTAGTCTTATATGTAAGCAGAAGGAGCTTAGGTGATTCTGTGTCGAATGAAGAGCTAGTGCAAATCACGAAGCAGGAAGAGTTGCGCGCGAGAAACGTGTCAAATGATGAGAACACGTTGAGGTGTTAAACGTGTTGGAGGAGGTCGAAAAGTTACTCCATCAACAGTCATAACATCGAAGATAACACTACGTCAAAATGTTCTTGCAACATTTTGTTTATTATGATCTCTCTGCTGTTTAGTAATCAATTTTCTTCCCTGATTCCAAAAGTATTATTTTTCTGTTTTTTTTTTGTATTAAAACCGCACTTTAGGGTGATTAATATATTCTACAATTTAATATATTTTTTAGGTTTGAGATTGTTTCCTTGGGGCAAAGCAGATATCGCATAAAATCTTGAAAGGTGCCAAATTCTGGATAGTGTACAGACTCTACTTTGGAATGCCGACGGATGACCACCAAAAAAAGCCATGGTCCCCTCATATGATATGTGGAAGGTGATCTAGTCTAGAAGAATGGTTGAGAGGCGCAAGAAGGAACATGCATGACATTTGCTATTCCCAGGGTATGGAAAGAGTCGAAGAACCACCATAGTCACTGCTATTTCTGCATGATAGCTGCTAAAAAGTACAGAAAAGTTAAAGGAAGACGAGCTCTTCAGTACCCAGACATATTATCATTTGTACCACGCCTCTCATGATCATGATGATAACGTACAGTATCAAATCTCCCAGAAAATGTAAGTAGGAAGACTTCTCGTAATATTCTGCCTAAATTTTACTTTTATGTAGAATGGAGTAATAATTTCACGTTTCGGTGGAAGTTGCTAAATATAGTCATTTCACTTTTTAGATAGGAGATGTAAAGGATTTTTCATCAGAAGTGCCGGCAAGAAGCGGTAGCAAAGAAATTGAAGAAGCGTTCGTCTACACATTCCCACTTGGCGAATCAAAGCGAACTGGATGATGATCTGATCATGGACATGGGTCTCACGAAATAAGGAGCTAAATTTTAACATCCAGGCGGAAGAAATGGAATTTACTAGGGAAAGATTGAAGGAAATCTCTATACTGGAAAGATGATGAATCTGAAATTTACCTTGATTTCCGTGGGGATCTGTGTTTCTGCAGAGATGTTAATGGTTTGTTTTCTGCTGTTAAATCGAAGCATGATCTTGCGGAAAGGCGACTGTTCATAGACAGTCAACGCCAAGTCTCAAAGTGTTACTACACAATAGAAAACAATATCCATCTTAGCCTCTTGCAATCTCCGTACAAAGGAAAGAGGCTTATGATCAAATTAAAGAGCCTCTTGACAAAATCAACTATGTTGAATTGAAGTAGGATGTATGTGAGGACTTCAAGAGGCTTGCTTTCTTGCCTTGTTTGCAAGGTGGATATAAAATATTTGTTTCTTTTGCATATGGGAGAGTTGAGCTGATGATCATTACTGGAAAGTTCATCAATCCCTGCCACATGAATTACAGCCAGGGAAGTTAAATGTTATCAGAGAGCTTCTTGTGGAGCTTGCCGAGGTTTGATTACCACAGCCTCGTATAAAATTGAGGTTGAGAGACGAGTTTGTGAAGGCCTTGGATTTGGGATGAGAAGCCTTTCAAGAAATCCGTCTCATGTTTCAGAAGCTTTCTGAGGCGAAGTTTAAAGGAGTAGATTTGTTGTTCGAATATCAATCTTCCTCTGCAAAATCTTTCGAATATTAATCTTCCTCAACAGAATCGATCGGATAGCAATCTTGCTCTACAGGATCTTTCGAATACCAATCTTCCTCTACAGAATCTTAGGCATATATATCTTCCTCTACAGAATATTTCGAATATCAATCTTCCTCTGCAAAATCTTTCGAATATTAATCTTCCTCAACAGAATCGATCGGATAGCAATCTTGCTCTACAGGATCTTTCGAATACCAATCTTCCTCTACAGAATCTTAGGCATATATATCTTCCTCTACAGAATATTTTGAATATCAATCTTCCTCTGCAAAATCTTTCGAATATTAATCTTCCTCAACAGAATCGATCGGATAGCAATCTTGCTCTACAGGATCTTTCGAATACCAATCTTCCTCTACAGAATCTTAGGCATATATATCTTCCTCTACAGAATATTTCGAATATCAATCTTCCTCTGCAAAATCTTTCGAATATTAATCTTCCTCAACAGAATCGATCGGATAGCAATCTTGCTCTACAGATTCTTTCGAATACCAATCTTCCTCTACAGAATCTTAGGCATATATATCTTCCTCTACAGAATATTTCGAATATCAATCTTCCTCTACAGAATCTTTCGAATATCATTTTTCCTCTACTGAATCTTTCGAATATAAAATATTCGTCTACAGAATCTTTCAAATATTAATCTTCCGCTGCTAAATTATTCGAATATCATTTTTCCTCTACTGAATCTTTCGAATATAAATATTCGTCTACAGAATCTTTCGAATATCAATCTTCCTCTACAAAATCTTTCGAATATCATTTTTCCTCTACAGAATCATAAGAATATGAACCTCCGTCTACAGAATCTTTCGAAGATCAATCTTGCTCAACAGAATATTTCGAATACCAATCTTCCTCTACAGAATCTTGCGAATATCATTTTTCCTCTACAGAATCTTTCGTATATAAATCTTCCTCTACAGAATCTTTCGAATATCATTTTTCCTCTACTGAATTTTTCGAATATCATTTTTCCTCTACTGAATCTTTCGAATATAAATATTCGTCTACAGAATCTTTCAAAGATCAATCTTGCTCTACAGAATTTTTCGAATACCAATCTTGCTCTACAGAATCTTTCGAATATCATTTTTCCTCTACTGAATCTTTCGAATATAAATATTCGTCTACAGAATCTTTCGAAGATCAATCTTGCTCTACAGAATCTTTCGTATATAAATCTTCCTCTACAGAATCTTTCGAATATCAATCTTCCTCTGCAAAATCTTTCGAATATCTATTTTCCTGTCAGAATATTTCGTATATCAATCTTCCTCTACAGAATCTTTCGAATATCAATCTTCCTCTACAGAATCTTTGTTTACAGAAGGAGCTTGCAGTTGACAGACGATCCTTCCGTCTGTGGCCTATATATCTCCTCGGCCTAAATGCAAGAACAAACGTTCATCGGAATTCTTTTAATTTACGGAAAAAAACAGACTTCAGGGCTCCATATTTTTTTTAATCTAAATTTACTTTTATATATGGAAAAAAAAACAGCCATGCCTTAATTTTAAAATCGATTTACGATTTGTAATTATTTTTGTTTACAACAATTCCCAAATATTCTATAATCATTTATTTTTTTCTGAAATCTGAGGAAGAACGTTGATAAAAGCTTCATTATACGAAAACCAGCTTTGCGGGTTGTTTTTGGAACTGTAAAGAAAATATTAGAAATAACTTGGATAAAAGCTTCAAATATACTTAGGTGACTCACAAACTAAAATTCAAATTGTTAAAAAAATTGCATTCCTAAAATATGGTGTTATGGACTATTTCCTGGAAACCTTTTAAATTTTTAAGGGCAAAAGCTCGTGCCAGAGCAGGATAGTCCGGAAGGGCAAGCTTTTTCTGTAACGAGTGGCGAAGAATGTTCATCTGTTGTTGGTATATTTGTAATCCTTCCAGAAACTCCCTGAATCGAACTTTGCTTTACGTTTATTAAATAACTGAACACGGCTTAAGTCGCATGACTCATGCCACCCATGAAAGCAAATGGAAGGCCATATGTGTGTTACTTTCATCGCTCATTACTATAAACCATCGGAAAATTTACATGTGTGGACGCACATTTTTTGTATAATGCGTCCATGAAAAATCGGCACTTAGTTACGATATTAATATAGGATGATAGTTACGACAGCCACACAAATAACCCCTTTTTTAGAAGGCGAAATCGGGTGATCATTTTAGACAGTCATCTGGGCGAATTTGTGGTCGTTCTACGAGATCGAGGTCAAGCTCGGCACCCAAAATGGACACATAGATCACAGAAAGGTTTGGCGTCACTTCTAATGCTGCCCGGAGTCGGACAATTGTTATTCGCGCAACGACTGATGGCGCTGCCGGGGTTGTAACGAAGGTTTAATGGGGACTAATAACGCC